>VXAV01007381.1:206194-224457 GCA_013399715.1 Alectura lathami | reverse complement strand
AAGGTGTA
Source organism: Alectura lathami (assembly GCA_013399715.1). Classification (NCBI taxonomy): domain Eukaryota; kingdom Metazoa; phylum Chordata; class Aves; order Galliformes; family Megapodiidae; genus Alectura; species Alectura lathami. Next base: position 224,449 of record VXAV01007381.1, on the reverse strand, counting down.
TTCTTGGGTGGTTCAACTGCATCCAGGATAACGCAGTGAGGATTCCTGTATGTCCCAGCTTTATACTCTGTACAGGTAAAGTACAGGTGCAGACCTGTTTTAACCATCATTTTAACTATCAGAAATATACTATATCTAATTCCTTTAGAAGTCAGTCAGTGCTGTCCTGGAATCAAGTAATGGGATTGCCAAGAGGTAACGGAAGGTGAATGCTTCTAATGGTTCAAAATGATGGTCTTTCGTCATTCCTGATTATTCATGCTTTGAACACAACACCGTAATCCCCTCTCTTTTATTTTTTCCCCTCTGATTTACTGCCCATATCTCCTTTACAGAACTTACTTTACTCAGTCATTGACATCAGAGAGTAAGGTCAAGTCCTGAAAGAATAAAAGCACTCAGTGGGCAGGAAGTGAAATATACACAAATTTCAATTTTGGATTCATGTAAAGTATTTCTGCTTAGTGCAATTGAAACAATCGAATTCCAGGCTTATGTAGAACTAAACTCTCAGACATGCAGCTACAGTCTTAACTAAAGTCATGATAATAATGACAAAGAAACAAAGTAATGATATACTTTCAACACAAATCACAAAACTCATTACAGTCCTCCAATAACTTGGTTTCATCACAAAGCCTGCAAACACAGCAAGGAAATGAAACTCATCCAATCTTGTAAATTCAGTTAACACAGACGAACACATACTGTGTAAAAGGAAAATAAAAACTTCAAGAGGTCCTAAACACCAAATGCATTTTTATTACCTGAAGCAATGCTGCCATCTTGTGAAATAAATGTTTAAAAACCAACGTTTTATTTTTTATCCTAAGTGATAGGCAGGAGTTTGAGACACAGAGGTAAGGAAACAACGTAGATGTGAACTGGAAAACAATTTGAGCCCAGAGGGCATTTGCTCTTCCACAACATAAATAGGTATTTCTCTCTGAAAACATAGTAGAGATGAGCAATACTGTCAAAGAACTAAGAATTCTGAAGAGCAAGCTCTGCCTTAGGTTAATTCAGAAGCAAGTAGAACATTCAACACTGCAGTGGTAAATTCAAAACTAGGTGAACTTGCATTTCAGGTTTGAATGAGAGTACAAGAACCACACGTTGCCTGTATTAGAAGTCAGTAAATTCCACTTCCTTTCACTATGCAATAGATTTTCTATGATTAGATATTAATCTCAGTTCTCAAAGTTAGTTATATCCATTCTCGACATTTGGGATGATGGGACTGAGTAGAGGTTCGGGAATGAAGTAAGATTATGAAAATTTAGTATTAGTCCCCTTTAGCAACATTTAAAGTTTCTATGAACCAGCCCAAATGGGAACTATTCTACACAGAGCAATGTTTTCACTTGTGTTTTATCACCAAGAAGCCAGATGTATGCATTAACATCATTCATTTATATTCTGCCTCTAATTCATATGCACATACAGATTCTAAGACAAGAACGATGACCACCTACAGCTTTAACAGCATGAACTGAAGAAATGCCAGCTGTTACTACATCTTGAATGAAATTTTCTAACCGTGTTTTTTCCAGCTGGAAATGTCACTTCTGCAAACGTTACATATCTTCAGCAAGAATCTGTTTTCAAAACAAATAGAATAGCTTTAATAAGATCAAAATATTCTGACTTCACTTTTGTGAATGGAGTACCTCAGTTTTCCATTTCTATGTTTAAAATTCATAACGCATAAAATCAAAATTATAAACATTTCATTTTGTCAAAGTACGAAGAAAATTTATAGTATTATCATGATCATATTCCCTAGAGCCTGCATGCATATTCAACTTTCCCCTGGGAATACTGCAAATCTCCTAAAATCAATTTTGTTAGCGTGCCTGAAGATTTCTCAAGTTGTCAGAAAAAAAAAAAAAAAATGGCTTGCTCTTCCTGGTTGCAAAATCCACGTCTTCCTGCAAACATCCTCACATAAGAAATAGCTTCACGCTATTTGGGTTTACAACTGTAGCTACATACAGTGATCTCTCCACTTTCCCAATATGGGAATTTGTTATATTACAAGGAGTTAAAGTAACAAATTTCCATATTGGGAGAGTAGTAAAGCAACTGCTTGTAGGTGTTACTGAAATGAAGCTGTTTCTTCCCAGTTAAAGTAACTGGCTAGTAGACAGAGGACTACTGGTTTCCACATTACTGCTACACCCTGTTTATTCTTGCTCTTTCAGTCTTACAGCTCTGGGTCTTCATCTATTCCTTTGAAACACAGTATCGAAAAAATCTTGCTGTGCATATTTTGAGTAACACAGCTACTTACATAACTTTAAAATGTTCTGATACCTTTGAATGAAAGGCAGCACAGTCTCAATTATCACTTTGGCATTTGCTAGTTGAAGACTATGTGTAACATATTTATTAGCTTGCATCACTACTCCAGCATGCTTCATGTGAGCCAAGAACACCTTTTTCTTCTTCCCTGATCCTGCAAGATAGGCAGAGAAGGGAAAATCCTACATTTCTCAAGTAAGAGTTCTTTGCTAGGAAACTGTAAAACATAAAATCTAGCTGTACATAATTAGACGATGTTCCTGTCGTCTGAATTAGATTCTGCTTGAATTTGCAGGAGGATCTGCTCTTAGTATTTACTTAGAAGCATACTGAGTCAGGAGACATTCCACATGCTTCTCCGTACAACACTCTCCATTCTGTTCACTACAACAATGCCCCCTGATTTTGTGAATTCAATATACCTAGTGTCTGGAGTCTCTAAATCCTGTATTCAATTACTCAGTCTGAAACCACTGCCTAAAATCATGTTTAAGGAGAGATTAGGATAATTATATTTCTCCTCCCTCTACTACCCTAGATCCATGGGTAATAGCCTCCAAATCCTTTGATGCTCCACATCACCATTGAAATTCTTGTAAATATGAATGTGTCCAGCCTAGGAAGAAAGTAGATGTGGGGAGAGAAGAGTGATGAGGTGACAAGCATGCATGAGGTTACCTACATCTGCAAAGAAAATATACTTATTATGTTCCCTGATACTAGTTTGTCCAACCGAGAACTTGAGATTTTTATCTTTGTCGGAGATTGAGAGCTTTTAAAACAGAAGACTCAGGAGATGCATCTCACTCACAAAGCAGCCTTATACTGTCAGCATTGACAATGTCCCCTTGAAGCTCAAGCTTTTTTCTTTGATCTGATTGATCTGCATCTCACCTCAGGGTGAGTTTGCCATCATTTATTTTGCCTCTCCTACACACTTCACCTTATTTTGCTTTCTTGGACCAACTTACAAATTCAGAAGTATTAGAACTGTGAGGTATAGAGGACATGTTTGCATGAACAAGTAGATCTTCTATGAAGTACAAGATTGCTGTTAAGTTATACAAAATCACACATCTGAGCAGACCAATCAACTTTCCACTGAGGATCCCATCTTTAGGACCTGCAGAATCCCTTCAAAGGAAGGAAGGAATAATTGCTGTTATTCCCCAACAACACCCATCTCCCCACCGCCCCCTTTGCAGCCTCCAGATCACTGTCAGCCCTGAGTAAACAGCCTCCTAGAAGCACCACTCAGCTGTTACAGCCTGGAGTGCCTAACTCTGCTCCAACCAATGACAGAACCTTGGTTAACACAAGAAGAACTGTGAGAGAACTGAGTCGCTGAGCTCTTCAGAGCTAATGTCAGCTTCCAACATGAACTCCCAAGTCAGAACATCTTTTTTGTCAAGCAGTGAAAATATATTATAGAATCATAGAATGGTTTGGGTTGGAAGGGACCTCAAAGATCATCTAGTTCCAACCCCCCTGCCGTGGGCAGGGACACCTCCCACCAGACCAGGTTGCTCAGAGCCCCATCCAGCCTGGCCTTGAACACTTCCAGGGAGGGGGCATCCACAGCCTCGCTGGGCAACCTGTGCCAGTGTCTCACCGCCCTTGAACAGGTTGCCCAGAGAGGTTGTGTTGATATAACTCTATTTGCAGTGAAATGGAGATGAAAAGACTGCTACTTGCAATGTTACACTGCTACTTGCAGTGTTGCAAAATTCTACTTTTTTGCTCAAAGCCTTTTTTCCCTATTTTGAAGAAGTTGCAGCTACAGCCAGTTGTTTGTTGGGGAGACCTCTAGAAGAGCCTGCAAGCCAAGTTCAGCCAAATATCCAGCATGCTTGCAGTCAGAAGCATCTATCTCCAGTCTCCCAACCCATCAGGAACATTCAGACTGTTTGGCTGGTTTTTATTTTAACTAGATTTTAGTATTCGCAAAATGGAAAATCACATTCTGGAAGTAAAATCACTTTCTGAAACTGTTAGAATTCTTACCACTAAACTTTAGCAAGAAAATGATTTTAAGCATTTTTCAGTAATTTAATCATCGACTTAAAATATGTGTATAATTTCAGACATAGCTCCTCACTCATCCAAAGTAATGACTAAATATGACATCTTATTCCAGCAGATTCAGAGTTCATTTTGAGAACAATGCACTAAGAATGTCGAACATCTATGTCTAATGCGTAATGTTGGAACCCTATTTTTAGCCATTTACAAGAGTATAGTAAGGAATGCAGAATTCCTAAAGGAATTTTCATGAGAGTTTCTGAAAATAAATGATTTCCTAAATAAAAAACTAAAGATCTGATCAATTCAGGGTATAGTTGGTCTTCTTTCAAGTAACTAAGATAAAATTAGAAGTATTTCACCTTGCAGGTGTAGTTTAGTTTAAGGCAAACATCAATTAAAGAATGCCTACTTACCTAAATTGAAATTTTAAAAAAGATCCCTTATAGATCCCTTGGGCATGTCCATAACTGTTAATTCCACACGCATCCAATACTACTGATAAAAATAACATGATTTGTCTGAAGTGAGATTTAAAAAAAAAAACAGTGAGAAGAATAACAACAAGTTGTTTTGTTTTAAAAAAAAAAGGCAATTTACATTTGGCCATGCTGCTCCACAACATTGATTCCTAGAACAAGTGTCCTTCACTTGATCTATTCATTTTTTAGAGGCTGGTGCCACATATTGAACTACTTTCTCGTCATTCATTTCCTCTTTGATTAACATTCCCCACTGCAGTCAATATTTCTGCTCAGCAGGTAAATATTTTGGATACATACAGTGAAATAAGCAGGAGTCACAAACTGTTGCAAGGCCTCACCATATAAGCAAAGGCAAAAGGAAACACATAGTACCTAGAATTTGGGGGAATGTCAGATACTACTTGCAGAGCTTCTCTGCAACAGCAGGGAATCTGCAAATCACATAACCCATCTATAAGAGGAGGTCTGCAGAACAAATTAGTTGGTACTGAGGACTTTCCACCCACAAGCTACCTGCATTTAAGAGACCACTTCACAAAGTAATCCAAAGAGTAAGCAGCAGTTAACTAGGAGATTTCCTTCAAAACCACATTCCTGACCTGAGCTAAAAAATACAACCACCCTTCATCTTGTAGCAATTTAGAATGTGGGGTATGGGAAAAGATGCTCAAAGAAGACATCTTTGTAATACTCTTGTTCAATCCCTGTATCTGGTTCAATTGCATCAGAATTAGACAGGAAAATAGAAGTGACTTTATGTGAAAGAGACCATCTGGATACTCCTCAGTTTTTAACCGAGATCTCATCCTTCTGACTGTTCACCTCAAAGCACTACCAANATGTTTCACTAATAAACTCCAGGGAAAAAAAAAAAAAAAAAAAAGGTGGGGGAGGATAAATAAATAGTCCTTTCCTTAAGGTTGGAGCATCAAGCTTACCCTATTTAAAATAATAAAAGGCTTAACACATATCCATCCAGACAAAAAAAAATAATGTAGTTTACTGCAGATCATGTCTGTAATAGGAGACTGTCACACAAGTTTGTAGTTTGGCCCTGGTGACCACGATAGCCTAGGTATTGTATGCATCACACATAAATCAGCCATAACTTAAGGAACAACTTACTTGTCTCAGTACCACAACTGGAAAAGGGCACACAAAAACTGATTGAGATCACAAAACTAGAGCTATGGAACTGCACTCCACCATTGCTCCTTTATCTGAATCCCCATGTTGCCACCCCATCTGTTCTCAGCAGTAAGTACATGATTTTCTTTTCATCAGCAGCACTGAGTCTCACAGATCTGTAAAAATTGGTCGCTGAAGTTACTGTATTTTACAACCTGAACAAATTATGTTTTAATACCTTATCCTTTCTTGAATATTTGGCACTTTCAAAACTAGTAGCAAGTCAGAAACTAGGAAATACAAGTGCCTTATCTGAAAAATCATATCTTCATACTATGAAAGGTAAAGCGCCCTGAGTATTTCACGGAGACCTAGAAAAGAGAGAACGCAAGGTTAACAGAAGAGCAGCTTATCAATGCTCTGTTGGAGCCATGCCTTCAGCATTTAAGGTTACATCTGAACACTAAAAAAATATGGGTGATGATGAAGATGAAGAATGATAGCATTCCCTCTGGTAAAATACTGAGTTTCAAGTTTATAGACAGCTTCACAGAAAACATAACTCAGTAGAAAACATACACATAACAGTAAATAAGAGCTTCATTTAAATAGCTGCAATGTTTAAATCAAATGTTAATATGAATTCTTTTAATGAAAAAAACTAATTAGTCACAAAAAAGTTAAGATAAACAAGACAAGTATAACGCTTTCACAATACCTTTGTTGGTTTTGGACTAGTGTTAAATTGTTTTTTAAAATATAAAGAAAACATGGAATTTTCTTTTCATACTTTAAAGATTCAACTCTTTAAATTTGCTTGACCTAAATCCAACAAAGTTTAATTCAGCTCAACTTTGTTTCTCTTACTCTCCCCTTTCTCAAAAGAGAAGTCAAAACACTCTAGCTGCACAGAAATGCAGACTTGCCAGGTGATCCTTGAAAATAACAAAAGATTGGGCCTAAGAACAACCTAGATAAAGTTATTCTAGGACTTCGAAGACATCCAAGATGTACACATGACGTAAAACCAAGAACAATTCCTACAGTATCATAAAAGAACAGCATAAAGGTTTTTAGTGTTGACAAAATCCTTCCCTGTTTACTCGACCTTTCTTTTTCAGTTGCAGAACTTCAGTGTAAACTAAAACATGGTCACTGAAATTGTTATTCAGCTAAGAACTTCATTCAACTACTCCCACCTCAGAAGTTATGAAAAGCTGTATTCTTATAACACATCTTAACCGGCTGACAGTGCGGAGAGGAGCACAAGGCTATGTGTATGGTATTGTGCAGAAGGCTTGTGGAGAATATAGAGCTCAGGGAGGTAAATCAAGCACCCTTAATCTCTGTTAAAGCTGTAATAATTTCAGTATAAGAGTGCATTTCTTTCCAACCCACTCACTGCATTCTATTACACTGAAATAATTAGTTAGTCTTAACAACCTCCAGTGAACGCATGTAAATACATTCCTTTTAGTTTGCTCAGCAAAGGTACAACAAGGATGTTTCAGTCTTAATAATTTCCTGCTGTGTTTTTTTTTTTTCCCCTCCTGTTTTCTGGCACTGGATTCATGCATGGTGTTCTAGAAAATTCGGCATTTGAATCACCTTTCACCATACAGAAAGGAGATGAATTAAGCAGTGTTTGAATGTTTAACCCATTAAGTATCTGTGACATGGTGAAAACATGATTTCCCCTTTCCTGAGAAAACTCTAAACCTGCAGGAAGATATCATTTAGCGGATCTTAATGTTTACATATGCCTTGAAAAAATACAAAACCATCCCCAGTAGCTTCTAATGAGGAAAGCATTCCTATGTTATCTTCACTTGTTCTAACTCTGCAAGACAAACTGAGGTCTGGCCACCGTTGGAGGCAGTCTGCAAGTCTTTCCCTACCTAATAAAGACGTGGCTAAGGCCAGAGAATTGAAAAAGTGCAGTCATTGCACACACTCACGCTGAGGAATTTCCCCTCCCCATCGTTATGTCATACTACACTGAGACACTTGGCTCTTCTCATCACGGGTTTCTCTGTTCAAAGACCCTTGAGAAAACTGTGAAGTCAGCACAGGAGAAGTGGGAGGTTGTTTTTTTTTTGTTTGTTTGTTTGTTTTTTAAGGGTTTCAGAATCTGTGCTTGTTGATTGAAGTACTGATCATAAGCGCAATACTGGCAAGAATCTTCTGGGTATAGAAAGCTCTTGCCTATGATCAAAACTGCTGCATATCGCTTCCATTTTCAAATGTGTGAGAAGCTTCCTCATCCCTTAGGCTTCCGTCTCTGAATTCAAGCCCCAGGCTGTAAATTTTCATCTCCCGTGTTGCTGGACTAGATGACAAAAGAGACTTTGTATTGCCAGTACAGCTGTTTATTCCAGTGGCATTTGGCTACTGGTAAACAACCACAGCCATCCTTATGCAATTTCCTGTTCTCCTCAAAACTATCCCGGATTCCACCACCAAAACAGCTTGCAGCAGAATCAAGAACCTCCTGTTTGCAAGGTGTCTCACACCTAAGGCTGTCTATGTGATTCAGTACACCACGTTCAGTTTTCTCAGCAACAAAAGACTGCTGTGATGAAGAAAGGTGGCAGAAATGGCTTTGCTTTAACATTGATGTTACGGCATTTCTATAAGACAACAGAAGACATTCTTATCAAAAACTTTCTTGATTCTCACAGCATCTACTTCAGTACCAGGAAGTAGCTTTATTGTGTCTTCTTTCCTATAAAGTCCCATAGAAAAGTGTTTTGTTTCTTCCAAGAACTTGTTTGCATACTGAAACAACAACAAATAAGTTGGACTGTAGCAGGTTTGTTTTTCAAAAGATGTTTGCTTCACAATCAGTGTCATAAGTAGGAGGGTTTTTTGCTTCCATACACCCAGGTTCTCTTACTTGATAGAAATCTAATTTTCTTTTTTTTTTTTTTCTTTTCTCTCTGTGCCTCCCATTCTTTTCAGACTTGGCTTGCATTTTGCCATGCCCTTTTCTGTAGGGTTCTCTATCAAGTTAAACTTCCAATTTACATAAAATAAGCAAGTGTACTTCCTTCTTCTTGATTGAACTGGGAGAGCTTAGTAAAGAGAAAAGTAATTAAATTAACATGAAAAATGTAGTGTTTAAATGCTGTGAATTTCATTCCATGTAGTAAGTTCTGTGTTCATACACAGGTATGACATGCTGTTCTCATACCTGACATTTGCATATTCTTTCCATATGTTTTCAGATAACATTATATGCTCACTATGAACATGGAAATCTTGTTATCACGATGTTAAGAGCATACTATTAGAATACAAGGTATCCCTGCACATACAGATGTTAATCTACTCACGTTGAACCTCTTTAGATAGCGATAAAGGAGGGCCTAATTCTGCTCTCAAGAAAGTAATTATTATGTTTTGCCTCTTTGAATTTTTTATCATACCTTAGTCTTGTAATAATAAACAAAATTGTGTGAGGACATTTCACTACAGAATTCTAGCATCGAGCTTCTTTTAATGTATAGATACATCTACTTTGCTACAGAAAAGATTGCCCAGTTACTTTCAGTGTCCAAAAAAATAACTATTTCCTTCTCTAGGTTCAAAATAGCAGCATCCATCCATAGTCTGCCTCAGGACCAACATACTTGATGAAATGTAAGTTTAGATATCTCAGCTGAGAAACCATTTGCTCAGAAGCACTAGGTAATGTTGATAAAAAGTAGTGTATGAGTGAAAGCATTCTGTCCCCCGGCCCAAATGAAACAAAATGCAAGACAGCTGGTGGAATGAAAATGGATAGTTCAAAACCACACTTCAGCTGCTTACAAGATTTAAGGTTGCAGAAAAACTCAGATACATTAAACACAGTAAGTGTTTAACAATGACAGGCTGCTGTAATGCATTCAAACAGTCAGGGGAAGAACATGACCAAACAACATAGCCAGGTGTTCGAAATCATACTTATCACATCTCCTGACTTTCTACAGATAAAGTGAGTATTGTGTAAGAAATGCTGACTTGTGTTTTACATCACGCCCAGCTCTTCAGCTCTGCCTGTCACTGTCCCACAGATATTACGGTTTTAACAAGATTTCTTCATACTGCATACTAGTACCAATCTAATTCTGTGGCTGAAACATCTTATGTAACCACTGATTTACAACATAACATTGCCTAGAAAACAGTCATTAGGCAATTCAAGTGCAATGAAAGAGACTATTCTCAGTCATATGTTGCATTTGAAATAGCCAGGACACCAAGAGTGACGAGGAATTACTCTGAAATTTCCCAAAGTTCAACTTCAGTTGAAGATTTAAAAAGAGCCAGCCCACTTAAAATTTGTTACTGCTTTCATTACTTCCCCTTCCTGAAATTAAATAAAGAAATAAATAAAGCGGTTAGTTACTTCACCCTAAGGGAAAGCTGTGGCCTAAGCAGCAACTGAAATCCAACTAGCAATCAGGTGTTAACAATTGCTTCTTATCCTATGAATTTCTTATTTACAAACATTAAACGATGCGAACATCTTCAAAACACCTTTCTGTGGATGCTGTTATTTATTTAAACATACGATATTTTGTTTCACTATTTACAAACAGTTGTCATTCCAATTTTCAAAAGAAGCGCCATAAAATTGCTATTACTGCTATGTAATGTACACAAGGGCTCTAAAGATTGTTTAATCTACTTTGGCTCTATGGAAGTGTGGCAACCAAAAAGGGTAACAATCCTTGTTTGTGATTGCAGGCGGTAACAACCATCCCAAGGCTGACAAGAACATAAATGTTTTTATGAGGTAGTTAAAAATTTCATTAACCTCTTCATTCCTGAAACGAACATTCTGGAAACATCTGGGACTAGCAAGCATAGGAAGAGACATTCTTGCCAGCAAATTTGGAATTTGATTTCCATTAAGTATTTCCATTACTGGAAATATCAAAAGTGCAATTCTACATACCTTTTAATATTTTAAAACCAATTCAGACAGCTTAGTGTAAATCTTCTGCCACCATACAGAGTACAAAAACAGCATAATACGCGAAGGCATAGGGCATGAACGATGTACATTTCCTGGGCCTGGAAGGGCATGGATTCATTCCATAAGAAAAACCTGCGGTGACTGATACAGTACCCAGCCTGTTATGCCTGCAAGTCTGGCACAGACCCTTCCAATTCACACCCCACTGCACTCCATGGGTGCACCCCACATTGCTAACCAGACAAACAAGACACCGCCAAGCGCTCTTCCTTTAACACTGTTGTGTAAAAGAACCTTCTGCTGAAGAGCCACGAATGGATTTAGATCCAAACAACTTGGATTTTTCCTCTATCTGGACGTCTGTTAGACATGGATACATCTATCAGGACAAATTAGCAAATGTGGTTTAAATCAGAAGTGATAGGCAAGTTGGCATGCATCTAACTTATAACAACTGTCACAACTCATTGCTAAGAAGTAACAGTATAGAAAGAAATTTACATCCCATGCTAGCAGCAATCGGGAGACCCAAATTAGCGTAAACATGCACGCACTTCACAGTCAGTTCTGCAGTCAGACCTTCTGATCCAAATGTTGAAGAAACACACCAGCTTTCCAAAAGCATCTTCTTTCAAAGGCAGTGACAACAAACAGGGACAACAGCTACAATTTTTTATTGTTCTGCCATAGTAAGTCAGTCCACCCAACAGATGTATCACACATTTAAAAGAAAAAGTCAATCAAAACATTACAGGTATGTGAAAAAAAATAGTTTGTTTTTACAAAACTTCATTCTTAAGACTCACTGCCTACCACTTTGCTTTAACCTTTCACGTTGAGAGACCGCTAGCTTCACAGGATTACCTGATGGATGTAGACACCACACTGACAGGCTGCTGACATTCAACTCTGAACACAAAACAGTGATTCTGATTCAGTCGAGGACCAGCAGTGTTTCCTAACATGACCCAAGCGGCACAGGAATCAACTTGCCACGAGATTTCAGAGGGTGTTTTACCAGTCTCAGGTACTCCATACCCAAGTTCCTGCCCAGCCGGACTCAAGCTGTGTCCACACCAACACTGCTCCCATCAGGGCTGCAGTGCCGGCAGCTGCTCTAGACTGGCAGCTGACATTTTAAGTGCTATGCAAGACCTCTGGCAGCTCCCTCTGCTGCTGCCAAAGGTAAAGCTACATTAATTCATGCGAGAAAGTTCAGCAACGCCCACAGCAGGCTAGACCTTAAGGCGCCAGAAGGCTGAAGATGTTCAGGGAAGAGCCAGCTGCAAACAAGGCTGAGCTGGAAGGAGCACAGAGCCAGCCACAGGTTTTAGATCAGCCTCCGAACAGTTGTGCACACACAGTGCAACAGTAACAGCTGCCATAGGGACATCTCACTGCAAGACACCCCGGCTTCAGGAGGCAATGTTTGCTCTGCAGCCAGCTCGAGCAGCAAGCCACAGGGCTGCAGGCACACAGCCCTCCTGTGACAAGACAAGAGGGAGCCCTGCAAGAAGGAATGACCAACTTTTTTTGGTGACAATCTTTTGACCCCAGCAATCCTAAAACAGTTATTACATAACCCAGCCCACCCCAGTACTCAGCAAAACACAAGGTTTCTTCTTTCCCTCAGAGAAGGGATGGGGTAAGGCCCACAGAGCTGAGAGCTACTGCTGCATGCTGACAATGGTGACACCTCACAAGGAAAGCGTGAAATGTTTCACCTAGACAGAGGCCACATAGGATCTTAAGTCCAGAATGACAAAAATGTGTTCACTGAGAATGGGAAAACACCCCTTGCTTGCCTAAAGAGCTGTAAGTGGTATAATTGTCACCAGAATTAATCTGAAGGACCCCTGGGAACCCTTAAAGCAAGCCTCAGCTATTTCACTCCCCTAGACCCAAGGGCAGCTATAAATACTTGGAGTGCCCACAGCTCCGTATGAAGCTAAGCTACTTATTTTTGCACATTACGTTGTCCTATCTAGTGCAGCCTTTGCACTCTCACAGTGACTCATGTGCAACAACTGTTAATTCAATGTTTTTAAATACACTGTCTGTGTCACTGTAAGCTTTTTTTGAGCCTCTGACATAACTGAACCATTCCAGTGCCTGACATTACCATCATGGTATGCGTTCAGTACTACTCTCCTGTCTTCTTTTCCTATGTAAGCCTTTGTTATGTTGCTGTGCATAGAGCTGCCTTCCCCCTGCCATGCCCAGCCATAGAGGAGGGGGTGCGGTATCATCCCAGCCCAGATTCCAGGCTGGGATGTATGGAGCACACTCTGTCCTGCTCATTTAAAGAGACCACAGATTTCCTATCTACTGCACACATTTTAGATAGAAGAGCTACAGTCTGACCACCAGCCAAGGTCAGCAAGAGCCTGGTTGGGAACCTTCAAACGCTAGGCGATTCCAGCCCTCGTCTGTCTCCAAACTCGCACCACAAAGTGGAAATCCGCCTGCTAGCGCATGTGCTTTGCTCCCTCTAACTCCAGGGCAGTCAAACACTCTGGAACTGTGTTACGTTCTGACAGCTAGTGCTAGGAACTACTAGTAGTTTTAAGCACATAATGTTGAGAAGTCAAGCTGATAAAAAAAATTCCATGTTAACAGAGAAATCTGTGGTCCCGCAAAATTCTCCGTGAGATTTCTATTTCTCTTTACAACTGCCATTTCAGTTTCAAATCTGTTTGGGAATTAACAAACAAGATTAATGCTATCAAGTAAGAGAAATCTAATATCCTGCTAATATCTGAAAACTCAGTGTCTTGAAACCAGAGTAAAAAGATAATCTTTAACAAAATGTCAGTGAACATTGGCTGCTGATTAATAATTAATTAAAATGATCCCCTACTGGTTTTGATTAAGGAAGTCTTGGCACGAGTCAATGTAAGAAGACAGAAGAGCAGATGCATGCTCATGACAATTAAAGAAGAAAACACTATTTAAGAACAGCAGAATACAATGTTTAGCACTGAATTTCAACTGGACTTCTTTATTCTTGATGTTGTGAAGTTTAACTTCAGAAAGCTGCCTACCTACCCACCTACTGCACACATAAAACCATCTCCTACGGTGGTCTTTCTGAAGGTAAAGAACACTTTCTCCATAGCAAGTCCCCCCTTAAAGCTTACATTTTCCACAGCATTCTCAACTCTGAGATTTTATTTCCTAAAATTCTGCATACAGCTCCCTTAGAGGTTGGAGACTATAGATCATACAAAATTATTTAAAGATTCCTTATATTTAATTACTTTGATTTCCACTCGAGTCTCAAACCAAATGCTAAAAATGCCAAACAACCAAAAATGCTAAAATATAAACCCCCCATTCCAGCAAATACAAGAGGATTAAAAGTAGTCAGTGCTTCCTTTTTAAAGATCTTTGCTCTTTAGCCTCTTACTGGCCTGCCTCATATTTGGGGAGCTCAGATCAAAGAAATGGAAATCCAGCAAAACACACCTTTAAAGACACAGAATCCTATAACTCTCTTCTTCACCTTGTATTAATTCTACTTGTTCTCCTTAGTTCCCTCCTGTTCTTCCCTCATCCATACATGTAAGGACTAATTTTACCTTTTTTTTTTCCCCAACTGAAATGACTGAATAGGGCAGTCTATAGGCAAAATAATAATCCAAGATTTTCAGAGAAATACCTGAAAACTTACTTGTTCTGAAAGAATTACTTAAACCTCACACAGCCAAGTAAACAGCAGCGCAATGAACAGCTGGACTGTGATATCCTGAACTTTCACACATCTTTATCACTAGACGTGGACTTGCCAAAGACTGAAAAGGGGAGAAGCTTTCAGCTGGTTTCCCAGAAAGTGCTGATGCTGCAGATGAGGTCTAAAAGAATACTGCACCAGCAGTGGCCATATTTCTAGTGCTAGCAAATAGGTCTAGGCCATTTTGATATTCATTAGCAACCTGTCAAGGTTTACAAACTTCAGTTCATTGCTGTTGATTTTTTGGTCTTTTGTTCTGTTGTTTTTAACAGAACAATAAGGAAAGCTATAAATAAGGCCAGCAACCCCCTGAAACACAGTATGATCCTTCACTAACAGCCTATATGTAAAATCAAAGCTGAAGCATTTCAGAGTAGACATCCCAAATCAATCATGTTCATTTACACAACCCTCATTACATAGGCTTCCTATTTGAAAAAGGTAGAGTAACACTGCTTTGGGAAAGACGGCAATGGTTTGTATTCTGACACCTACTTGTTTTCTTAAAATTTTGCACCCCAAGAGTTTTTGGCACACAGCTGTACATATCAAAGAGTAAGGTGGTAATACTCCCTCCATTTAGTTTTTAAGACTTTTTTCATTACTCATCAACTGTTAGATATAGGTGCTGAGTCAAGAGTGTGTGAATTCTTTCAGAGAAGTGATATCAAGCAAACTTCCACTGCCTCTTGAAAAAGAGGTAGCTAGTTCCCACAGTCCAATTTAGAAGTTCATCATCACTTACAATGAAGGCCTGCTATTTAATATTGATTTAGCGTAACTACATTCCAATTAATATGATGGATGCATTAGTGCAGTAAGTACTGTATTGACTAAAACTAGCAAAGTGCCACCGACTGAAATCTGACACTCGAACACTTGTGGCTGTCATTAATACACCTCTGAACAGCTTGACAATCAATAGCCTAGGAAATTTACCTGTAATTGCAAATCCAGTAGCCTGAGATATCAATGTTTTCCTTTGTACTAGTAACAAGTTAAACCTGTGGTACGTTAAATCAGTCTTTATAGAAGACTGGGATTCCTTTCATGACGCTTCAATTCTGAATATTCCTCTGGTAAAGCGACAAAATATTGTAACATACACAAACTACAGAAGCTCCTCGAGATTTAATTAACTACAGATTATATATTACTTCATTCAACATGTTTCATGTACACATCCTACACTAGATGTTTGTACAGTTTTAAAGGCTGGCACGAGCATCTAACATGTCTGGAGAAAACAAAATCCTGACTCCTACCCAATAGACACATTTGTGATTGCTATCTCTTCATTATCTGATAGAGCAATATATTTTAATTAAACTCATCAAGTCCTACAGCTTTGCCCCTTCATAAGCTCAAATGGCAGGAAAAAAAAAAAAAAAAAAAAAAAAAAAAAAAAAACAAAGTAAGATCATAACACTTCAGGAAAAAAAAAAAATTCAAATACCATTTCTGAAAGCTTCTAAATCCCTGAATTTTGGATTCCTTATGCAAAAGAGGAGAAAACCCCCAAGCTCCACAAGTTTTGATCCCTTAGAGAGACACACATACAAACAGAAAACTAACAGTATGCTCATCAATCAGATTATGTGCACATACCATTGCTGCTGCCACCCAGCCAGTGCTCTGATGGTTTTATCACCTTCTGTTGGAAGCTTGTGTCTCTGCTCTGGCTCTTCAGCTCAAGTACTTGCTTGCAGATCTCATGGATCTTTGGATAGTATTGGACAACAGAAGATCACCGGGATGCTGTGCTTCTCCAAATACCTACAATTGTTGATAAGGTTTCTCATTTTTTTTTCTGCAATTCTTCTTTTTCTCCCACCAAGAACTCCCCTTAAAAAAAAAAAAAAAAAAAAAAAAAAAAAAAAAATAANTAAAAAAAAAAAAAAAAAAAAAAAAAAAAAAAAAGCTAAATCCCAAACATTCAATCAGCAATACAGCTGATACTCTAATTAATTAATAAAGTCTTCTCCAGAATATAGGAGATCATTAATTCTATACTTTCTTTCCTATTAAAAAAAAAAAAAAAAAAAGTATTCCACATTTTTCCCCTCTTGTAAAGGGGTATACAACTCTCTGCTAACACTAGGGGTCCTTAAAAGCAAGGGACTCAAGTGTCCCTGTATTGATACTTGATTTCATCTTACTAGTGCTCAGATGTCTCAGCAGGATGAGTCGCTTTAAGGTGCTACCTGTTCTAAAACCAGAAGGGAAGAGTTCCAGTCCCAAAGGACCTACTGACCTTTACTGTATAAATAACTTGACACCGTTAAGTTATGCAATCAAGGACACATCATGAACAAGCTGAAAAATCATTTTATGTGATTTTCAAAGGGATTTTTGTGCTCAGTTCTAGGAGCGGAATTCATAAAAATTATGAAGCATAGTATCTACCATAGCAAACTTGCAACATGAACAAACAAACAAACCAACAAACTACTAAATTTGCTGTTTACAGAAAGGACCACTTTGAAGCCCTTTTCAAAAGTTTCTTGGACACAAAACCAAGAAGTATCCTTAATTCTGTACTTTTCCACAAGAGGACACTCAAATAACAAGAGAAATACTTCCACAAAAAAAAAAAAAAAAAAAAAAAAACAAAAAAAAAAAAAAAAAAAAAAAAAAAAAAAAAAAAGCCAACTGTCATGTACCATTCTTCTTCATTAGCCAAAAAAAAAGTTTTTCACTCAAACTATTTCACAGCTAACTAGATGGAAAAGTATAATTATTTTTCTTGTAATGTGCACTTTAATGATTGTATAGGTTAGCATTTGATTTTTCACATGCCTAAAGAGGAAAACCTGACCTGTTTAGACTTGCTGCCACAGTTCACTGACACCACAGAAATAACCCTTTATTCCATTTGAAAATGCACCATTATCCCTCAATTTACACACTTCACACTTTGGTGAACACACTTAACTTTGCTCAGTGTGACTTCAGAGAACAACTCTTGGGTACCAAGGAAACACACCACACCTGCGGGGCAGGCCTAACCAACTGTGACTCTACCTGCTGGTCTGCAACTCTCAGGCAAATTACCTTCATCAGGATACGAGAGGAACCAAAACGAAGTGAAAACTTCAGTCAGACACAACCCCTGCCCGGTGGGGCTGCTCGCTGAACGCCCCGGCCCCCGTGAGCCCAGCTCCAAGGCCGGCAAGGAGCTAACCCAACCCGGGCGGCTCCCACCCGGCGGCCAAGCCCCGCTCCCTCACGAGCCGCCCTCAGCTCTCACCAAGGCTCTGCCACACGCGGCGGGGCCGCTGCTGGGTTTAAAACCTCACGGCGTGCAGCTGCCTGGCCTCCCACTTTCCCAGCGCAATTTAATTTTAACCATCTGCTGCCCATGCTTGTATGTAGTTTAAGGCTAAGGCCCCGCCGTGGGGAGAGCACCGCCGGAGCGAAGAGACAAACGGCGGCGGCCGCCGCGCGGAGGACGTTTCCCGCCGCCGCTCCCTGGGGCAGGGTGATGGCCACACAGGGGCCTTTGCAGAGCGCGGGCAGGCGGAGCGGCTGCGGCTCTGCCCCTCGGCCTCCCGCGGGGTTACACGCTGCGCGCTGAGCTAAGAGCTGCCCGCTGCCGCCGGGCAAGCCCAGAGCTC
>VXAV01007381.1:181460-205229 GCA_013399715.1 Alectura lathami | reverse complement strand
CTTCGCGCGGAGGCGCCGTGTGCCCCGGGCAGGTGCGGAGCTCCGCGGGCAGCCGTGCCGACGGCGGGCAGCGCAGAAAACGCGGCCGGACCCCGCCGTGGGTGGCGAAGTGAAGCTGCGGTAGGCCGCTCGTCTCCTCCGTGCTGCGGGGAGGAAGGGAGAAGGCTTGTTTTCGACCGTGGGCTAAAGATAAGAGGCTGCGCGAAAAGGAAGGCCAAGTCTCTGTCGTCCAGCGATAGGCAAATGACACGTGTCAAGTGTGGGAGATACAGTTCAGGGGAAGGAGCCCGCCAGTGGCGTGCGACGCATTTAGAGCAGTGTTAGCAGGAACTCTGTTCAGGAGCAGGTACACTTGCATACTCAGCTTTTTCTGTTTTACTCTTGTTTAATTATGCAAACTCTTCCTGTTGCTTTTCCTCAAACGTCGCTATCTGGGAAGCTTTTGAGGCAAGGACTTCAATTTTGTAGACTTCAGTAAAATGAAGTGATTATCTTTAAATTGTGTCATTGAGCACAACTGCGTAACAAAATTAAATACGGAACTTCAGAAACAAATTGTGTACATAGAATTGTACAGGTAAGGAGGGACCAAGGTACCTCGTTTCCTTTCTTAAAATCCTATGACTCGAAAGAACTGCATTAAGTTTTTTATCCAGAAACCTAAGGCAAGGGAGGGAGCGTAGTAGTGTGCTTAAATATTTCATTTAAAAAAATATATATAAATGCAGGAGAAACCTTGTGGCATTTGCAGTTAACTGGAAAAGACAAGCAGATTAATATTAGAATTTAGCTGAGGCTGTTTCTTCAGTTATATGTATTAATAGTATCACTGTTGGCTTTAAAGTTGTATTCTGAATATACATATGATTCAGATGTGTATTTTTAACCAACTCAATGGACTAGGATTTTGCTTGCAGTTCTGCCTGCATAGAGGGGAAGTGCGGGTAAAGGGAGATGAACACTTGAAATACGTGTGATTGTAGGTAGGGGTATCGCAAGCATATGGTATGAAACCCACACTCTTTTTACATAGGTAACACTACTGTGAGCTGTTTTTTTTCCATAAGTTTTGTCAAGGTATTTATTGTACCCTTATGCCCTTTGTAAGTAAATGAAATGGAATAACATCAGGTCTGTAAGATCTGAGAATTCGTAGAAGCTGATGGAATTATATGAGGACACAAGAAAAGTAAAACTGAGGAGGAAGAGATGAGCTCTGTGTTAATCCCATCTGATAACATGTCGTAACAGAACTTTATCTTCAACTTGTGCCATTTTTTTGTATATACTCATTTCAGTGATAGAAGTTTACAAATGCTGTAGTATGTGCTTATGAAGTTCTTCTGATATTCATTCATGATCTCATTGCAGAGAACACAGAGTTATGGGTAAACAGAATTCTCCAGGTCTGAGTCCAGCAGCCACCTTCAAAATATTCTGTTCTGACATTAGCAGCAGCTGGAGCCAAAGCAGGTCTTTTGGAGTTTCAGTTCTGCCCTTTGGGAGTGGATCAAGGATTATGGTTCCATGTTTTTTTTTTCCCCTCCCTAAAGGCCTGAGTAATTGTCACTCATATAGCTGGCTGTCTTGTGCAGTTTCAGAGACGAATCTGGGATGTGAACCAACATCTGCTGAAGATGAGTACGCAACCATATTTTTTGCTTTTGCATTTCAGTGTAAAAGAGCAAGAAGAATCTAATGTTTGCTTTAGGCCGGTCTGGGGAATGACTAATCAGCTGAAGGAGTGGATGGGAACAGGGCTTTGCTTCTCCTCTACCAGCTTACGTGAGGCCATGGTAGATACGGCACTAGGAGGCACCTGTGTTAACTGTCTTTGCTGTAAGAACAGGAGGATAGGTACTAGGTTATTTGTAATTCTTCAGTGTGTTTGCATTTGTGTTACTTGTGCTTACAGGACCTCTGATTGCTTTTTTATTGCATTATTTTTTCATTACCGTTTTTGAAGAGTAATAGCATGTGTTTGTGGATGCAGGGTACTGGTAGTTCCACTGCTGACGTAGTAGTTCTTACAGTACTGTCTTACCAAAAATCTTTATTTTGGTCTTTGCACAGGTTCAGCTTGCAATGCTAAAGTACAAGTAATCAGGGCTTTATTTTATCTTCCTCATAACTTTGGCATAAATTTTGGCATAAAGTTACTTTTTCATTGGAACATGTGTACTAAAGCAGTTTCTAATAGCCCTGCGTTGAGGTATTTATATTGAGATTTTTGCCCAAGTTGTACAGGTGAATGAATTAGTGAATGAATGCTTGCATTCTTACCACTCACTGCCTAACACCTCCCCAGCTGTTTCAGTACTCATGTGACCAATGATTCCTTATGATGGGGGAAGGAGTATTCCTGTTCTCTGGAACAGGGGTTCTGTGTGAACTGGTGTTTCCTCCCAGTCCTCAGCTCCCTTTCTCCATCAGAAAGGTAAAGCATTCAAAAGTGTTCTTTTATACCCAGTAAAACAGAAGTCACTGGGTCACATCCAGGGCATAGCTCACCCTGGCAGTAAATGCTAAACGATCTTGAAGAATTGCTTTGTTATTAGGTGTCAATTTTTGCCGTAATCTAGGAAAAGTTATCCAGGGAGGGAGAGCAGTATCAGTAGGATCAACTTGGAAGTAAGAAAATTTAGAAAACACTTCCATGTCATTCAGTGTTTGAGAAGTAGACCTGAAGTTTACATTTGGCAGATGCACCTCAAGTGGAGAGTAGTACAGTATTCTGATCAACAGAGGTGATGACAGAGGTAGAGGTGTGTGTTTCTCAACTGATAATATGATTAAATTTTACAGAAACTTTTGTTGAAAATCAAGATGTATCAACTTAGGGTATTGCCCAGACTCATAATGGGTCAGAATATAAGAAGCAGGTTCTGCTGTGAGCGTCCTGGAATGTCTGTGCCACTAATTAAGTAAACGCTCTGCAGATGCTCTCTCAACAAGTTCCAGCACGAGCTATCCGAAGTACACCTGTCAGAGTGCATACGTACGCTTTGTACTTGCTGCCATTTAATCAAAGAAGGTAGTGTGAGTTCTCTCAGCTAAGTAATGTGAGGCTTTTCATCCCTACACTAATTAATCCGTGTTAATCTCCTGCATTGAATAAATAAAAGATATTTCTTGACAGGCATCACGCTAATTTCTTCGTTAGAAGAACACCAGTCGGAGTAAGATATTTGTGCTTCTGTTTAGAGCGCTGAAAACAACATCCCTTCACATCATGCTGTTGCTCTTGGATTCCAGTGTATTAAAATGCTACAAGTACTTACAGCTGCTGTAATTTATCTGTTTTTGTCTGCTTCCTTTCTCATGTGCCTTATTTTGGTTTTAAAGCATGAAGTTGTTTATCTTTCACAATCACATCTCCATTAACAGAGCAAATGGGGAGATCAAATTTAGGAGACGAAATGTGAACAGAAGGCCACCAAGTCATTTGTTTCCTGCAATCAGTCGCTTTCTGAATGACATTCAGAGAGCGCTGCAGTTTGGTGAACAAGGCATGAGAGCAGTATGCAAGATCTTCCCATGCTTAGTTCAGCCACTGGGTTTCTCAGAGTCGCAGGTTAGTTCCCTTTGCTGTTGAGTGATGTGTAGTACAAGAAAGGTGATCAGGATAGTTATCTGATAGCGCTTTGAGATCATCTGATTGCTTTTTGTGTAAGAGGTTGTCACTTGGTACCGGAACATCAGCTGTAGATACTGCTAACTACAGTTATTACTAAGAAGAGTGATCTGACAGATAGCATGACTATTTTTTTGTTGTTGCTGTAATGCATTTTGAACATCACCACAAACAAAAAAATGCAGTGTTCTCTAGTGTTTTGTGGGTCACTGGTGATTAAAGTTGCTAAATCAATTGAGCACAGTACTGCAAGTACAGTCCTTAACTTTTTGAGCAGTTCTGTGCTGTTCTCAGAGTAGTAATGGACTGGTTCCTGTGCTGTGAAGTAATCGTGTGGAGGCAGAGAATACTCTAAATGTGCTGGTACTAAATTCTGCACAGTCATGAGCTCAGAATTTCAGTATACAAAAAAAAAAAAAAAAATTTCAGATACTTTTAGTTGTCAGTCTTAAATAAGTTCACAAATTCTGTTTTTCCTGTCTTTAAAGCACTTGTGGATTTAGATTAGTGTGGTGTTGCACTCTAGTTTTAAAATATGAATTTTCCTATCCCACAGATTTTAAGTCATTCCTACATTCCTTTTGTTGATAGAATGTATTGATATTAACATAAGGTGCAGAGTTACACCTTAACTTTGTTACCTTTAACTTGAAAGTTTTACTCCTGTTGGAATTAAATTCTGGAATAAAAAGTCATGTTTTAAACCTTTCTTGCAGTACATCAGAATGGATGCGGTAATGCACGGAAGTACTCACAGATATTCAGATGTGCAGTCACAGCTCCAGTCCTTTTGTATGTGAAAATTTTGGGGGGCTTATATAAGAAACTGAGGTGTGCAAGTTATGTCTTCAGAAACGGGGTGATTGAGTTGCATAGTTTTTTTTTCAGTTTGAAAGCATCTTTTGATTGCTTCAGCAAACAGTTCAAGCTGATGTTTTGTACTTTATGTCTTTGTAAATGAATACAGTATGCCTTCAGGTGAGCTGCTTACTTAACATTTTACTGTATTTTTCTTGTCTTGATCAAAACAATATTCTCAAAACAGTGCTGTTACGTTGTAACTAAGGAATTGATAACTAAAGATGGTAAGTCTTCAATTTTTTCTTGTAAATTCAGATAAAATGGTATCCAACTTGTTCACAGCTCCAGGCACTCAGTGTGTAGTATATTCTTTGTTCATGTTTTGCAACATTTGGCATGTAATCTGCGTGTGTCAAACAAAAGGTCTTGTTTAGTGCTGGTTCTTGAAATAACTTCAGAAGGAACATCGTGTCCATGTTCTAAAATAATAAGGGGTAGAACTGGTAAAAATCACTTGGTTGAGCTTAGTCTCTGAAGATTGTGACTGCGCTCTTAATGTGACCATAAGGCTGCTTTTATGGCAGTTGTGTTAAATGGTTTAGCACTCACCATTGCTGTAGTTGTGCAGTAAGTCACTCTGTAGGCGCACAGCCCAAACCCTTTAACAACTGAATGTTCTGTGAGTAAGGAAGTCACTGCATGGCAAAAGGAGTGTTTTTGGAGTAGAACCTGAATGTGAAATTTATCTTGGTAAGATGTGCTGTGAACCCGTTTTGAGTGATGTAAGGATACAAGCACGAATTCTGGACTAGTGAATGTTCTGGTTTTGTAAGGTGTGCGGGTGAAATGTATGTGTACATGTTTCTGTAGATAGCATCTGAGAAGAGATGGATTTTGAGCTTCATTGCAGTTCTAAAGAAGTCTGGTGCAACACTGCAGGAGTTATTGTTGAGATCAGTAGTAACGATTGAAACTAAAGAGAAAATAAAGGAGATGTAACACCTTACAGCAGTACCTGCCTCTTGTTTGTAAATAAAATATTTTCATCAGTTAATATATGAAAGAAACTTGGGACCTTCCTTGTCCATCCATTGCCGTAGATGTACCCTCTGTGGAGGCGTTCTCCGTTGGCATTCCATGTTCTCTCTGGAATCCGTTGCAGCAGTGGCGGCAGATAGAGTTCAGGCCCAGGCTTTGTGGGTGCCGATGTGCTTGACTGTTACCCTTCATTCTGTGCGATATTGCTGGAGAGCTACATGGGGAATCTGCTGGTCCACCATTCCAGCTTCTCTCCTTCCTTCCCAAAGATCTGCTCCGTGATCCGTCTAGGCACAGAGCTGGGGCTGACAGGCCTGTAGTTCACCAAGTCTTGCCTTGTTAAGAGTGGGGGTTGTCTTTCCCTCTTTCCAGTCACTGGGAACTTCACTGGCCTGCCAAGAATTCTTAAATATGATGGATGGTGGCTTAGGAACCTTTGTCCTCCAGTTCTCTCAGGACCCACATACATCTCATGAGGTTCCATGGAGTTGTGCACCTTCAGACTCCTTAGATGGTCCCAAACCTGAGAACTTCACTTACATTTACTTCTCATAATTTAAGGCTGGATACAAAAACCCCTAGAAATTAAATGATTCAGGGTTATAGAAAGAATAGATTGGCTGAAATTAAAACCTTTAAAAGAGGAGTGAAATACTTAAAATATCAGGTGTGTAAGTGGTTTAGATACTCAAACTTGATTTGTTGTTACTGAGCATGTATTCTTTACTATTCGTTGTCCTGGTCTTTTAGATTATGGTTTGTTAGAGTTCTTGTCACCTGTAGGGTGCTGAGGAAACATTTGTACTGTTCCGTTATTGAGAAATGGTATATTGAATTTTCAAGGGAACTAATCTCTAAATCACCTTTAATTTACCATATTTAAAGGGCCAGTAGAAGATGAGTAAGAAGACTGGCTCTTTGAGATATTCTTAAGACACAGATAAAGTCATTTAAAATACAGAGCTTAGAGAGAGAATGTAGTCTCTGAAAAAGAGAAAAACAAAGGTTCTGGTCTCTTAACTCAGTTGTCCTCAGACACACTGCCCATGTCCTTCACAGTCTTTTAGACACCCTGGGTAGATGTACTTCTTTGGTCCCATACCAACTTTTTCTGGTTGTGATATCTACTTTTCTAAATGCTTTTTACAGGCACCCCAGGAATCCATAGAAGTAGGAACAAGCTCTCAAAGGTAAATGCTAGTGTTGTAGTGTACTCTTTTTTTCTGAGGCATAATGGGGCTTTAGACATGTTTGGAAAGCTGGGGGTATTAGATGTTAAAGTGCATATAGGAAATAACTTGACTCATTTGATAGGGGCAAGGGGTACAACTGCCAGCGTGCTACTCTGTTTTAATGAGGTAGTAAACACTAACCTTATTTTAATTAAAAATTTGTTACTAAAGAAGCATTTCTGTATTTGGAAACAAGGATTTGACCTCAGATTTACATGCTGCAGAAAAAACAGTGAATCGTGCATCTTTTCTAGTGCAGACAAGAACCCAGTGGCCCTGCTGCAGAGTTCCATGTCGTTCCTTGTTGCTTTTCAAGGAGAATCAAGCATTCAGTTGAGAAAGTAGAAGACTGACTGAAGTTAAGGCTAACCCACTAAAACCAACCAAACAAACAAAAAAAAAACAAGCCAGCAACCAGAAATGATTAATTTTAAGCAGGATTAGCTATCTGAGACAGCTCAACATGTAGCTGCATAACCATTCCTACAAGGACAGTGGAGTGGTGATAAGCAAGTGGGAGCAAGGCTGCTGCTTCTCGCAGCAGTTGCAGCTTTAACTGCTTGTACACCTGAAGCACTGCTACAAAGTTTTCAGGCTGCCTTGCATGTGTGAAGTGTTTCTAGTACATTGTGAATTCATCAGCCCTACTGAGTTTCCAAAACAGACAGGTATGTTCATATTATTGCTTAAGGGTATCACAGTTAGTTTTTAATAGCATACATTTTGGGTATCTCATTTAGACATTGATTTCGTTTAAATCAATGAATCAATAAATGCTATAGATTGAAATAGAGGGAAACACCAAGGGTGTAGTGCTGCAAACATTTGAGTTGAAACAGTGAAGCAGTTTGTGTGTGATGTGAAATAGTTAACACAACTATTAGTTAACCAGCCTTTCCAAGGTTGGATTGGAATTAAAGCTTTGTCATGGGGCCATGATGGGGCCAGCCTGTGCATTTGAGTCTAGTATTTTAACTCTATTGATAATTTTCTGCAATATTTTGTAAACTTATTGAATCTCCTTCCATGATGTGTTCAACGTCTCTAATTGTGGAGGGTGGATAAGCTGTTTGAAATCTGTTTTGATGCAGCACAGGCAAATGGGCATTAAAATTTGATAAACAGTGAGGTTAAACAAAAATAAAAACATTACAGGTATTTCAAATTAAAAGAATAATGTATCACTTCCAAAGGTTATTCCTGATTTTCCAGTCTATTTGCTGCTCCTAGTGAAAAGTAAAGTCTGAAAGGGTTGGGTTTTTTTGCTGCAAAAGGAGGTGTAACAGAAGGTACGTCAAGTGAACAGCTCAAAATGGTTCTACTCATTGTGACCTTCTGGTATCAGTGTTTAGAAAAAGAATGTGTTGTTTACAATTGTACTGTAAAATACATATTTTTTAAAAACTCTATTGGCTCAGACATGAGTAAAGAATTCTAGATGCTTCGTTTCCCTGATAAACTACAACTAGCCTGCAGAGATATGTGCTGAATAACAGCTCATGATGCTCTGACATAATTAATCCAATACATTCTCTTTCAAAAAGAGTTGGCTGTATTTTAGAGGAAAGAAGCAAAATGTGAGTCAAATTTCCTTTCTTCAGTAGTTTAGTAATTGCAGCAGTGCCTGAAGGAACTGAGGACTTCTGTTTGACGCTTTGCTCATTCTAGTGCTTTTAGAGCCCTGTTTTCGCTTTCCAGGGTGTGTTTCTGCTCACCCGGCTGGAGCAGAGAAGCTGGCCTCTCAAAAAGAGCTTTGCTGGGCTGACAAAAGTGTGGAGCATAGCTACCGCAGTGGGGGGAGACATGAGCTGTGCATTGTTGGGACTCTAAGGTCTGTAGTTCAAAATGCACAAGGTGAAGAGCGTCCTTCGAGTGCAGATGGCTGCTTAGCCTTCTGGATTATTCTCCTCGTTCTGCTGTTTATTTGGCCGTCATGTTCTGTGCCAAGCATAACGCTGTCACTATGTATCATCTTCTTTGGACCTCTTGCATGTGAAGAAATTCTTGTAGTATTCCTGTAGTTTCTGAAGGATCTGATCTGGTAATAACTTCTTATGGCTGAAAAAGAATTGAACTGTGATGTCTGAATGTTTCTATGCAGTGATACTCTAGAGAGAAAATCTGTAGTGCAGACTACTATTTTTTTTTTTTTTTTTTTGTGATTTAAGGTACCAAATTTAACTTTGTAATTGCTGGAAACTTACATCCAGTGAGTTACAGGGACTTGCAATGCATACCCTGAAGTTTAACTAGCACTAATGTGATAGGCAGCAGTCACTTGTGTGTGTTTTCTATGGCCTGAAGTTGCTGATGCTCCATTGTTTGAGAATTGCTGCCTTAGGCTTAATCATCCCAGTCATTCTGTGCATGTGAGCTTGTCTACCATTGCCTCTTGCTACTGATCTCTTTGTCTTCCCTCTGTGTTTCAGTGAGTTGTGAGAATTATTTACAGAGTGTGGACGTTTAGGAACTTTTGCCCTGGTGATCATTTTAAGTCTCAGTAGGCTATTGACTTCACTTGGCAGCCGAACTTTGCACATCTGTTATTTAAACTCTTGACTTGAAACTTGTGATTTCTGCTTGCTGCTTCATGCTGTCATTATTTTTGACCGTTGGAAATAACGGAATTTAGAAACATTAGGTAGAGTATACACGAAGTTTGAGTTTCACTTGCAATTTCTGAAACTCATTCAGATTTACAAACCTGAAAGAGGTGTTGCAATGTCGGGAGTGTCTTCCTTCACTTGAAAATCATTTTCTTCCATTGGTTTAGTAAGGTTAGTAGAACTTTAATGAACTTAGTGGTTCAAAGCTGAGAAATAGCAAGCCACATCTAAACACAACGTCGAGACCACTATGGTTTTGCATTTCAATTTTGTTTTGGCAGATCTAATAAGACAAATAGAGAATCTGTATGGTCAAAGCCATTGTTTGTCTTGTGAATTCACTAATAACTTTTCCTTCGTTAGTGTATACGGAATTACAGCTTGAATTGCTCTAGTGAAACGGTGCGCTTTGTCCTGCATCTTGCAGGTTCTCACTGACATGCATCCGTATAGATCGCCAATTTGAAATGATTTTAGAAAGGTACAGGAGGAAAATGCTAATGTAGAATGGCTCTCTGGGATGTCCACCAGTATTCAACCTGTTGTTTGCAATTACAGAAACTTTTCCAAATCTGGTCTAAAACATGCTCAGAAATTTTCTACGTGCAGGCTTGGGAACCTCATCTCCTTTATAGAAATGGAAGTTTGTGGAAAATGAGTGACTTGGGATGAAGATGCAAGTCTTTTAATATTTTAGGAGGTTAACATTTGAAATTGCAATTTCTTAATGTAACATAAACCATTAAAAAAAAAAAAATCATAGAATGGCTTGGGTTGAAAGGAATCTCAAGATCATCTAGTTCCAACTCTGCTGCCATGGACAGGATTGCCAACCACTAGCTCACTAGATCAAACGTGACCAAAAGATTAACCTGAGAAGAATTCTGAGGTAGAATAATCATAGACTGGTTTCCCAGACTGCAGTGGTAAGTAGCCATCTGGGTTTGCCTGTTTAGATGCTTGTGTGACGGAGAGCCTGCACCTGGGTGTACTAAGCTACAGTTGTTGTGCGCACTGAGTTGCAGTATAGCGATGCAGCAACATCTCCTAGCTTGGTTCAAGCGTAGAAAGGATGTTTTTGCTACAGAAAAGAAGCAGTCATTCCTTTTCTTTGAGGAAAAGGCAGTAGAATATTGTTTTTTATCTGCCTCTGAATACCATGTGTGCATTAGCTGACAATGCATGAGCTGTAGTTATCGTGCTAGTCTGTTTTATGAGGTATAATAGACATGTTGGGTGAATTCAAAGTTCATTTTTACTAGGGCAGAGCTTAAGCTTTTATGTGTAGTGTGATCTTTGTTCTCTTAATTTCACTTATAAGCATACATCTCCACATTGAAAAGAGCTTTTCTGTGAAAAGCAGAATTGAGCTGGTCATCTTTATAAATTATATTTGTAGTGGTACAGTGGATATTTTAGTTGGTAAGTATGGAATACTGCATTTGAAAGGTTGGCACGTGTGTATGTGTGTGATTTGTCATTGGAGCCAGAGGCTCTTGATTACTTCTGAAATTTCTGAACAACATATAAACATTGTAATTGATAATTTCAGTTTGTTTGATGTTTTAAGTGGAATACTGAAAATGAATTTGTGCCATTCAGAATTCATTTGGGGTGAAACGACTCCTGAAAATCTTCCAGCAGTCCTTTGCTGAGAAATCAAGAGCTGAGAACCCGCCATTCTTCTACAATAAATAGCCTGTAGATACCTCGGTTGGGTTCAGGAGGCGTCTGGGGCCTGTCCTCCCCTTCCACCCCCACTGCACTCAACAAGCCAAACAGCGTGCGGGAAGGTGACGTGTGCCCCTTGGCAGACGTGGCGTGCCCATCTCTGGAGAGAAGGTGCTCTGGCTGAAGGAAGGAGCACCAGCAGTGGGGAGGGAAGACTTAACTCCTCAGCGCAGGGCAGGTACCGATGGATTTCATGATACTGAAGATCAGCTGTTTCCAAATCATGCTCTGGGGACTGTTAACATTTACTTGATCAAAATGTCTGCAGCTTTCAATTGAGAGCAGCTGCGATGAGTAAGAAACAGAAACATGTAAGTTGTTTTTTTGTTGTTGTTGTTTTTCAGGTTTTAAAACTTGTCATCTTTACACACCAGCTTGTAATTTCAGATTTGACGATTACTGATTTTGGATTACTAAAGCATTAAAACTAGAACGTCAGAACTTCTCTGTGTACAGAGAAAATGTTGCCTTATGTGTCATCCTGCTGAGAATGCAGTGGTCTAATTTTGGCTATTTTTGTAGGTCATCCAGCGGGGCAAATAGGGCACGTTAATAAAGATTATGTCAGTATGTGTTTTGGTGATTGTGACTGAGGATGCAGTTAAAAATGAAGATGTAGGTAACATCATTTTTACTTCCAGATTTCTTCACTTTCTGTCTTTCTAAAAAAAAAAAAATATGAAGTACAATGCTAGAGAAACAGAAAGCAGTTAATTTGATATTTGACAGCTGGAAAGCAGCTTTTGTAGGTCATATTTATTGCTGTGTTTTTGATGGCACAACAGATGCTAATGAAGGCCTTTCTTTGTTACGAGTTTCGGGAATAAGGAAAGGCAGTGAGTTATCCCTGTACTACCTTCAGCTAAATACTTCAAAATGAATTGTGATTTCCTGTAGGAAAGTATATATTAACAACTGAGGCGTGAAGGGACAGTTTCATATGAAACTGGCTAGCTTTGTAATGTATAGAAGAAATAACCTCAACTACAGGTCTGTATGCTATTCTTTCTCTTGCGCCATTTGAGGTAAAATGTTACCTGTGTCTGGAGGGCTTTTTTAATATCAGAAGGAATTTATTATTTTGAATTTACATTCTGAAGTATTGGTTATGTTTTTATACACTTGCTTTTTCTTCATTTCCACAAATGTGGTCTATAGTGTCACAAGGTGCATGTTATGTAACAGCTGTGGTAATCATTGAAATGTTGACAGAATGTACACTGAATGCTGTTGTTACAGTGTTTGGAGGCTATTCCTTTTGAAGTTACTCTGTGAGTGGTGGTTTGGAATTCTGTCTTCTTTCACTTAAGTTATAAAACTGACTTCATGGAAAAAAAAAAAAAGAAAAATCAGTTACTATTTTAAAGAACTATGATTCGCTGATTTTGTTTTTATACACCATAGGATATGTTTTGGAGTTGCAGACAAAGTATCTTTGCTGAAATGAAGAAGAAATTGTCACAGGTAGACAGATGAAATCAACTTTGTAAAATAACTGAGATACATAGTAACAGCATGATGCTGTAGCTTTTATTTTTTAACACAAGCATGAGCTGTTGGATTTTTGTGCATGTTCTTGACTACCGAGATTGAGTATGTATTAGTCTTTTTCAGTTCAGAGCTTCTGCTGTTATGTCTGTGTGGGTTTACATGGTGTGTTTGTGTAGCCCTCTAGTTTTTCATCAAGAACGGTAACTGTTTCTGTACCGCATAGTTTGGTGTTCTGCAGGCTTGGTTTGGTATGTTTGTCAGAACAGCCTGGAGGTTGGTCACTGGCCAGTGTTGCCTTTTACAGTATTCTTATAGTTAAGTAGCCACAAACAAGACGCTGTGGTAGTAGTTGCCTGGTAGTTCAGGTGGTATGTGTGAACGCGAGGAGTGAACAGAGTTGGACTGAAGTTGCTTTTGCTTCATCTGTTCACTGTGAGCATGAAGCAGTGACAGCTCAAAAGATGGTTTAATATCTTTTGCTATTCTATCCCTGAGTTAAACCAGTTCAGTCTGTCAGAGTTACGTCTGTGAATGTGGAAGAGAGGAGGATTTGTCTGGCGTGGAACATGCAGGAACACAACCAGCAAATCTTCTGTAATCTTCTGTAATTTGTTCTTAGTGCCTCTGTGTAGTTCTCCATCCATCAGATGCTATGTGTCTAATTATTTTCAGTAGTAACTCCAATGTTAGTCACAACTGATTAATTGTCAGAAGCAATGGAGGAAGTTTAAGTAGGAGGAGGACTTCTCTTTTATAACCACAGAATGTAAGAGTCAAACTGTATGCTTGTTATTTGATTTAAAAAAAAAAAAAATCAGTGCTGGAAAATGTAATGGAAATAACCCATCTTGAGAAGCAGTCACTGAAAATTTGATTTTAGTCTACGTATGTCAAAGATGGTTTGACTTCTGAACTATGTTTTCTTAATGTGTTTCAGGGGTAGTTTTGTGTGCCTTTTCAGAAGGTAGCTCGTAAGCCTCACTTTGTCCAGTGAAGATGAGGTGTTGCAGATGGGCTGGAAATGGTGCCTAACATAGCTCTGAGCATGTAGCTAATGTTCTGTGCTGAAATGTTCAGTGCAGTTGATAAACTTAGGGAATCTGGACTTCAAATTCTTAACAAAAATGAGCCTAAAAGAAAGGTAACATAATATGGATTGGGAGGAAGAGGCTGTATTTGCCCTTCCCTGTGAACATCACTTCTACAGTCTACTTAGTGGAAGTAGATGCTGCAGTTACCAAATGTTTTGGTTTTGAGTTGCAGTGGAGACTGTCAGCTGAGCTTGACATTTTGGGAAATAAAGGGACTAGCTAAAACATTTGCTCCTTTTTAAGATGTTTTGTATTCCAGCCCTCTTGTAAGGGACTTAAACCACTTTGGTCATTTGTGTTGTGAGGCTGGTTGTGTAGAAATACAAGGGCTGTTAATGTTGTTTAGCTCTTTGTACTGCTTCATTCTGCACATGCTAAAACTGTCAGCTCTGTCATAAACATGGACGCAGTTTGCTAATGTTTTTTCCACTGAAAATGGTGGTAGTGCTGCATGTGTCGGTTTGCCCCTCTTGACGATGTACTCCTTAGCCCTGGAGTGAGAGCTGGGTGGCCTGTCATGCATTGCTAATGCTTTGTGTTGCAGCTGGGAAGGCTGACTCCCTGGGGACTAATCATTCCTTTCACTGACCTCATGCTTTCTTCTGTGACCTGTATCTAAGTATTAGTTATTCCCTGTTCTAGAGGTGCAAATCCTTTGGGTAACTGTGAGAGTTGATTAGTTGTGTTTCATTAGATCTTTTTTTTTTTTTTTTCAGGGATGGAAAGTGTTGGGAAAATGCTGTTTTCTTGGATTATCTGACTCAATACAATTTTATATTTATTCCCTTGCAGCCTTCACTTTCCTATTTCAAGTATATGGAAGTTGCTCTTTTAAATTTGTCATGATTTGATACTGTTACTGACACTAGCCAATGTTAATTTTCTTACTCTGCTCAGGTGGAAGAATTTGCCTTGTGACACACCCAGCATGGATTTGGTAAAATGAAGTTGATTGTGGCTTGATTTAGAGATGTTTTAATGGATATTTTCAAAGCTTATTTGGAAGCTTGGAGACCTTGTGGTTTGCATTCCTATAAACCACAAAAGGTGTACTTCTACCTCAGCAGCATTTATGACTGTGTCAAAGCTAAATACCAGATTGAAGTGATGGTTAGAAAGTCTGTTTCTGGTTCAACAAAGTCATCTGTCTGCTTAAAGGCTAAAGTTCTGTGCAGAACTTGAGCAGCTTCTTTCAACCCATCCAAATTCCTTCTTCTTCTTTGAAAATGAAGCATTTTGACATAGATTTTCCAAAAACAGAGCGTTCTTTATATGTGAAAAGCAGACATAAGAGAATTAAATCCATTTTTAGGGTCCTTAGGTCATAAAAGCATACCACGTCATTGGTGAAATCTTGTTTTGATTTTGCCAATTAAGCTCCAAAATGTTCTTAGCTTTACTCATGGAATTGTTGCCTGCTGTCATTTCAGGTGGAAAGTGCAGCTGAGGAGCCCAGAGTGCTGTGTATAATACAAGACACCACAAATTCCAAGACAGTGAGTGAGCGCATCACCTTGAACGTGCCAGCTTCCACACCAGTTAAAAAGCTGTTTGAAGATGTGGCTTCAAAAGTGGGCTACGTGAATGGAACCTTCGATTTAGTGTGGGGAAATGGAGATAATGCGGCTGATACGGTATGGCAAAAGTGGTCTTGATTTCCTGTTGATAGCAAATAGTCAGTACTCAACGTTACAGAAGAGTGCTATCCATATTGCATACTGCCTATTGCCTACTTAATTTTTTATTAATCCCTATAAAAACTAGTAGTATGTGCACCAGAATGACTGACACCACTGTGCTGATTCAGCTGAATGTTAGTGTGTTTTATCTACATTTAAATCTCAAAATGTGCTCTTGTGATATGCAAATTTGATGATTAGACAAAAACTAATATTGTGTAGTAACTTTCTGTGTTTCCTCTTAGACTCGTTTGAATGTATGATAGAAAAAAAAATAAGGCTAACGTTATTTCTGTGCTTGATTGTAAATCAGTGTTGGCTTTAGTTTATGTGGCTCCTAGAGATGCGCTTAGAAGACTTGATAAGATTCCTTGAGAAATAGACATTAGTTTATTTCAATACATGCTTATGCTTGCTGAACTTCATTTTTTCTTTTAAAAAATAAGTATGTGCAGGCTATGTAGGAGGCTTGATCATTTGGTGTTCTGCAGGAAGTTTGTAGATCAGTGTCTTGTCTCCTGAAGAGACTGTACTATAACACTCAGTTAAAACTGCCTTTTAAACTGTCCCCAGCTTCTTTCATTGTTAACGATGAATGTGTTTTGTTTATACTGGATAATTGGAATTTATTTTCATTTCATCTTAGTGTGCCAGAAGCTACGTCCAGCAGTGTACTTGGACAGAATCTATTCATTGCATATAAATCTGTTTAAAAAAATAAAGTGCTTTATTTTTTTAACAGACTCCAATAGATCAGAACAGTGACAAAACTATTCTTGATGCTGGTTTTGAGCCAGGGAAGAAGAACTTTCTGCATTTGACAGATAAAGATGGTGAGCGACCTCATATAATGCAGGTAGGTAAAACCGTTCTTGAGCTACATGTTGAGGGAATAAATGTATGTTATGTGTGTTGGCCTTATTGTAATGTCAGAAAACAGAATGACACTGGGCTATGTATTTCATATAAACTACCTCTGGAGCCCTCTCAACAGACTTTTAGACTGCTGTGTTACACTTCTAGGTTTATCTGGAATTAAGACCAATTCTATTAGTAATGATTTGCTGTCACTATTCATGCTTGTCAAATATTTATGAAATGGTTTGGTATGATTAATTTCCTAAAATTATGTAATTAATCAATGACATGTTTAGAGATAAATCCAACAATGCAGTTTTAATCATACACTTGATCTTTTTCCGGTGATTGTTTGAAAGCAATGTTAGGCCACTGACTGTTCTCAGAAATAGTAGTCCTGTATCGACAGCAGAACTACCTGCTTCCAATTTTACATTATTTTTAAAAAATTGGTTGGTTGGTGTTGCTACCAGCAATTGTCTTCCATAACAAAATACTTGAAATATGCTGTTGCTCAAATATGTGACACAGTGGAAGAAAAACATAGCTACTGTTTGTTTAAATTGGGAATCAGATAGACCAGTGATATATGAAGATGTATTACTCAGCTCTTATGTCAGCATAAAGTCTACTTAGCCTTTGTGGGCTTGATTATCTGAAAAGGAAAAAAAAAATGTGTGCAAGGTCAGAATTGCAGGGTGATTTTGAAAGAATATTGAATTTTTTATTCCTTAAAAAAAAAAAAAAAAAGAATAGAAGTTGCATTTTGGGTTTCAGTGCAATGAACTTGAGAAACAGGAGATGATAAATTGCAAACTTTGTGTGCATTAGAGTTCTGTATTTGATTATACAGTATTGTAAAGGGTGTTTGCTTCCACTAATGCAAAGAGGGGTTAAGAATTTAGATGGCAGAATTGAGGTTACATGAGCCACTGTAAACCTAGTATTTTGTGTTTATAAATGAGAAATCATTTCTTTTAGCATGTCACATTTTTAGCTGTGAGAAAAATAAAACATTTAGGTGCTTCAGTAAAAAAAATGTGTTGTCTGCTTTTTGCATAAAATGAGTGTGTTTGTGTGTTTTAGGAGGAGTCGGGTACAGCAGAAGACAGCGCCCAGGACAGATTTATAGGCCCTCTTCCAAGAGAGGGCTCTGTTGGCTGTACCACTGATTATGTCAGTCAAAGCTACTCTTACTCTTCAGTCTTGAGCAAATCGGAGACAGGTATAGTGTTCTCTCTTGTAAAGGCATTACTGATTTGTCATTTTAGTGTAATTTGGAATAGCAGCATCTTCAGGATTTTTGAGAGAGACTGCAATTTATTAAAAAAAACAAACAAAACAAACCATAATACGTTTTACATTAGGTTTTCTAAGATATTCTCATGTTTTGTGAGCAAAAGAGCTGTATCCCATCCTTTTCTTGTAACAGTGCAGTTCAGATTGTCAGGGTTCCTCCATTTCAGTATTATTCTACTGTGTCCTTGGCTGAGTAGCTGTGATTATATTACCAAAAAGTATTCATCCCAAGCTATGTGTTTGCAGTTGCAGCTTAGTGAGTACTTCATACTATTTTATGGAGGGTCTGTTCCCAAATGTTTGCACTCCCGGTGCTAGCTAAAATCTTCCCCTTGCAGCCTTCTGCCAGTTCTGGTTTCTCTACTTCTACTGAGATTTCCCGTAGAGGTTCACCACTCAGCATGCTGCCTGGCACCCCACCACCCAGCAGACTCCCTCTGGAAGGGGGCACTGCTCGGTGCCAGGGCAGATCCCCTCAGGCTGGGCGGGCCCCTTTGCTGCGCAGAGAGGGCAGGGTGAAGCAGCCTGTGCCTGGGTGGCAGCTGCTGCCACCTCCCACAGCCTGTGTGTCAGAGCCCTTTGCTCTGTTTGCCTCGTAGCTCTGTTGGCTCAAAGGAAATCTTGCATGGTTTAGTGGTTGCCAGAAAGGAAAGAAAAAAATAAAAACTGGCTGGAATTTTCCTCAGTTTTTTCGTGGTCATAGCTCTGTCTTGCTATCTAGATATGCATTGCCCAGCTGTGGTCTGAAGATGGACAGATGCTAAATTCTCACACGTATGAAATACTTGTTTGGGAATGTCCCTGCTGAATTTCGCACTATTCTAGATTCTTGCTTGATGTTTTTACCCATCTTCTTTACAAACACTCAACTCATAACATGCTTTTTCATGGAAGTAGTGGAGTAGCTGAGGTTGCAAGGGACCTCTGGAGGTCATCTGGTCCAAGGCAGGCATTTGTAATCCTTCGGTGTTGGTTTGTTGAGCTGTTAATCTGAGTCCTGCAACATGCATCAGCGTTTATGCTTTTTATGCTGCATGTATGCTATGATGTGTCCATGTTACAGCTCAGCAATAAGACCAACTCCTGATAGTAATTTTTTTTCAGCAGATGTGAAGACAACATAAGACATTGATTCATACTTGCTCAAGATCTTTTTGAGATGAAAATGCTTATCTGCCACATACCTTTTTCCATTTAATAAAACAAAGATGATGAGTGGTACAGTGTAACAAATAAAATATGTTTCCGAAGTTAGTCTCTTCACAGAAAATGCTAGTGTTTTGCATGGAGTTAGTTGCCTTTTCGTTACTAACTTGGAACTGAGATGTATTAATGTTACTAAGAGCTGCAGGGTACAAATAAACATTTAATTTCTTTATTATATCATGCTTCAGTATATGCTGCTTACTTATCAGATGTTAATGTTAATTACTTTGGAGAAAATTTTAAAATTACTGATATAATATATAATATAAATACATATTTTTCTTTTCAACTCAAAAACTGCACTGGTTTTTAGTAGCTGTTTTAATTAGTTACTATGGGAGAAGATTTTAAAATACATATTTGCATGGGCACTCTAGAGCATGGCCACACTTGATTCATAGTTCTGAGAAGATGATACAAACCACTGCAGACACAAATTTCAATTACATAACAATTAGGATATTTTTTAGTTGACATCTAGGCAAAAAGCAAGCTGCTATACAAAATTTATTAGCAAATGCTAGATTATTCTGTAAAAGACTGAAGTATTAAAACAGTTATAGTATTACCTGTGGCTCTATTGGCAGAGTAGTCAACACTAAATATTGTTTATTATTGTGAAACCTGATTTGTGCTGACTAGAATAGCTTAATGTCATTCAGGGAAATGATCTCTGTTGTGTCAGTGGTTTCTTTAATGCCCTCTGAAATAAGTACTTGTAATATTCCCTCAATTTTTGTAGTGCAAATGACAATAAATGACAACAGCTAGTCGCAGTCCTTAACTAAACATGATCCCAGAATTGCTTTCTTGTCAAATATATTAATTCTTAGTGACTTACCATCTTTTTACATTATTTCCATCTCATTCTTTTTTTTTTGTGTTTTTAGGTTATGTGGGTCTGGTAAATCAGGCGATGACTTGCTACTTGAACAGTCTTTTACAAACGCTTTTCATGACTCCTGAGTTTAGAAATGCATTATATAAGTGAGTATATATGATCCAAACGGATTCTTAAAATGATAGTAGTAAGTCTGTTACGTCTGTCCCGGTATATCGTGGTGGGAAACCCTTCTGAATTTCTCTTGTCAAAATTTTCTCTTTTGGATATTGAAATGCATCTGAACTCAAGTAGCAAACCTTGTTTCTGAAGTGGACAGACCGATCTGGATAGACCAAGTGTAGAGTGCAGGAAAGTGAATGGAGAAGCTTTCGGGAGGGGGGTGGGGGGGGTGGAGATTTCTTTTAATAATTGAAGTCACACTGGATAGGCTAGTGTAAATTATTGCTTAGCACCTTCAGGTTTTATGAAAATCCTCGGATGTTATTGGTGTGGCATAGACTAGGTTTTTAAAGAGTTTGCCACATCTTGAAAACATCCAACTTCGTATGATATTTGATTCTAAGTGCAGTTCGTGTCTGCATTTCTGCAGTGAATGGCTTCAAAATTATTTCACTTGTTTGTTTTAGATTTGTACGCTTGACGAATAGCATTGTCTGCAGAAAAGGAGAATGGTTTTGTTTAAGGAGAACTGTTGTGGCTTTCTCCAAGAAACAGAGCTTCAGTTGACCTCTACCCTGGCAAACCTCTTGAAATGCTGGTTTAAATGCTTTTTTGAGTAATGTTTTCAAAGCACTTTTAATTATCAAATATCTTACGTTGCAAATAGATG
The DNA here is from genome assembly GCA_013399715.1 of Alectura lathami. Taxonomy (NCBI): domain Eukaryota; kingdom Metazoa; phylum Chordata; class Aves; order Galliformes; family Megapodiidae; genus Alectura; species Alectura lathami. Next base: position 184,890 of record VXAV01007381.1, on the reverse strand, counting down.
GGAATTTGAAGAATCCGAAGAGGATCCTGTGACGAGTATCCCCTACCAGCTTCAAAGGCTGTTTGTTTTACTGCAGACCAGCAAAAAAAGAGCAATTGAAACAACAGATGTTACGCGGAGCTTTGGCTGGGATAGCAGTGAGGGTAATATACAGCTATTGAGCTATATGATTTACTTCAGCTGTTGCCTGTTAGGGGCCTGGACTACTGTTGATGGAGTCACATACCTAAATAATGAATTATTAGAATCCTCTTTGTTTTGATGGAAGCCAAATAGCCTAACGGGATATTTGGTTGTGGTGTGTCTCTCTTTTTTAGAGAAATAATATCTGAGAGTTTGAGGGTGTTAGGCTGTTAAAGTAAAAACCTGTGGTTTTGAAATGAGGCTGTTATTGCTGTTGTTAGTTCTTTCTAAACAAGTTGCTCTTTACAAGAAACCTGCGTCTATTTTGAACCACTATTATCAAATGCACTCATTCAAGTTAAGTAGGAAATTATAGGGAGAATTCTATAAAATCAGTCTTCTGACATATAGTGTAATTTTTCCTTGTAACAAGCTGATTTTTCCAGGGAGTAATTACATAAGAATTGTCCTTACTCTTAATTGGAGGGGAGGGAGAACAACACCTTTGAAAATCTTGGAGAGTCAGCCTGAAATGGGGAATAAATCAGAGGTAGCTTGTTTTGTATCTTAGAATGGTGCATTTTAGCACTTGTGTACATATTTATTCTTGCTTAGATAATGAATTCTTGTTTATACACAAATAGTGTGAGCAATTGGTTGCGTGTTTTTCGAACTGAACTTGAGAGCTAACTGCCTGTGGAATTGAACACTGGCCCAGTAGTGATTAATGTGGTAAACACTTGGAAGAGACTTGAAAGCAGATTGATAGCTTTAGGAAGCATTCTTATGTTGGGTGAGTATCTTATTTTGATTAAGATTAATCTCAATTTATAACAGCATGGCAGCAACACGATGTACAGGAGCTTTGTCGAGTTATGTTTGATGCTTTGGAGCAAAAATGGAAGCAAACAGAACAGGTAATTTTATCAATACTGTTATACTCATTTGGTGACGTGATGGTTTTCTGTTTGTTTTTACGGATGATTGTGAAACGTGCACTCTGAACTTTAAGTACAAGATTATGGGCAGTGTACAGTAGGTGCCGATTTTCTTGTTTGATGCAGTAGCATGCTACATTTTTGAATGTTGCTCGTATTTTCATCCCTAGTTAAAAGTGGAATATTCCGAACTCTGGAATTCTTTATTTGAAGCACAGAAAGTGGTTATGTAACTCCACTTCTGTCATGACTTCCTTGCTATCAGTATTTTTTTCGGGCTATGTTGTGGGCTTCTGCAGCTTGAACCCACTCTTCCTAACAGGAGAAAGAAGTACGTTCATAACACATGCTGCGTTCTCATAAGTAGCCAAGTTGTTGTAAACCGACTTTCATGGATTGGCAAATACCTCCTCTGTTTCTCTTCACCCACCTTTGGAGGTGCAGGGGAAAACTGCAATATCTGTTAGTTAAAAATGTCTGCAAGATCAGACCTGTTCTTCTAAAACAGACTCAATTTTGGTAGCTTTGCTGTTATTCTAAAAATGTGACCATAAAATATATCTTTAAGTTTAGATATCATGATCTGAGAAGCTGTTTTGATGTGTGTTTTCTGCAGCAGTGAGGCAGGGGAGTCAGGGAGGGGAAAAAAAGAAACCTAAGAGATGGATGTCCTGCTAGGAAATGGCAATTCAAACTGTAGCTGCACAGTTAAAAAGATCTTTTGTTGTACAGTTCAAGAGAGAAAATGTTCTTCTGCTTTTGTTTAAAGCAGCGTTGAATATTTGTCTGTTTCAGGCGGATCTTATAAACCAGCTGTACCAAGGCAAACTGAAGGACTATGTGAGGTGTCTAGAATGTGGCTATGAAGGCTGGAGAATCGACACGTACCTGGATATTCCTTTGGTCATCCGCCCGTATGGCTCCAGCCAGGCGTTTGCTAGCGTGGTGTGTACTATTATGCTGACTAATAGTGCATCCATACACACATAGAATACATAATGCGACAGTGGTATAATTTGTTACATGGTAAGTATCATCCTAGATACTCCATCTTGGGGTGTTCGTCTTTGTGCAGTGAACCAGCTAGCAAGTTCTAGAAGATTTTTTTTGGCTTTTTGGTTGATTTTTTGTTTTGTTTTTTCTTTTGCCCTTCAATGAGTCCTACTGGTGCATGTATAAGGGGAGGGGAAATGCAACTTCATTGCCCTCAGGCTGAAGTAATCAATTACTTTCTTCCTGATAAAATTGTCAGCATTTACCTGAAATATTTTTGAGATCACTAAGTTTTCTTTGGGCTGTTCTCTTTATTGGCACATCTACTAAATTCTCATAGCATTGTTGAAAATCTTAGTAAGAGAACAGAAAGTTGACTTAAACTTTAGTTTAATTGCAGTGGTGTTGCTATTCTTTTTGAAGTTTACTTCTGGAATACCGTATGCTTTTAACAAGCAATTTAATAAGAAATCCTACCGTACATTGGCATTGCTCACTTGTGCTCCAGCATTACTGATGTTGGCAAGCATATATATTAGTAAGTTTGGGAAGCTTGCTTTCTTTCTACCCTAAAAAGAAGTCATTGCAAACTGCAATGCCACTGTTGAGGCTTAAAATATCTGTAATATGAATTAAGTTGTGAGAAGGAGGAAGAGTAAGTCGAAGTCTTTGGGTAAAGGTTGATTTAAACAATCATTTGTTGCATAATTGGCTTACCAGTGTTACTTATTACATATATTTTTACCTTCTGTATTTAGCATGTTGGCCTTTTTTTTTTTAAGCACAGATGTTCTGTAATTCTTAACAGCATTCTGTTAAGAACTGTCAGAATTAGGTTGAACTGCAATGTAAGCTCAAAGTGCTTAGTACTTTGTAACTTTAAATATCAATCTTGAGAAGCAGTAAAGATATGAAGGACATTGATCTCCCAGAAGGGATTCAAGTTAGTAAAAAATTTTTTGAATTATTTTTAAGGCTGCATTAAACTTCTCAGAAATTTGAAGCTGTATTTTGAGCTGCGATTCCAGTAATAGAGATGTTTTGTATAGATTGTTTTCCTTTTCACCTCTTAACACATTTCTAGAAATAATTCCCTAAACCAAGATTTTTTATTTTAATTTCTATTCAATGATGAAACTTCACTCACTTCTTAATTGCATTCTGCATTTAACAATACATTGTACATGTGTCTCAAATGGAAATAATTTACTTCAGTAGGCAAGAAGTCTATAGCAGAATGCCGTTTAAAAAAAAAAAAAAAAAATTTGTGTATTTGTAAAAATGCAGGAAGCTTGAAAAATCAAGAACTTAAATATCAGATTACTTTCAGTAGTATTTGATATTTTTCCTGTAAATCAACATTTACTGTGTTCACT
>VXAV01007381.1:165284-179865 GCA_013399715.1 Alectura lathami | reverse complement strand
TTCTCAGAAATTTGAAGCTGTATTTTGAGCTGCGATTCCAGTAATAGAGATGTTTTGTATAGATTGTTTTCCTTTTCACCTCTTAACACATTTCTAGAAATAATTCCCTAAACCAAGATTTTTTATTTTAATTTCTATTCAATGATGAAACTTCACTCACTTCTTAATTGCATTCTGCATTTAACAATACATTGTACATGTGTCTCAAATGGAAATAATTTACTTCAGTAGGCAAGAAGTCTATAGCAGAATGCCGTTTAAAAAAAAAAAAAAAAATTTGTGTATTTGTAAAAATGCAGGAAGCTTGAAAAATCAAGAACTTAAATATCAGATTACTTTCAGTAGTATTTGATATTTTTCCTGTAAATCAACATTTACTGTGTTCACTATATTGCAAGGAAAATATTTCTAAGACTTGTTACCGAGTTACATGGTTGCAATTTGTATTGATGCTTCAATTTTTGAGCTTTTTTTTTAATTCATACTCTGATTATATTCAGTCGATTCTCCTCCCTGCATTTGTCTTGCCTATAGCAGATGTGATTTTTAGTTTTGTAGTCTTCAGCAGTGGGGAGATATGGAGGATACTTGCTTTTGGAGAAGGGAAAAATCGCCTGTTTCTAAATGGAATTCTCTGAAGGTAGTATCCTCCATTGATCCGTAGGTGGTGGTGATTCAGTAGGTGTAGGTAAAAGGGTGTAAGTGAGAGACCAAAAACTTCACACATGCGCTAATAGGGCTTATAGAAGGGAACGTAAAACTTTTTAGACCTTGCTAGTCAGCTCCTGAGGGAACTTGCAGCAGGCGACACAACCCAAGATAGGGGATCTAAGGAGGATACTACCTTCAAAGAACTCTAGTTAGAGGTAAGTGATTTTCCATTACTTTCTAATAAGAGAGAATGGATGTACGAGCTCAAAGTAAGGTTAATGTGTAGAATGACACGTAAAGTGCATTATCCCACTGTTCGACATTGTGTACTACCAAAAACCAAAGTTGCCTGAAATGTTGAATTCAATAAATATAAATAAATTCAATAAATATTAATATATATGTATTACTTCCTAAATGGGAACACTGAAGAACTTCTTGGAAGGATAATGTTATGNCCTGAGTTCATGTCATATAGTATAACTACATAGCTAAAACCTATTTGGGCACTGAGGTCTTGTCAGTATGTATCTCAAGGTTGTATAAGTTCTTTTTCAATAAATTTCTGCGTTGTTCAAGAGCATGGTTTAAAAAACCTGTATTTTTCTCTTTGAGATCAGTAGAGATCTCAGACGTAACAGGAGCAACAATTGGCACATTGTTTTTGTAGATACTAGTATTCCTGCGTTTGACAGCATGAAACAGAATGTATAAAGAGTTTTTTTTTACTCTAAGCCATAAAAATTTTAACAGATGGAAGACAGCTGAGAGAAGAGTGGATGCAATGAGGAACTAGCTGGCATGCTGACATTGCTGCTAGAAAGCAGTGGAAATTCATAGAATCTTAGAATGGCTTGAGTTGGAGGGGACCTTAAAGATCATCTGGTTCCAACCCTCTGCTGCCCAGGGCCCCATCCAGCCTGGCCTTGAATGCCTGCAGGGATTGGGCCAATACTGCTTTGTAGCACCAGGAGACTAGTAGTTATGCCAGTATTCTGGGGGTGTGACAAATGCGGTCCTAAGTGTTGTTAGGGCTTGTTATCTCGTCTGTGAACTTTTCCACCAAAAGTGTTAGTATAGATGCAAGTAGATGGTTTTTTGAACAGAGATGAATTGGGAGTACCTCTCTGTGAACTTGCTTTGTATGTGGTGTTATTGCCAAACTAAAACTATGAGAGGAAATTAGAATATGGATAATATTTACTTTTTTGTTTAGTATCTTAGAAATCTAAGCTAGATTGGTAAAGGTCTTGCATTTTTAGTCGAGTGTATTCTTTGCCCATGGTAAAACCAGATGATTTCTAAAAATCTGAGGTGGAAGTTCGTAGGTTTTTTCCAATAAGTTTTGCCTAATTGTTATTCATTATGCAACTTCTAATAAAGATTCTACTACTCCTGTTCCCCGATTTTAAACAAATGTAAGCAGTAAAATATCTGTCAAACTACTGACTGTATTATAATGCATTTTTATGGAGAAAACTGAATCCTAAGTGCCTATCTTTGGCCACACAAATTTAGTTTGAACTATGGCATTTTACTGTGTTACAAGTTAGAACGTTAAAAACTGGAGATAGTCCAGAAGCTTCTTCCAACCTTTGTTCTCTTAATTCTGTGAACTGCAAAAAATTATTAAATAGCCTTTTTCATGCTAATTTATTGCTTCATCTCTTGTGGTATATTTCAAAGTGTGTGTGTTGGGAATGTTAGAAATGTTCAGTAGCTCTGAGAATACATAACAGTTGCCTCTTCAAAGGCAACAGTTGCTCTAAAAGTAGAATCCTACAAAATTGAAGGGGGGGTCATATTGTAGACTGCACAGCATAGAAATTTATCACTGGTTTTGTTGAGTGAACTATCAGCAATAAGAATAGAAGGTAGAGAACTGTCTTAGAATAGGAATAGTATTAAGAAACATTCTAATTGTCAAAACTAACTTTGTAAAAATTACGTAGGAGAAAATTGGAAGTTACATAAATGAATAACCCTGTGGAACAGCAATGTTCCTCGTATAAAGATTGAAAAACACATGGGTAGTCATACAGCCTAAAAATAGTGAAGCTCTGGAGAGCTTCAATAAACTTCTTAAAGCACAGCTCACTCTACACGTGGTAAACAGTGAATCCACTGTCATGCAATAATGCTTCATTCAGTTTTCAGAGGTCTGAAAGAAGTATCAAATTTTGTCATTCATATTTTGTAATTCCAGTGATTAAAGTAATTTCTATGTGTTTGTAACATCATAAGGTTATTCTCATTTATACCTGCATAGTAAGAGTTGCTTTAAAAATCAGGTGACATCTTTTTATTATTAGGAAGAAGCACTGCATGCTTTCATTCAGCCTGAGATTCTTGATGGCCCCAATCAGTATTTTTGTGAGCGGTGTAAGAAGAAGTGTGATGCAAGGAAGGTAAGCACTGCCCAAATCGTTTGTGAGAATTACACTTGCCAAACACTGTTCTCGACAATGGTAGCATAATCTTGTCTTTGCTTTGTTTAGGGTCTGCGGTTCTTGCATTTTCCGTATCTGTTGACATTACAGCTGAAGAGATTTGACTTCGATTATACCACTATGCACAGGATTAAACTGAATGATCGTATGACTTTTCCTGAGGAGTTAGACATGAGTATCTTCATTGACGTTGAAGATGAGGTAAAGATTTCAGCTTCAGAGAAAATTCTTCAGTCTTCTTGAAGTTTCTCATTAAGGAAATGTTGATCTAATAAAGTCATTTAAACTTCCATCTACGTAGGATTTTCCTTAGCCATGGCATAGTATTAATTTGAAGTTTGACAGTTAAACATTGTCACTTTGATAGCTTCTTTTTAGTGGCTGTATTTACCCAGTGGTGGGTTCCTGTCTTTGTAGTGGTGTAAGAGAAATATTACATTGGTATGCAAATGAAGAATATTTTCTGTCTCTAGAATCTGTTTGAACATGGTTTTTGAACTATGCCATGTAATGTTACTGGGGAGCTAGATGAGAAAGATCTGGGAGAACGGAACTGGAGGCAAAGTTACTGACAGTTGGAAAACCAACAGAATTCTCTAGAGGAAGGAGCATCAGGAAATAGCATTGAACATTCGGACTTGTACTTAAAGAACTGCTTCGTAGTGTTGGTGACATCTTGCTTTTAAGCTAATAGAACACTAATCAGTCTCACTGTAATACTTCAGCTCTGTCCAATGAGTTGGAATGGAAAGCCTCCTTTGTGGATGAAAATACTTCTGGTCTAATAACTTCTGTGTAACGCAGGCATGTTGTACTAGGATTATTATCTGATATTAGACTTTAAAGCATTGGAATTACTTCGGTAAATTGAATAGGCTAGTAACTGATGTAAGCTTGCAAAGCATTAAACCAAGTAATTACTGTTCAGTTGCATACGAGACATGAAAATACTGATCTAAGAGGTGGACTAAATAAAAAGAGGTGGACTTGCTAACAGAAACAAATCTGTTCTTGACACTGAATTGCAGGTGTCTCTATTTTTTTGTGGTTTTCATTGTTTTGCAGATGGGAATTTTAAGTCTACAGACATTTTCATTTCGTATTCCATGTGACTTTAAATGTTGTATAATATTAGTATGTTTGTCTTATTTTTAAGAAGTCTCCTCAGACTGAGAGTTGCACTGATAGTGGAGCAGAAAATGAAGGCAGTTGTCACAGTGATCAGATGAGCAATGATTTTTCTAATGATGATGGGGTTGATGAAGGAATCTGCCTTGAAAGCAACAGTGCAGCAGAAAGAATTGCTAAAGTTGGCAGTGAAAAGGTATGTTTAAAAGTGTTACTGCATCTGGTATCTCAGAGTATAGCAAGAAAGCTGGCTAAGTTCTCTTTGTCATTTTCTTGTCCTTATGGAAATGATCACACAGATGAAGCCATGGGTCTGTTGTTCAGTTGTCTTGGGTTAATATAAAGAAACTGAGCAGTAAGTCAGTCTAGGTTAGCAGTCGTCCTTTTGTGGGACATAATCGATGAAGATCTTAGAGAAGACTGATTGTGTTTTCTTGCCAGTAGAACATTCTTTGGTTTTATGCCATTGTCTGCCACGGTTACTTCATGTGCCCTCATCCTATGAAATCTGGTCAGTAACTTCCATTCAGACTTGTTAGAAAGCTGGCTGTGACTGCTATGTTCATAAATATTGAAAGACTTGCTTGCTTTTTAAACTGTACATCTTGCCCTCTTTACATTTACCTCAAACCACGTGAGAGGGTTTTTGGTAAGTATTCTGATTACTGTCAACCTTAGCTGGAGGGGGAAAAAAAAAAAAAAAGAAATTGGTAGTCGCGTGGTTAGGACTAGGACAGGGCCAGAGTATGGCAGCGCATCCATAATACAAAGGTCAAGGCCTGGCTTTGACAGAGGTTCGGCTAGCTAACTCACGGTAACTTGCACTAGTTGTTGAGGCAGAGCACTGTTCGGCTGTTTTGTCGGCTGGATGCAGTATATGCTAAGAACTTAGAGTATTTCTTCTATCTAATATAGAAATAATTCCTGTAGCACCTGCTTGAGTCAGTATTCAACTTTTTTTAGCCTATCCACAGCAATGATGCTATGTCCCAAATACCCACTGTTTCCATCTTTTCACTGGTGAAGGGTTTATGGTAGCACACCTAGGGGCTCTGTGGGAAATTAATGCAGGATCCCGACAAGCACTGAATGCTGTTTCTGTTCTGAGTTACACAGTAAGGGGCAACAAGCAGTACTGGTGACTGCAGAGAAAGGTGATGGTAAATAAGCCCAGACTTGTAGCTGCAGGCAAGTGGGTCATGACTTTCTTTCCAATGTGAAGATGTGCTTAATACCTATCTAGTGTAAGAAAGTTATTTTTGGATAATTTTTACAGAACATTAAAAATCTCGTAAAATGGTAAAAAAAAAAAAAAAAAAAAAAAAAGTGACATGAGTTCTAAGCATTACAAGAACATGGTGGATAAATATGTAATTGGAGTGAACCAATGTAGTGTTGGGACTGCTTTCCATCCTAACAAAAATGTTTAAATATGCTTCAAACAGTTTGCTCTTAAGCTTTCTGTTCTATGTTTTACAAATAGTCTGATTTGTTTAATTTTTTTTTTTTAAGGCACTGTTAGTTGTTTTGGTGGTTCCTCTTTGGTGTTTCTATTTTTTTTTTTTTCTCTTAAGTATATGTTTGTGTGCTTTTTCATGGTCAGTTTGGTTCTTAAGCCTGAGAATTATTTTCATTACTGCTTAATGCAAAGTTGCATTATTCTGCTATTTCATTCTGGGTATGGAAATTTAGTAAATGAGTATTGGTTTCTGTTACTGTCTATCTTCACATTCAGTGCTTGTTCAAAAAGAAATACCATTAATGTATTAAGCCAGTTATTTTTGAAAAATAACACAGATCTCTTTTGTAACACACCTATTTATGTACTTGTGTTTGTGTAATTGTTCTAAAACACTTCTCTAAAATCATTTGGTTACCTTTTCTTAGTATATTTTACCACACCTTTTTTCTTCTCTCTGCAGAGTTCTTTGCTGTATGAGCTCTTTTCTGTTATGGTTCATTCTGGAAGTGCTGCTGGTGGCCATTACTATGCCTGTATAAAATCCTTTAGTGATGACCAGTGGTACAGCTTTAACGATCAACATGTTAGCAAGGTAAAAATAATATTTCTGTTACCTTAGGTACCCATAAAGGAATGAGTTGGTATTTTCCATGTGATATTTCACCTGTGTTGTTTCATTCAGTAAGTCTTCTGTGTGTTCATGTATGGTTTTTGCAACTTGAGTTGAGGGGTGCAGGACAGGAGGGTTGGTACTCTTTTTTCCTTTTCCCCATCTGCCTCCCCGCCCTTTGAGTTTTATTTTCCACCCACTGTCAGTGCTGGCTACAGGTTTTAGCCTCTGTCTCTTTGAGGCAGGAGGCTTTTCATTTCTCCTTCGCCCCTCCTGATTTTTGTGTTGCGCTTGCAGTCAAAGGGCAGTTGCCGCTCGCAGGTAGCAGTGTGTGCCAGATAGCGTACCAGCATGGTGCTTGCTCGCTGTCGATTACACTATGGCGCCAGCCTTCAGTGTAACCCCTTCTTGCTGTCTGTAGTTGCTAGTCAGGTTGAATTTTAGTCTGTTGTCTGGGGCATGATCTGTTTTTCACTCAAACTGTGCGGTAAAACTAGAAGGCACCAACGGTGTCTGGAGAGTACCACAGCCGTGTCCACCTGGTTCAGCTGGCTGAGACACAAGGTCACTGGTATCCTACCTTAGCCTGCGTGATAGGAACAGTTGGCCTTCAGCCTTCATTTGGTCTCCTGTTCGTCTTTCCTTCCATTTCTGTATGGTCCCCATTGTTTCCTCTATGAGGAAAATGCAGCACGTTCTTCCCATGACAGTTTAAGTGTGGTAATTCTCTCTCTCATGTAAGAGACCATTGATAAAAAGCAGGCTCTAGCACACCAGGCTTAATGGTCAGCTCTCATGACATGCCGTAAGATCCTGATGCTGAGGGAGTGACGATTTATTAACAAGCCCTTATTCATGTACATCTGCTGGATTTAGATTTGGCCTTCCAATGTACGCTGAGACTATTTCCTTGCTTAGAGAAATGTATTTGTAGGTCTGTTAAACCCAGAGTAAAATGGAGAGGCAGATCACTCAAAACAATTTTTTAGGGCTCAGCAAATAAGCAGATCTGAAATGTTTTGAAAAAATTCGATAAATTAGGCGGATTAGTATTGTGTTACTATGTAGTGCCACTTTTCCTAATGAGAATAAATGCATACTGATTATGGTAAGTTACCTGAATAATCATTAAATTTATTTTCTGTTAGATAACTCAGGAAGATATTAAGAAAACATATGGCGGATCTTCTGGAAGCAGAGGCTATTATTCCAGTGCTTTTGCTAGGTGAGTACCTGCAGCTCTACATTCCCTACTGGTGGTTAGTGTAATGGAAGAGATGGCCAAAGACGCGTGTGCCAAACACATTCGCTTGAAAATATTTAATAGTGGACACTTCAAATAATTGTAAAGCTATCCTGACTATCATTTAAAAAAAAAAAAAACATTTATTTTTGAAAATCTTCTTTTTTGGCTCATGCATTGCTGATGTATACAATGTAACTCTTTACTGGTGGTTGTGGGGAACCAAACCAGCTTTTGAAGTGAATGTTGTCCTCTTATCTGATAAACTCAGATAACTATTTTATTTCTCCACCAGCTCCACAAATGCATACATGCTAATATATAGATTGAAGGATCCAACAAGAAATGCAAGTAAGTATGCTTTGCAGTTCTTAACTGGTAAGATTCTGTTTTGGAATAGAGAGACATTTTATATCTGAAGGAGAGCCCTAATTACTTGAGGACAGTGGCATTGGTATTTTTAGGGTAAGCTACGGTGCTTTCCTATGGGGAGCATTCTTTCCTAACTTCTTATTGTTCTGTTAATAGTAACCCTTTATGATCATTAGGTGGCAATCAAAATAAATTTTCTGAATTTTTTTTTCGGTGTTTTGGATATTGTGGATGGATTTGAAAACCAGATATACTTGGTGACACTGAATAAACTATACTGAAATGCTGTACTGGTGCCATGCTTGAGAGTGGAACAGAAGAGATTTTTTTGATGTAAAAATGATAACACATGAACTTGATAACAACTAAGTTTTACATTTTATAATCAGCCCTTGCTTTTTGTTTCTTAACAGGCAAGAGAAGATGCTATAAATTATAGAGCAAGAAACAGATCTGAGATCTCATGTTCTTTTGTCCCTTATCTCTGATTTAGCACCCAAGGTTTAGAGGATGCCCAGCCCCATATAGTAGTTGACAGGTTGATTACTCTTTGAAATATGTCTCAATAGAAAATGAAGATTCTATTTGGATTCATGACTAGAATATCTCTTTGGAGGCTTTGTTCATTATTTGCTGATTTCATAGGGTGTTAAATTAGATCGTTCATGTTAGTAACAGCTATAAGCTTTTGGAATGTTTCCAGTGTGAATGTTTTTAAAAGATATTTCCTTACAAATACTGATGTTTCTCATTTAAAATGTGTTTGGGCACAGCTAAATGGTGCAGTTGTGAAGTTTGGTAGAACAGAGCTTTGTTTTGAGCTAGCTGAATTCCAGCATTTGACATGCACATGATGGGACATGCTCAGATGGGTGCATGTACCTGCAAAGTTCTATGTCCAGTGAAGACAGGAGTGAAAGACCCTGAAAAAAGCATTTTGTTTCTTATTTTGATGCTGTAAATATTTTAGACGGGAGATGACTAGTAGTTACTTGTTTTCATTAACTTTTTTTTAATTGCACCATGAGAAACTGAGGATGACTGTTAGCAAGAATAAGGAGAGAAATTTGCAGTGCAAGGATAATTAAAATGAGCTTTCATGATTTTTTTTAACACAAACTAAAAATCAGAGCTTAAACTACATGTACTTGAAAAAAAGAAAAGACTAAATAAGAGTTGCAACTACTTCTATATCTGTACATCTTTAAGTTTCTTAGAGCAAATTTGTCATGCTAATATAATAAACACAAACCACATTTAATTTCTGCAGAAATCTATTTCATCAGACATAGAGTACTTGCAGCTGTTAGGAATCCCTTGTACTGTTTTCTCCATAACAATGGCATTTTCTTAGAGAAAATACAGAGGGAGAAAAACCAAAGTACCAAAATCAGTTTGGCTGGCTTCCATTCATTCCTGAGAATTCAAGGTACAGGGGACAGTGCTGAATTTGGTTTTAAAGTAACAGTATCTAAGTAGATGGTCATACAGGTTTGAAGTGGATTTAACACAAGGATACTGCTAAAACAGAGCTTTTCACCAACCAATAGGTAAAGTAGTAGGTCTGAAGAGACAATAAAATTGTTTCATATGTGAATTATTGAAACAGTACTATTCCTTGAGAACAGCAGTGATTGCAGGTTGTCTGAAGATTAAAAATAAATAAAATAGATTTTAACACCTCTAAAGAATATCTTTGGTCCTATCAATTTGGGCCAAGAACTCTCTTTGGAAATAGATTTTCCCATATTTTCTCTCATTGATACTTGCTTAACAAGGAAATGAAGAAACGGAATCTGTTTCAGATTTCTTATATGCCAAATCAATTTTTAAATCTGATAGGCTGTTTGCCGAGTTGCAGGGCTGCAAGATACCAGTTCCTTCTTAATGTGAACTGTTGCCTGTTCTGCTTCTGTATGTAACAGGATACCATGAAGTACTCTGAACTGTAGGAAGTGCCATATTTAATCACGATACAGATAACACTGAGTTCGTTAACTCCTTCACTTTCTAGAACAGGAATTAGCTTTCTTATTAACAGCCTTGTGTGTAGTCATCAGTCTTAGTGTATTTCTTTACAACAGCAAAACTTCCCTACTGATACGGGAAGGTTAATCTTCCTGTGCTAATAGCATTTTCTAGTATCGCAGATGTATAATTGCCAAGGGGAAGGGCTGGCTTCACTTTCATTTAAAACCTTCAAAGGGAACAGGACGTGATTTAGTGTGACATTCAGATGAAGAAGAGAGACGAAGGCAGGAAAGCCAATGACTAAAATGACTAAATGTACCTGTATTCTTAAGACATTACCTACAGTGGAAAATCCTGTTTTAAAAAACTTTTTTTTTTTTTCTGCTAGAATTTCTTGAGTCACATGAGTATCCTGACCATATTAAAAAATTGGTACAGAAAGAGAGAGAATTGGAAGAACAAGAAAAGAGGCAACGGGAAATTGAGCGCAACACTTGCAAGGTTTGGATTTCTGCTAAATAGTGTGACAATACATTGCCAAGTGTAGTTGCTACTAAAAACTTCAGTTCATTACTGCAGCAAGGACTCTTCTGTAGTAAATGTATTTGTATTAATTCAGAACAAATTGTACATCTGCTGGAAACTTGTAGACAGCGGAGGGACCTGCTAGAAGTAGTAACTAGAGGTTTTTGTTGAGCTTGTGTCTTCCATGTGAATATGAATTAGTGTTTGGAAAAACAACTCTTAGCTAGCCTGGGATCACTTGATTTCAGCAAAATTAATTCCAAGAAGTATGTAGTGCCATACATTAAGTGTTCCATACTGTGAGATCTTTCTACGCTCTAACCCTTTGCATTGTGGAACTGTTTCATAAACTGATTTAAACAAATAATTTGGCTGAAAGAGGGAAATTTTTTTTTTTCCTCTGACCACAGATTAGATAACAACAACATATGACAACTGGGATTTACAAGTATGTCAGTCACCTGGTCTTCCTAAGAATCAGCTGACTGCTAGAAGGTTTTCTACAGCTGTGAGATGTGTGCATGTGAAAAAGGAACTTCACAGTCATTGTTCCTATGTGCATTTTGTTTTGGAGGAAGTGTTTTAGTTTTGAATTTGTATGCTGTCTGCAGTTTAAAGGTATTCTGATATTCCAGTGGTATGCAAATGTCAGCTTGCAAAAAGTTGTAGATATATATGGATAAAGGTATATGCACATATATGTATTTAACTATGGATATATTTATGTAAAGATATGCATAAATAGCTGAATGTATATATCTGTGTGCACACATACACAGTGCTGTCTGCTGTGCCCTTCCTGGTTTCTGCCTGCAGTTGGGTAACCAGCTGAAAGGGGACTTGCCTACAGCTGAAGTAGAACTAAGGATGTCTTTTATACTAGATTGTTTGTAAGTAAGGTTGCAAATTTAAATATACTTTAATATGTCAAGTAGTTGAAAATACTGTTGTGATAATTTTTCTTATTTGTTTTTTTTTTTGTTTCGTAGATTAAATTGTTCTGTATGCATCCAACAAGGCAAATAATGATGGAGAACAAATTAGAGGTTCATAAGGATAAAACACTGAGGGAAGCTGTGGGAATAGCATACAAGGTATGCTATGCATAACAGAATACTAAAAATGTTAGATGTATTATTTTTCCCTGCTGCTGTGTCTTCTTAAATTTCTAATGCTGCGGGGGTGTTTGTGTTTTTTGTTTGTTTGTTTTGTTTCCCCCTTTTTGAAGGGGATTTCTAGTTGGAGTTATTGACTAACTTGTCTGTTGGTAGCTGTCAGATGATGTCTGTTTGAAATGGTGTAGCCTGTCCTTTTAAAAGGCAATATGACCCTTACTCTAAAACTGAACAGTGAGAGCTTCTGGTAGACTCTCAATCACCTCAGTAAGATTAAAGAATTCTGGTCATTCATATTTGTATTGCAGTAAGAATTTTACAAGGGATTTGTAGTAAAAGAATAATTTCAAGAAACTTCCTGCATAGCTAATACAGCAACATCAGTTGGCACCAGAGCATCTTGGGATCTTTGCCTTCCACAAAGAGGAAGAAGTTGAAGACATGTGTTTTTGTCTGCCTGTTCTTTAGTTGTTGCCATATGCCTCTTTGGCTGAGAGAGTGCAGGCAAGGCAGTATGGGTTTTGAATGAGTTAACGCTTCCTTGAGATGCATGGAGGATAAGTGCACATAACTTCATCAGGCCTCTGAGATGCTGTTCGGTATAACTGATAGACAGTGGTACCTCAGAATGTATTTCTGGGGCCTGTTCTTACGTACTTAGATACGTAGTGCTCAAATTTCCCTCTTCTCTGGATTTTGATGCAGGCTTCTATGTCTGTATTTATCCTGTGTGTGTAATACACATTGTGTATGCACATGTTCTAAACACAGTTGGAATTTGTGGATTCAAATGATTCTTGGGTGTGTGCGTACTGAGATTTCTAGCTTACAAGGGAAAAATTAAACTCACAAGCAAGCCATTATTAAATAGCATTTCTCTTTCTGTTCAGCTGATGGATTTAGAAGAGGCCGTCCCTTTAGATTGTTGTCGTCTTGTCAAGTACGATGAGTTCCATGACTACTTGGAACGATCTTATGAAGGAGAAGAGGATACACCAATGGGTTTGTTACTTGGAGGTGTCAAATCGACGTACATGTTTGACTTACTGTTGGAAACAAGAAGACCTGACCAGATCTTCCAGTGCTATAAACCTGGTGGTAAGTTGCATGATTACATGTAGACAAAGATAGGCTAAACTCCTGTATTGCATAATGCAGAACGTCGTTAAGATGTGTCAGAGAAGAAAACTTTGTACTAAATTCTATGATATCAACAGTACTTCAAAGCTACGTACTGTGCTGTGTTGCCCACATGCTTCTTATTGAAGCAGTTCTAAGGTAAAGTTTGTCAGGCTTTGGAACATATTTGCCTCTGGTATTAAAATTAATCTGAAAATGCAGTTCTGAAATTGGACTGCTTTTTGAAGTCGTTTCTGTTTGAATGTATTTCATGAGACCCCTTAACCAGTACATCAGACAACAGCATGCCTGTTTTCTTTGCCTTGGAATTCTCTTTATATGTTGTTTTTTCCCCTCTTCCCTACAGAGGTCATGGTAAAGGTTCATGTAGTTGACCTAAAGACTGAATCTGTTGCTCCTCCAATAAGTGTACGAGCTTATTTGAATCAAACAGTTTCAGAATTTAAACAGCTAATTTCAAAGGTAATTACCATCATGCGGGACTTTCGTTTATTCTGATTGTGAAAATGTATCGTAACTTAAATACCTAAAATGAGATCTTGCACCCTTTACAGCTCATTTGTGCTGTTCATCATGGCACTGGGTTTGGTTACTTGTGTTTGGACTCTGCCTGCTCGCTGCTGCAAGGAGCAGTCTGTTTATTCTGTCCATGGTTCTACCTCGCTTCTGCACAAGAATAGCCACTATCTCCCCCTGTTGTTAGTAGCTTATCAGATACTGTGCTTTTTGGAGAAGATGAAGAGTCAAGCTGTTACTGTTTTCTAAGTTACTAAGTTCAGTTACCTCCTTATCCAGTCAGCAGCAGAACTAGGGAATTGCTACCATGTAACTGCAACAACATGCAACATCTGGCCTTGGCTTCAGTAATAAAAATCAACATCTAAAGCTGTCCATATGCTCCCCAGAAACCCTCCTCTTCATCCCAGCAGCCACTAGTTAAGATGTAGCACTGATGTAGGTGGTCTTGGCCATGGGATGCAGCTGCTTCCACTGGACTGGAAGAATCACATCACAGTAACTTAGTTAAGTGTAACTTCATAATAGTCAGTTAAAAATGTGGTTTGAATTAAGGCTGTGTTGAGCAAACTGTGCAAAACCTGATGCTTGAGAACATCTTTCCAGTTGGTTTGTACCATAAAGAATGGGACTAGTTCCTTTTATTACTGGTTGCTGACAATTTGTCAGTTCTCTGCAAAGCCCTATGATGTTGTGGAAGAGCAAACACTACATGCCAAAGGACGGAGGAAAGCAGCTGAGACTGAGCAGTTTTGGGTTGTTTTCCTCCTGTTGTCTTTCCAATTCTTAAGTCAGTACAAACCTTCTCATTTTCCTGTGAATGATTATACATGTCCCAGTACTTGCAATTATGTACAATGCACATGGCCTTACTGCAAACATGACCTTACTGCAAGTATCTTGTTTTAGGCTACGCACCTGCCCGCTGAAATGATGCGGGTAGTGCTGGAACGCTGCTACAATGACCTGCGTCTTCTNAATGTCTGTATAAAATTCATAAAGGATAACAGACGCTTACTTTACTTTCCACTGAAGTATAAAATAATTTGGGTTTTTTGGTAACTAGTAAGCATTGTGATGCCAATGAATTCTGTAGGCTGTATGTAAAACCTAGGGTTCATAACAAGGGAGAGCAGATTCAGAATCAGAAATCTGGTGCTAAGAGGTTAAAATGATGCAGAGGTTAAATATTACGTCAGATTTCTGAAAGTCAGCTCTTAGGGCAGAAGGGTTGGCATTACTGTGAAATCTAACTTGTTTTTAAACCTTCTAAACAGCCTCTGAATACTGTTAAAGTTCTTACGAAGCAAATTTCAAAGCTAAGAGCAAATTTTTGGTGGGTCTTCATCTTAAATTCAGTAACTTTAACTATGCAAATTCTCCTAGCCAAATCTGTAC
>VXAV01007381.1:144277-165265 GCA_013399715.1 Alectura lathami | reverse complement strand
GGTGCATTAAAAAAAAAAAAAAAAAAAAAATGTTTCTAACTATAGTTGTATAATAGAATAGTTCAATTGGAAGGGACCTTTAAAATCCAAACCAACTGCCTGACCACTTCAGCGCTAACCAAAGGTTAAAGCATTGGGGGGCTTTAAAGTTATCGGGGGCATACTTTCAGAAAAAGAGCAACTAAGTACTTAAATAACATCCATAATTAAATAACATTCATCTTTACTACAGCAGCAGTAGGACATCTTCCAGCAGTTTTGCACGTCATTTGGCTTGAACCTTGGGCTTGAGATCACAGGGTTCTGGATGAGCAAAGATGAGTGAAGGCTTTGGTTTACAGCTGAGCAAAGTGAAGTCATTGACTTTTCACTGAGTTACTCCAAACCCTGTGGTCACATGGTGGTCCTTGAGAAAGGGAAAAGAGAAACTTGGTCACCTGTATTCTCAGTTGCACTATTGTTTAACCTTGTGCTCATATAAAGATCTTGTTTATGATGCTGTACTAGAAAATAAAGACTGTAGTTGTTGGTGTTGCTACTACTGGAACTAGTGTTACTGTGCAGATGAAGGGTGCACGCTGGAGCGCAAGTATGCTTCTGCATGTAGGAAACTGCAGGTTCTAAGTACTGCTTGGTGCAGCTGGTCAGTCTGGTTACAGGCCACTCCGATCTGAACATGGTTATGAAAATAACAAAAAGAGGAATTATGACTAAGCTATGGACTGCTTAGTTTCTGTCTTCAAAAATATATTTAAAATTTTTAGTTAAAAATGACATTGCATAGTGACTTGATTTCTAACGTGTGCTCA
Source organism: Alectura lathami (assembly GCA_013399715.1). Taxonomy (NCBI): domain Eukaryota; kingdom Metazoa; phylum Chordata; class Aves; order Galliformes; family Megapodiidae; genus Alectura; species Alectura lathami. The sequence continues at coordinate 164,456 of VXAV01007381.1, read as the reverse complement.
ATCCTATCGTTTGCTACTGCTGCCTTTATTACTTAATGGTAAAGCCACTGTTTTTTTATGCTCAGGTATTTATTGAAAGCTCAGAGTCTTCAGATCGTCACGTGGCATATACAGACTCTCACTTATGGAAACTTCTGGATCGCCACGCAAATACCATCAGGCTGTACGTCTTGCTGCCAGAGCAGTCACCTGGGTCTCAGTTCAGACGATCGGTTTATCAGAAGCCCAGTGGGGATTCAGGCAACTTGGATGAAGCCTGTGAGAGAGTGAAAGGACCTGCAGGCAATATGAAGTCTGTTGAGGCAATTCTGGAAGAAAGCACCGAAAAGCTTAAAAGTTTGTCCCTGCAGCAGCAGCAGGAAGGTGATAATGGAGACAGCAGCAAAAGCACAGAAGCCAGTGATTTTGAAAATATCGAATCACCTTCAAATGAAATAGACTCTTCAGCGTCAGCGGAAAACAGAGAACTTGAAAACCAAATCCAGATTTCTGATCCAGAAAATCTCCAGTCTGAGGAACGGTCAGATTCGGATGTAAACAACGACAGGAGTACGAGTTCAGTGGACAGTGATATCCTTAGCTCTAGTCATAGCAGTGATACTTTATGCAACGTGGACAATGCCCCAATTCCCTTGGCTAATGGACTTGATTCTCACAGTATCACAAGCAGTAGGCGATCAAAAGCAAATCAGGGGAAGAAAGAAACCTGGGACACTGCAGAAGAAGACTCTGGAACAGATAGTGAATACGATGAAAGTGGCAAGAGCAGAGGAGAAACGCAGTACATGTACTTTAAGTCAGAACCCTACGCTGCAGATGAAGGTTCAGGAGAAGGGCAAAAATGTATGTATTTTTTTAATTATGTGCCTCAAACGCTAGTAAAATAGACTTGGTTTTATTCCCCCTACTCTGTCAGGTCTAATTACAGTTTTGAGAACCTTGATACCTATGTCAAATTAAAGCTCAGGAAAGTGCAAGGATGAGACGTGATGTCATGTTCAGTTAAAACGTAGCCTAATGCTGGTCTTGGAGTGAGTGATTACGTGCTTAAACAGTGTGACTTCTGTTCTGAAGAACGCATCACAGACAGATGTGTTGCCTTCTGAAGGTATTTTGTGAAGAACAAGCCGAGTTGTCTACTAGTGAAAGGACAAGAATGGTATCTGCTGAGGGTGATTTGCCCATTTCAGAATGATGTTAATTACTGTGGTTTCTTTAATTAATTAGTTAATTCTTTCATGTTTAGATTAACAAACCTGAAAACTTGTAATCATTTTACTATGAAGAAAATTCAGTAGACTGTTGCTTTTGTATTCACTGAAACACAATAGGTACAGTGAAGCATACTGCAGATGTGAAAATGATGATGGATCTTCAGTGTAAGAGCCTAACACACACTTGATTGCTGTAAAAATAATCATTTAAAACAACATTCGGTACCTGTGTTTTATGATGAAGAAAAATTAACAGCCAGATATAGGTATTTGAAAAGGCAAAAGCTCAACTCTGAGTCCAGAAATCCTGATGGAATAATAATAGACATGGAGTCAATCTTTTCGTTGGTTTGGTGGTTTTTCTTTTTTGTCAGGAAACGCTTTCATTTCATTAAAGTTGCACTGAGAGAAATTGAAGTGAAACTATTACACAAGTTGGAACAAAATGTCTCCTGGAAGGACTAGAATGGAAGGATATTTCTTTGTTACTAATCTTGAACTAGTTAAATTTTTCCTTTTTTGGTAGGACTAGTTAAATACAGACGTAGTTTAGAATAATTTTGATGCTTTGTAGTGCTCTGTGAGTGGAAAAGGTGAAAGCTCTTTTTGAAGTACGACAGCACAAACAGGTTTACAATCCAGGTAACCGATGTTCATACTGAATGACAGAACTTGCTGTATTTCTTACTCCCAGTGAGCCATGACATGGTCAGTGTAGTTTGTGGTGAAGTCCAAATTGCATAAATTAAGGAACTTGATTTCTAAAGAGAAATCACTTGGCTTATGTTCCAAAATTTTTTGTACAACCAGAATGTTTTTTCATACATTAATACAAAGTTACTCGGTGAACAACACCCTTGATCTAGAATTGAGCTTGCCTTCTGATACCATGTGGCATTCCAGAACAGAGTTAACCAAGCTTTTTAATCCTGAAAACACAAGAAATACAGATATGTGGTGTGTGCCTGGCCAGTCCGTACTCAGATGCACTTCTGTCTGTCCCTCAAGCCAGGGGAAACCTGTAGGGCATTATCTGCAGCTGCTTAGTCTGGTTCGCCCTGTAGCCTTAGTGAAGCAAAGCAGTAGATTCTCTATTCAGTGCTCCACTGATTGCAAAATAGGGCAGTTTGGAACCGCTGTGCCTTTCAGGAATGTCAGCCCATAAACGCTTCAAATACAGCAAAGCTTGTAGAGGTTACTGCTACGCCCTCAGCAAATGGAACAGACAAGAGGCAATTAATTAGAATTTGGACTTGTCTGCACTTCTTTGCTGCAAGTGATGAAAACAATATTAATAATAGACTTCATTTCTCTGTATTTCAGTTTCATGCAATTCTCATCTTCATTTTTGTTTAGGGTTGATGGTGCACGTTGATAAAAGAATTACACTGTCTGCCTTCAAGCAACATTTGGAGCCTTTTGTTGGAGTTCCATCCTCTCACTTCAAAGTCTTTAGAGTGTATGCCAGCAATCAAGAGTTTGAGAGTGTTCGGCTCAATGAGACGCTTTCATCGTTCTCTGATGACAACAAGGTTGTTCAGAAGTTATTTTGAAACATTAAAAATTCATGGGTACCATATAGCCAAATCTAAGAACATAACTGAACACTACTACATTAGGCTTGGTAGTGTTGCAAAATGTAGTTTTGTTAATATGAGTTCTAACAAATACTCCCTTTTCTTCATAGATAACTATTAGGCTTGGAAGAGCCCTTAAGAAGGGTGAATACAGAGTCAAAGTCTATCAGCTTTTGGTAAATGAACCAGAGGTAAGGTATTGGTTAATTCAAGATTGATTAATAGTGGTTCATGCAAATATTAATAAGTGCCTTGGCCAAGATGTTTTTCTGAAAACATGCAAAAAAAAAAAAAAAAAAAAGTACTCCTTTGTCTAGATTAAGACAGGGAATTTGAGGCTGTTTCTGTTCATGCAACTCTCAAAGTATGCAGCTGGAATGTGATTTACAGTATACCTTTTAGATGTCTTTATTTCTACAGTGTAAACAGAGGACAAAGGAAAATACGGAAAATAACTCTTTCTTTGTTTCCTTTAAATGTGTGGAAGTAAGAAAATGCTTATTGTTGCTGTTTTCAGTAATCATATGGCTTCTTTACTTGAAAACAGCTTTCAAAAAAGCTTTTTAAATGGTTAAAAATGTGAATATAATGGCAGCAAAGAGTAATTCAGAGACCAGGTGCAGTTTCTGCAGTGGCATGCATTCACAGTTTTTTGTGACCTGTCAGAGAGTGACTGCTGCACAAGTTGATCTTAATTTTAATTGGACTACCTTGTTTACAAAAAGGCAGTGTAATGACTGTTTTACTGGGTGGATGAGATTGGTCTCGAAGTGTGATCAGAAGGTAAATCTACTTTTTCCTGTTCAAATAATTTCGTAAATCCTTTCCTATTCGTTCCCAGCCATGCAAGTTTCTCCTAGATGCAGTTTTTGCTAAAGGAATGACTGTCCGACAGTCCAAGGAAGAACTGCTTCCTCAGCTTCGAGAGCAGTGTGGCCTGGACTTAACAATTGACAGGTAAGGAGACTGCAGGCGGGGCTGAAGTTAAATATTCAAGTGCATTTTTCCTCTTGTGGGAGGAAAGATCAGGAAAGGAATGGAAATAAGTTACTGTGGTGTTTAAATCCAATTGTGAATGTAAGCATTAAAAGAAGAAAACATGACACTGACCCTCATATAAATGAGTTGCCTTTCAGTTCTGTAAATAAATAAATAAATAAAAATTACTCAATTTTTATCTCTGTGACACTGTTTTTTCCTTCATTTATTTATAGGTTTCGTCTACGAAAGAAAACCTGGAAGAACCCAGGGACTGTGTTTCTGGATTATCATATCTATGAAGAAGATATCAATATTTCAAGCAATTGGGAGGTCTTCCTAGAAATACTTGATGGTAATAATGATGTGCTGTAAAGAGAAAGTGATGATCATGTTAGAGACTTTATTTAGAGAACATTGGAAAATACAGTTCCTTTCCTCTCTATTTTTTAAGACTAATAATAATGAAGTGTATTTTAAAGCATAATTTAAGGAAGAAGATAGGCTCTGCTGTTTTTCCTGCAGTATGTCTGTTGATGGATAGGTGAGGAATGTGAATTCTGTTTGCTCAGAAACTTTTTCACAGACATACGCACTTCATGAAGTCTGATAGAACTGTTACTCCAGTACCATAAGCAGTTTTTGACAACTGGGATCAATCATGGTACTCTTAATTTTTAGCAAAATTGTGTTAAAACAAACTCAAGAAATAGAAATTTCAGTTTCAGCACAGATGCAGTCATAGACAAAATTTATAGGTGTTTAGAAAGAAGCTTGAACAGTGGTGGCTTCATGCAAAACAAGCATGTAATGGCAGACAAATGTTGAAGCCATGTGTTCTGTATGCCAAATGACAACATTATGGGGTGGCTTAAAAGACAGAACACCAGCCCTTCCATACTGTTTGCGTGTATCTGATTGTAACAGTAACGGCATTACCTGTCTGCCAGAGAAGGAAAGCCCTGTTACCTGAAACTGCTATAACAAGGCTGGAGGCAGCCTGTGTTGTGAAGAGGATAGGTGAAAGCAGACTTGAGTAACGAGCATATAGTTAGAGTGTGAAATCTAGAAGTGAAACATGGAAAGTTTTATTTCAGAAAAGAAAGTGAAGCACACAAGTACCAGATTGCAGAGGAGGGTCATGCAAGTGCAAGGTCTGGAGGTCAGTCTCTGACTGGCTGGTTAGGTGTTCGGCGTGTGGGTGTGTGCTGGGTGTGATGGAAGAATGCATCCTGCCGAGGAATAAATAGCACTAGATGTTGTGTATGAAAAATGCTTTGAAATCAAGAGGTAACAAAGGAAAGTGTGATTAAGTTCTAGTCCTACTTCCTCTGCTCTCCTGCCTCTTTTTGGTAGACTGCTCGCAGCATGCTTTTACTGGATTACTTCAAAGTTAATGGGCGGTTTGTGTGTGTATGTGTAGGTCGTGCAGTCTGCCATACTTGAGGATGCTTATGCTGTGGAAGACCCCTAACTGTAAATAGGCTAGTTTGTGATGTTAATGCAAGACATCTCTTTCTCTTTCTAAGATGCAGAAAAGATGAAATCCATGTCACAACTTGCAGTTTTATCAAGGCGATGGAGGCCATCAGAGATGAAACTAGATGCCTTCCAGGAAGTTGTGCTAGAAAGCAGCAGCGTTGAGGAATTAAAAGAGAAGGTAAAACACAACAACATGATGCAAGTTTATTGTGGCTTTTGAACACGTTACTAATGTCTTCTGGTAGAAGCACAGGGGTGTCGTGGCTTCAGTATGTTTTCTCTCTTAAGACCAGAACTTTGTAATAGGCAAGCATGCATGTGCTATACTAGCAAAAATCAAGGAGTGTATCTCGAGATACTTTATCAACATGGTTTATCGCCGGGTTCTTAGAAATGGTCATTTATACGTAGCAATACCAAGATGGAAGAAGGCCACCCAGGACGTTGATACTAGCAAAAATCCTATTATCAAGTCTGCCAGCCTTGTTAAAATATTAATCATTTATACTAATAGGATTTTCTGTATAGGCTGGAAAGAGGAACATCATTCAGCTTTAATCTTCATTTTTTTTTATGTGAGGAGAAAATTGGCTGCTCTTGTATTCCTAAGAAATCAGTTGCATGCAGCAATTTTAAAGCCTCTCAGAAGGAATCCTGCTGATCATTTTGCTCACACCTATAAGATGCATTTATTTGAACTTGACGCATTTGTAGTAACAGATGCGTTCAGCCAGGTCTTTCCTTCCAGCCAAATTTTGTTAGCAGAGGGTAGGGCTAATATACCAGAAAATTCAGAAATGTTCTGGGTTTTGTTAGTATTTGTTTATTTAGCCAAGGAACTGAAAGAAGGAAAATTATGCTGGCTGTTAGCGTTTTCTCATCAGTTTAATTTGAACATGTCTGTTTTGACAGCAGCACTGATGGAGGCAAGAATCTTAGAAACAAAATCTCCAAATTTTGGGGAAATAAGCAGCCAGGGATTAAAAAAAAAATATATCAGTTAGCATCTGCACTGCAGTGGTGACAGGGCTGCAACCTGCCCTTGGGCTAAGGACTGGGCAGAGTTGAGCCCACGAGCACCACGCGGCCACTCAGCAGAGGGGAGGCCGCCAGCGCAGCTGTGCGGAGCAGAGCGGGGTGACCCTGTGGAGGGATCTGGGAGCTGGAGGCGGGCAGGGGCAATGTGCTCTGTGCACCACGAGGTGAATGCAGCAGGGAAGAGCCGTTAAGGGTGCTTGGGGAACCAGGGGCTTGCTGTGGTAGGGAGTGTGGGTGCCTGAAGGTGTGGTTTAGGTGTACCTATTTCACAGTTGTGCACGTTCCCCTGCTCCATTATAACAGCTTTCATTTGATACTGGGAAATTGAAGGCTGCTGGGTGTAAAGGTCTAACGTCAGGCGGTTGGTCACTTCGTATCTTGGAACGTGGATGTTGTTAACTGTTTTTATTTTAAGTTTAGTCACCTTGCAGTGAAGCTGGAAATGTGATGAAAAACTGTCACATAAAGTGTCACTTGACATTGGTGATTTCAGAAATTTGTCCCTGTAGCGCAGTACTAATACTTCAGATCATGACCTGAGTCCTGTTGATGTCATGTTCATCAGCTTACAGACTGGGCAGGTCTGTTGACTTTATGTAGGTGCAGCATAACATGGCTGTGGAGTAGTATTAAATCTGTGGTTTTTTTTCTTCACAGCTGAGTGAATTAAGTGGAATTCCCTTGGAAAACATTGAGTTTGCAAAGGTAAGATATTTTCAATTTTTTTCCTCTACATTTTATTAGCGTGAATATGTGACTATGTAATTTCTTATTCACAATTTCTTCTCAGGGTAGGGGAACGTTTCCATGTGACATTTCCATACTAGAGATTCACCAGGACTTGGACTGGAATCCTAAAGTATCTACATTGAATGTCTGGCCTCTGTACATTTGTGATGATGGCGCAGTAATATTTTATAGGTACATATTTTATTACAGTGTAATAATGCAAAAAATCTGTGGTTAAGATTTGAGGGGTAATGTAACCAACAGAAGCCTAAAAATATTGTATTTCTTTTTTCTTAAAGGAAAAATGCTTGTGAGAGAGGGTTGAAAATGTTGAACTGGAATATTTATGCTTCTCAGCTTCATACAAACCTGAATATTAACAGGGTTTTCTTTGTTTGTTTTTAAGAAAACAAACACTGTTCACTTTTGAGTTCAAGTCTTCCTCCCAAGCCATTGAAAACAATGCTAAATACGAAAATAATTGCAATGCTTGAGTATGTATCTGGATTTAATCTCTTAAAATAGAACCATATCCCTAGTGGAGTCTCAGAGTCTTGTCATAGAGTTTGGAGAACAAGGAATTAATTTTCTGAGTTTTTGTTTGAAATTAGTGTGAATTCTTTGGAAAAGAGAATGCTGGGATTACAATTTTTAACATGAAAAATGTTCATCAACTGGCAGCAGTAGCCTGGAGGCAGTGTTTGAGGATTAAGAGCTTGAATATTGCAATTTCTGCTAGACTTGGGAAGTGGGGAGAGCTCTGTTAACATGTTCCTGCTGCAGTGTCTCTTAGGGTGAACTTGAGGAAGCACTGGTCTTGATGAAGACATGCTGGTCTTGATGAAGAAAATGATTTGGGAGAGTAGCTGGTAGTTCCTGTTGGTGGCTGGCTGACACATTTCTTCTAGCTGTGGATGCTGTGATGCAATAAAGAACAGCGTTCAGAAGGAGTAGGAGAGATCAGATGGGTGCAATATAGGCTTGTTTCTTGCTGCTTTCCATTGGGTCTGCTGTCAGAATACTCAATGTCTCTGTTAGGAAAGCAGGTTCTCCAGTTAGTCACTGGAGAAGAAACGCGTTTGTGTGGAATATTATGCTTGATTCTGTTTGTTTGGTTTTTAATAAGGTGCTCCAATGCAATGGGGGAGAAATACAGAAATCTAATTGTTATTATATTTAACTTCTTAGCATGTGTTTTCATTTTAGGGATAAAACTGAAGAATTAATGGAATTAACAGATGAACAGAGAAATGAACTGATGAAAAAAGAAAGCAGCAGACTCCAGAAAACTGGACACCGGGTAACCTACTCTCCTCGTAAAGAGAAAGCACTAAAAATTTATCTGGACGGAGCACCAAATAAAGATTTGACTCAAGACTGATACTTGCTATAGCATTTTCCCTGGGGAATTTTTTTTGTTTAAAATACGAAGGTTCACTACTACTGTGTAGTGCCGTTACGGCAGGACGCTCGTTAGGTGTAAAGCGCTGACACCAGCACTGGTTGGGCCGCGATACCAATCAGAAGCGCAGTGCCCCGATGGGTCACTGTTTGACTTGGAATCACGTTGTGCACTATAGTCAAATGTACTGTAAAGCTAAAAGGGATGTGCAAATAAAAGATTGGAACTAAAAAGTGGGTGGGGAGGGAAACGAGTGGAAATTTTTGAGGACAGCGTGCACATAGTAGCTAGTGAAACTAGCCTCAAACAGGATACTCATAGCTTAATAATAAAAGCTGTGTAAAGGCCATGAAAGAATCCTCCTTTTGTTTGTTTCACTGATACACACATTACCTCATCAGAGAGTCTGAAGTAAATGTTAACACATTGGTTACAGAAAAGCAGTGAAAAAGGGTCAAAGATGTGATGGAAGTGCCACAGGTGTAAGGGTTGAGAATATTCTTCCAGTGAGCAGGTGCGCTCAGAGGTCTGTATAAAGCAGCCAGCGGGCGTTGGTTCATTTTGCAGCAGTGCTGTTGTAAGGCAAACTGTCTCTGAACAGGGTACAGAAGCCGGTGAGCAGCTCTACTATATTTCATCCAATGTGTAAATAAAATCTGCCCTATCCATTTAACAGAACTGCAGTCCAGCTATTTACCATGGTATTTCTTTTCACATATCCGCATCCACTGTGTACATTTGAAAGTGTAGCTGCCTATTTAAATTTGTATTCATTTTGTTTGACAATGCTGGGTACTTTAGGGTTGTATTTCCCTGTGTTAAGTTTTTGTTTTGTTCAGCTACTTTTTTTTGTACATTTTGGTTTTGAGACTATTACAAGTTTGCATCTTCTCCACCCACTGAAAGTTACTTTACTTTTTCCTGGATTTGATTCCATAGCTATATGTAGTCAAATATTTGGGCAACCTTTATCACCTCAACGTATAAACTTGGTAGTTCAGGTTGTGGTGCAAAGACTGATGCAGCGAACATGATTTTCTTGCAAAGCCTAGGAACAGCAATTTTTTGCTTTGGTCCATAAAGATCAATAGAGAACAATTCTCCTTAGTTTTTGGAAAACCACCTAATTTATAACAATCAAGAGATTTTGGTAAACTTTTTCATGCCAGATGCTGTTTACAACAATGAACATGCCAATAAAACATTTGTTCATTCTGTTGTGTTTTAATCATTAAATGCTGTGGTTTTTATTTGAGAAGTGGCAGAATTATTTCATGGCAATACACTTTCCCAAGGCAATGTCAGAATTGTGTGTATCTATTGTGTATTCATACACACTCCATGCACAGTATTATGGGAATCATCTCGTCACCTGTGTGCTGTTCCTCTGGGTTTATTTTCATGCCACATTTTTCTTCAGCTCTAAGTTTCCTTTCCAGAACTGAATTCCTTACCAGTGAAACTACTAGGCTTTGAATGTGATTGGCAGCTAAGTTTCGTTCCAAAGAGGAAGAAGGAGTTTGAAGTACTGAACGTTCAGTTTTCTGCTTGCTGAGACACAGCGACGTAAAAAGCCTGAGGAACCTGGCAGCGTGAGAGCCAGGCGCTGCACAGACGAAATCCCTCGTTTGTCCTGTTCTGTTTGACCTATGCCACCTCATGTCCAACGCGAGTGAGATGGAAGCAGAAGGAAAGGAAGCATAGTGTGAGTACTGTCCAGCAGGTAGAGCAGCTCCATTAAACTGCCATCACATAAGTACATAGGCTGCTAAGGATCCTCAGGGTTGTTGGAAGAGGGAGAAGTGGCGCTAAGAAAGGAATTCCAAAAACTCCTTGCGTAGTCTTTAGCCCCATTTGGGAAATTGAGTTGAACACATTTCTTTTGAGTTAATTTTAAACCTGCAAGTCCTGATAATCTGGAGAGAGGAGTGAGGGGCATTCTTACAATGATGTCCTGTCTAGCATTACACTTCCTTCTGTGTAAGTGTATTGGAATATATTGTGGGCTGTTTGGGGAAACACTCCAGCATCTTTTGAGTTTGACCATGTGCATTTTAAAGAAATGAAGGGGAAAAAAAGACCCTTGAGTTTCTCATTAGATTAGTTCTGAAGAAATCTTACTTATTTCTGATTAATACCAGCTCTTCAGGGACTGAGGCATCAGGAAACTTGAAGGGAGAATGTTGTCCTTCTTGAGTAGGGTAATATTTGTGGACAGTCCTTGCTCTCTTGCAGTGCTATTTTTTAACAGGGAAATCACAAAATTAAATTCCTTCTCATTGTATAGATGGGTTTTCTCTCAGGCACAGGAATTTTACTTGGGATAGAAAGGAAAGGTAAATTTAGTGAAACATGAAAGAGAACATATGTGTACATGTGTTGATGTGAGACCTGGTGGGGAGGGAAAAAAAAAAATCTTAAACTAAAAGCCAGGCTGTTCTAATGAGATATCCTTCTTGTTCCTCGAGGTAACTATTCACGTTAATTCCGGCACCCCAGGAATTTGTTGAGAAGCTTTCATAGACCAGAAGTGGTAAAATCCTTGAAGGCGAGTAGTAGTACAGTCTGTAACTGCTCTTGTTACAGGTGTTCAGGTTAGACATGAGCAGTAGGGGATGATAACTGGGAAGAAGCTCCAAGAAAGATTGCTTGGCTGGAGCCTCATGCTGTCTTTCAACATGTCCAATTAATAGTTGGTGAAATCTATACCATTAAAAATCATTAACAGTGGAAGAGCCGTTGTAGCAAACTTTGCTGTGGCAGCTGGGACCAGGGAGATGATGGATCAGATCTCACTCTTAGCTTGATATGTGCATCAATGACTTGTTAAAATGGTAGTGATGACATTCACATTTTTTAAAACAAATGAATGTTTATGAGGTATATTAAAAGCACAAAACACTTCTTAAAGAATCATCTCTAGATGTAGGCCATCAAATGGGAGAAGCCTAAATCTCTGAACATGAATAAGAAGGCATTTAGGTCTCCTACTGCTCAGCTGAAGTAATGAATTTGTGTTCATTGCCTCTCTTGAGGCTAAGTGATGAAGTGTATTCTATAGAACCCGTAACTGGTGTTACCCAAGCATGTATGTTCGTATGGTGCAGAGTGCTCCCACATGTGGTGACACTGTTTAGTTCTAGTTTATGCCTAGCCTTGCAGCTGCAGCTTCACTGTTCTCCTGTACATCAATAATTCCTTATTCAGTGTACAAAAGAGAATCTATATGCTTTGTATTCAGCCCATTTAGCTGTTCTGCAGTTTTAAATACTAAATTTTGGGCTTAAGAGAGAAAGCACTGAACAGCTGAGTTGAAAGCTCCTATGCAGAAACCAATTTGTTCTTATGTGCATATAAGTATGTGAGCACCATTTGTTATTTATGTGGAAAATGTTGTAGACTTCTTTCCTAATGTAGTGGAGGAATCCAAGGACCACTGTATATTATTGAAGTACAAAACTCAAGGGATACACTGTAGATATGGAACACCAGTTCTGAAATCATATTGAAGTTTGATGTGGGACAGATGACCTCCATTGGACACAGCTGGGAAGAAGCACTGGGTGTGTTCATCAAACAGGGTAAGCATCCCTTCTTTCCATCCTTCCCTCCGCTGTGTGTGTGTGGTAGGGGGGACACAACACCCAAAACCTGTATACTGCAGCTTCACCTATCATATTTCCCAAAGGAAAAAAAAAAAAAAAAAAACAGTGCTGAAGATCAGTGACTGAAACAGTGTAAAGATGGTTCTTATTCCAGAAAAATAGTTCCACGTGTAGATACAGGAAATACTCAAAAGCTGTTTCTACAGTCACAAATAACTTTACATATGCTTATAGGTATTTTTAATGAGTACAAGTACTGATTTGTTTATTTCTACTGTACACGGGGGAAGTATTAATCCAAAGGAAACACCAGTACCTTCCTCATTTGTTTTTGACAGAAGGTTTGGTCCAAGGATTGAAGGAGTTCAACAGTAAATTGGACATGCGGGTTTGGTGCGCAAAAAAGGATGCTCGTTGAAGGTGATGTTTAGTGCACTTCTATCCAGCAGTATCTGTTCAGGGTTTATATAAGCAAGACACTAGACAAAAATTGCTAGACCTAACTAAACTGTCTGGTGTTTGAGCTTCATATTTCATCTCCCAAAAACGGGTCATGAGCTGAGTCAGGCTCAGACTTCGCACCTGCTTGGTCCTCCAGACTTTCTAATTCTTTACGCACTTCTTGAATCACACTACTTTCTTCATAATCGGAAAGAATATCTCTGGGTATCAGACTGATAAATGGCATGTCATCCATGACCATGGGGTCGTCTTTTTCATTATCTCTGGTTTCATTGGAGGACGGTTCACACACAGAAGTAGTACTGTGGCTGTTGGAAAAACAAAGACGTGGTCATATAGTACATCTTCTCATGTTCTCTTTGCTAGTTCTTAATAAAAGTCTTCATTTCCTGCCCACATGAAAGCATGCGAGATGCATAAATTGTCAGATCCACCATACATGATCCTTATAAATACTCGATTGTTACACTTCTGACAACTGGAGGCTTGAAAGATGAGATTTCTGCATAAAGACTCAGAACCAAGTTGTTAGCAGCAGAGTATGTTTGATGCTGGGACACAAGATGGCAGTGGACCTCAGCACGATCTGGCTGCTCTGCCTTAAGCAGTCACGGCTAGTCCTTCCTGTCAACAGTCCTTCTTGTTACTGTGATAATAGCAAGATAAGAAGATTCTCTAGCTTAAAAGGAATGCAGCAAAAGTCAATGTTTGTCACGAAACTATGAAGTTGATCAAGCAATGTTATGTATTAGGTTCTAAATAGGATCATGCAGTAGCTGTATTTGCTGCTGTTTTAAAAAGTTGCTCCGGTTGCCTGCAAACAGATATCCCACGTGTGATGCAGGAACATTAAAGGGAACAGGAATGATTTATACTTGGCAGTGGGGAAATAGAACTTGATCACTGTGCATCTGCTTTGCGCTGCATGGGACAGCACAGGGCCACATGTCCCTGTTGCAGGCTGCAAGGTGACCACTGCGTGTGCCAGGCAGCCCTCAATAAACATGTTTAAAGCCACAGTCTTTCACTGGCAGCCAAGGGTAAATGAACTAAAGGTGTTCTTAGAGCTTTTTTTATGTACATTTTGAATCGTGTAGTTTGCTTTCTACGAGTTCTAAGACTCTTGTATGTGGGAAGGCTGTTCATGTTCTCTAGGATGTAATCTGGTATTTTCAGTGTATTTATCAGTTACTAATAATGTTCAGCCAAGAGTTGTTTAAAGCAGATGGGCTCTCTGGTTCTTGTAATAAAAGATATATTCTCTGAATCTCCAAGTTCATTATTGAAATTCTCAGAAGCAGCATTATCTCGCTGTCTGTGTGAGTCATTTATAGGTGGTATGCACAGTATTTCTGTACTTGTGATAACCCTAAACAATCCTTGTGGCTATAGCTGGATGGTTCAGTTGAATTCACTCCATAATTGAAGTGCTTTTGTGCATCCTTATCTGAAATGTTCTTCACACTAGACGTGGTATCTGCTGACATACCATTCATCTCAGTGAAGGTACTTGGATGTTAACTGTGACTTCTGTGCTGAAAGGATGGAATCAGCTCTGCTTGCTTCCTTAGATCATGTGTATGAAACAATGTTAACCAGCTGTTTCTCATGCATGAAAAGTAGGAGGAGTTAGGCATGGAAGAGAACAATATTAGTCTACATATACTCTACATCTCTCTCACAGCTTTGCTGTCTTGGTAAAAGTTAATGTAACAAAAATAGTGTAGCAACAAACTTGAAGAGCTTATTGTTATTTCGCAGGCAAAGTGTAGGTCTTCCAAAAATGCTTTTAGTGCAAAATGCAAATGATCTCGCGTTCTCCTAATGAAATTGTTGATAATGCAAGTAGCTGTCCTTTTAAAGAATGATTAAAACCATGATACATTGAAAGTTTTAGCTTCTACCAGAAGAATACGGAGTTAATCTGTTTCATATTCCATGAAACTCATAAAGATACTGAAGAGGTCTGCACAGTATGAAGTGTTCCAAGTCTGAACAGCAGATCCTAAGTTGTAGGAAAACTGGCTTCTCAAGCTAGTTCAAAACTGAAGGAAGCGTAAGCAGAGTTCTCTCTTTTGCTGTGGTAGAGATGACCTTCTATAAAGCCGATCATTAGTACCAAAACATGCCTGTTTATACCTGCTGAATGGACTAAAACCTCTTAGAATGTATGTTATGTAAGCAAGCCAAACACCTAACAGAAGGCCTGTCTACCTCAGAAAATCAGTGGACAGTAGCTGCACATCGAGAATGAATTCAGAATGATACTTCTAAACAGCTGTTAGTACTGTTTTGATTAAAAGCAGTACCAGCCTGATGCACAAACTTCATTCACTGAGGAACAAAGCTTCGCCAAACTCAGGCGTATCTGTTTGGGACAAACTACTAAGTCTGCGAAAGTTTCAAAGCTACTGATGAGAAATGCCATCAAAACGTTGTCTAGTGTGAAAGAATCTGCAAGTTCTGTATGTATTAGAGCAACCCATGAGAATGTCAAGCACCTTACTTGCTCAGCTTTTGATCTTTACCTCTGAGGTTGGCAGATCAAGCCACTTGCACATGGGCATCGCTCAAGTACTCCATCAGGTTCCAGTTCCCAGGTGATGAGGTTGAGCAGTCTGTTTGAAGGATCATGGCAAGGTTCCCCTTCTTCAGGTAATGGAGTGCACACAGGAAACAGTAGTTCTGCATGCCAGAGGAGATGAATTTTATGAGAAGTCATTAACTATCTGCTAAACTGAGATGACCTAATCTCTATGTACAAGATATAAAATACAGTCTTGATTTTTTTTAAGTCCCCATACAGATTCGGGATCCATAAGTTAATGTTCTTTCCATTAGGCGGGAGTAAGACATTCCACGTTTTTACTTATTGAGCACGATCCACTTAGGCTTCTTCACAAAGAATCTTCTGCGATGCATGCTGTTGCTTACAGACCTGTTATTCTGCCCTCCCCAGGTTACAAATACAATTGTCACCTAGCTGTTTTAGTCTCTGGACAAGAACTACTACTCAGCCATTTAATTTTTTACACTAAGAATTCTGCAATGAGCAAAGATCTCTGGCATTTGGAGCTTAGCACCATTGTTTCTGCGCAGGGGTCGTTTCAACCGGTGTAAGGAATTGTATGAAAGGATACATGGTTTGGGTTTCCTTATGCTAGGAACTTACATCGTCTTGAATTCAGCTCTTCCAGATATTCCTATCAGATCTACATTTTTTTTGGTGCCTTCATTCACCTTACTTTTTGTAGTATGGCAGAATAAAATGTGCAGAGTTCAGAATTTTTCTGTAATGGGCTTGGTCAATGTATACACACATATCAAATGTTCACAACTCACCAGTTCCTAATTTCAAAACAGATTCTATCTTAAACAGTGAATGCTCCATAGCTTACTACAGGTTTTAAATAGGAAGTATGTATGTAGGTACAGTCCAGTCTGTATTAGGATAAACTTTTGCAATGCTCTAGTGATGGAGAAAGGCCGAGATTAGCTCAAACTTCCACTCTCCACCTAACCTGAAGAATGTAAAGCACTGCTCGAGCAGACAACTGTAGAGAAGAAAAATCCATTGCTATCAACAGTTAAGTTTTAATGATAGCATTCCGGCCATTTT
Organism: Alectura lathami; assembly: GCA_013399715.1. Classification (NCBI taxonomy): domain Eukaryota; kingdom Metazoa; phylum Chordata; class Aves; order Galliformes; family Megapodiidae; genus Alectura; species Alectura lathami. The sequence continues at coordinate 148,350 of VXAV01007381.1, read as the reverse complement.
AGTCAACGTTCTTATCTGTTGTTTTGTTCCTTCCTGAGTTACAAGTACTAAATTTCATTTCAAGCCAAGCAGTTAGACTCAAATTAGTGTGAATGTCTTGCACAGCTGAGAGAATCAGCATGAAGATATAGCTTGTTTGGATTCCATAGGAAATCAGCGCTGCAGCGGCAATATTCCGTTTGCAGTGGGCTAGCCTAGTACCACTGACACTAATGGATGTGTGTGCCTGATTTACTCAGCTTTGCAGCATACACAGAGACATGAGAAAGTAAAAGGCATTTAGGATAAGTGTTCTTTCTGTCTCATTACTGGATCAGATTACAAAGCAATCTCTGATAAAGCTTTTCAAAACCTGTAAGTGTTTTAAGAAGACACCTCATGAAGCCAAAATCACTCTAAATGAAACTTCATGAAACAAAACTCATTTAACATGGGAAGTCCACTATCTAATGCTCTAAGTCAACACAGAAAAGCTGAACAGACCCACTTGCCTTTAGGATCTGGTGTTTGAAATGAGCTTTTTTCCTTCATTCTCCCAAAATGCCCTAGCAGCCTGATCCAGCAACAGGCTGAGGGGGCAGGCACCCTAGCTATCACGGAAGGTACAAAGTCACCTGCTGCTCATAGCAAGAACCAGAAAAAAATGCAATATAATCAAGTATCTACGTGGAGCAGAAAGAGGGTTGGAATTATATCCTCTTACTGATAAATTAGGGTGAACTAGGATAAAAGCTGTGAAGAACCAGTGGGTAGAGAACAGTAACAGAAGCTGGGCCCTGAGCAGGCAGGATTTAGGACTGATGCCAGGTCTATCTTGTCCTTCCTTTCTCTTGTAAATCAAGTTTCATGTTCCCATGTGGACTGACAACATAATTTGGAACATCATCACTCCACGTGTCTGCCCAGCCAGCCTCGCATAGCATGGTGCCCTAGAAGGCTTGTATAAAGCTTACAAGTGTGAAGTATGTCTGTAGTCTGACTCTGATGGATTACTTGCTGATACAAAGGAAAAGCTACTTGCAGTAATTTCTTTCATACATTTTAAATTCTGTTTTGGCTATACTGAGTGAAAATTTGACACAGAACTCTGCTACTTCTAAATGACTGAGACTTTCATTACAGCCAGTAGATCTTTGTGCTTCTCACGCTGTTCCCCTCTCTGATGTGAGGTAGGCTTTTCTTTCACTGTTGCACCCTCCTGTCAGGCTGTTTCTTGCTCCTAATTCTATTAAAGCTGTTACAATGAAGTTAATGCAATGCATGCCCCAGATGTTTAATGGCTTCACCTGAGCAAAACAGCTAGATGTTAACACTACTGTGTTACAAAATAAATAGGATAAAAAGCAAAACCCCTGTACCTTTCTGAAAAGCGCAGCACATTCCTGGATTGCAGTCATGTTGGTTCTCACAAATGGTGCCATTTTCTCCTTTGGAAGTGGCTTTCCTGCACTCACCCCAAACACAAAGCTGGTCTCCGCAGCATTCAACATCCCGTGAGCAATGCTTGCAAATGGAAAAAGCACATGACAAAACTGTCACTCTAGCACTAATTGCCTGCATCAACAGACAGCTCAGTGGATTTAGATCTTGATCCTGAAGATGGCTGTAGGGACGTGCTTTAAATACATGCACGCAGTATCCCCACTGTTTAAACAGAATTCCATAAACTCTCAACTTCAAGCATGCATAGAAATATTTGCTAGGCAGAGACATCTACATCAGAGTAAAGGCACCGCTTCTATGCTATTTTTCTTTCAATCTTAGAAAATCTGAATTATTTTTTAGCATAGAAATGAAAATTGGCCAGCGGCCAGACATTCTATGATGCGATGTATACTGAAAGACAGCCTTTTGCCATCAAGGAAAGAAAATTAATAAATGAAACATTATCAGTGGAAAACTACTGATTTTTTCCACTGTTAAATGCAGTCCATAATTTACAATTTGTTCAGAAAGATTGCTTTCAAAGAGCAACGCAAGAAAATCTTAGCAAAATCCAATTTTTAGTTGTAAGAAGAACTAGACTTCATTCGTATAAAAGACTCTTAAAAAAAAATCTTTGAAAAAAAGTCTTGTGAAAATCAGAAGTGCAAATGTCTAGCTAAAGATAACTTTGCACGACCATTGTCCAGCGTTTCAACTATTCGCACCTCATAAATCAACCCAGTAAAAGCACTGTGGCGTTCTGTTTCTTTTTTTAGGTAACTTGATTGTCATCTTAAAGAGATTCCTAGTAGGTCAGCATTTTAACAGCTTTTTTCTGTCTGTGTAAAGCCCTTTCTGGGCAGCCACACAAAATCAGAATGTCTTTTGCAGTGGGTCCTGCAGGAGGTACTTAACACAGGGCAAGAAGTAGGACTACACTGCTAATAATGAAGAAAAATATTTTGTAATTGTGGGGAGTCTAGGTCAGGGAGCTGATCCAGCCACCTTCAGTCTGAGCTCACTTTGCAACAGGAGTGTAGCCAGAACCAAATTTTTGCTTTATGCTACAGATGCTCTACATAGCACTGCATAGTTTCAGTAATATTCCTATTGATTTTTAATTACTCCATGTAGCATGAAAAATGATCCGTTTTAACACATTCAGAAATATGAAGAATAAGCTTCCTTAATGCTAGGAGCTCGTAATTCAGGACTTCAGTTTAAGCAAGCATTCAATCCACTGAAGTCAGTACAGCTTCTTGAAACAATCAAGTTAGGTATTTAAATAATTTCAGGAAAGATGTTAATAATCTGATTGATTACGTGATTTTACAGCAAGGTTTGCTTGCTTGTAAGCTTAATGGTCTGCAAATGCTTTGAAGAACAAATTTGTTTCATAAGAGGCCACCGACAGAACACAAGTGAAAAAGGGCAGTTAGATAAAGCCCTTTTTCAACAGACTACTCAACAGACAGCTGCACTGCAGCATTGTACACCTTGTCAGTGCAGGGAAGAGTGCAGCCTGCTGCTCTGGGAATCGAAAGCTGGAAATAGCCAACTGACAGCGGTGCCGTACGAGCTGGCACATTCTCTGCCCGTTCTTCTGGCTACCTACAATACCTTCGTTTGTGCTGTCCTTTGGCCATGGCCACCTAACAAGTCAAGCTAATGAGGAGAGTAGAGTGCAGGTTCCAAAGCCATATGGGAACAGAAACGTTATAACTTAGTTGTGTTAACAGGCAGAAGAGGAGTACACATCCAGTTTTTGACCTCATACAGAAAGCCATGCATCTTGTTAAGTAAAAGTTTTAATTTGTTGATGTTAACAATAATTTATATAGTAAGTTTTTAAAGACTCCATAAAATCACATATCATTTCAGGACTTACTGTGTGCTGGGTTTTACAAAGCTGACACTTGTATTCAAAGGTGGAGAACTGGCAGTATTTCCCTGTTTCACAGTCTTCATCAATGATACACTCCTAAAGAAAAGGATAAAATTTTATCACTATGACAGAAAAACCATACCTCTCCCTAAAGTACCCGAAGGTCCTGATTGATTCTATTTCTTATTTGGGAATCAATAAAAAATGCTGTCTTTGGCTCTTCATACAACCACAGTGCTGTAACAGAACAATGTGGCTGCAGAGAGTTAAGTGGCCTCGCTTCTTGTATAAATATTAATGCCAGCAACCTCAAGAAAATTAATTCTTTCTTTTTTTTTTTTTTTTTTTTTTTTTTTTTTTAAGGGGAGGAGGGGGCAACAAGAACAAACAACATGAAGACATTTGCATTACAGCTATTTTACTTGTATTGGAGTTTAATCATGATTCATTACTTGCTGACTGTCTTTTTGAATGCGACAAGACCAAAGGACAGAGGCTACTCTCCAGCAGCTGCAGCAGCCAAGAGTATCTTTGTGCTCTGTGGGAGATCATTCTGCAACAACTTTCTTGATCCCAGGCCAGGTAGCTTTATGCTGTCCTCCCTCCCCAGCAACAACAGTGCTGACTTCAGAAGCTCAGCTGCATGGCTAGCTTCCCTGAGCAAATAATGGCAGCCCTAAGGTAGAAGGGAGATGCGTTTTCTTTTCCTTCTAACTTCTCCTTTGCTCTCCTTTGCAGTGGGCTGACAAATTCTTCTCCAGCA
>VXAV01007381.1:126565-136870 GCA_013399715.1 Alectura lathami | reverse complement strand
AAAAAGTACAAAACAGGATTTCTGTACTTAATAGTTCCTTGCTGATCTTAATTGCTCAGTTAAGAGTAGCACACAGAGTAAGATGCCAATCTGCACGCAGTCTGTTACAGAGCTTGTTTCAAACCCTGAACCTTATGTGCCTTGTTCTTACATGACACACATTCTCGGTAACTTACAGTTTCAACAAACTGATTTACTATGTTTCAGGTATCAGCCAAAGATAATACTAGAACAGAAATACATGGGTAAGAATTTTTCTGGAATGCATTTTGCCTGTAACAGACTGTGTGGATAACTGCTGTCACTGTAGAAGAAAGGGAACTATTTATTTTCTGTGAGATGCAGGTGGAAGAAAGGGTTTAAACTACAGCAATAGAGACTTTATATTGAGCGTAGAAAAGCATAGGAATAAATTGCTTCCACTGGAGGATTTTGACAAGAGATGAGGTGAATATCTGCCTAAGGATGGAGTTTCCTTGCTGATTTCTCTGATACCTCCTGGATTCAGAAAGACCACTAAAGTCTTCCTTTGCCTGACAACATAATGTGAGCCTATTTACATGCTGTAAGATGCTTCTTCTTCCCCTTGGGATGAGTGGGCTTTCTAAGGGAACAAGCTTCAGGGATTCTTCATGTGATGTAAAGTCACAGAACAAGCTGTGAGTCACTTCCAGACAGAATAATAAGTAAACAAATCTGAAACTCCCATCCCATTTTATCTCTTCACCAACTGTGATGCACTGCAATCTGTCACTGGTTGGGAGGAAGGTGTGGACTTGTTATAACGCTAAGAATTTGGACAGGTATAAAAGATGGCAGAGGATTCTCCCTATAAACTTCAGTGGTAAACCACCACGATGTGGTAACTCCTGAGTTCAATGGCATGGTGTTCCACAGTGCTATCAAAGTGGCCTCGGCCCTAAATAGGTCAGGCAGATGCTCACTCTGCAAAAGATGCCAAAACGCTAGTTTTGAATCAGATGGGAGAAGTACTTCTTCAGCTGACATATAAAAGTATTTCTGGGGGGGATAAAATTTAAGCCACCACTCTGCAGAGCTTTTTTCTCCCATTTGCAAAATCTTTGATGAAATAGAGCTAAACAGAAACAGAGTTCAATTCACCACTTTCCTTCAATTTCCATGGGTTACCTCAGTTAAATAATTGCACAAAACACAATCAAGCCAGACATTTTTCCAACCATTAACAATGGCACAGAAGGCCTAGCAATCACAGGTCACATTCATTCTTTCTCCTTCTACTCACATTTGTGCAAACAAATGTATTCTAGAGATTTTGAAGAATCTACTTCTCCTGCAGTCCAGGGAAAGGTTAGAGAAAACTTAGGCTTATTGTATTTGGAACTATGTGTTACTGGGCTCATCTCCTCACCACCTTATATATGGCAATACAGATGTGAACCAGGTGCACATTTGGCATATTTATCTGTATCTTTTTTATCCAATTATTCTAAGGCTTTAGCAGACGTAAAGGGAAACATAAAAAAGACCCAAGCTTTTTTGCTTTACATCCAGAAGCCTGTATTTTCTAAAACCTCTGCTGCATGTTGCTACCCTAACAGCTAAAGCTTACTGCTTAATTAGATAACATGGTTTCAACTAAAATACCAAATAAGCATCTGCTGGAGCCAGTGAATTAAACTATGTAAAGCAAAACCACTGGAAAAAAAAGTATTTTTTGCCTTAAGGCTTTTCTTATCATGTGATTCATTTTGCTACATGTGTACAGCCAGAGGAAACATTGCTGAAGAGCCTTCCATGCTGTCTATAGACAGTCAATGCCATGATCTCTTAACAGCTGTCACCAGTCCATGTAAAGTTCTACTTTCCTGACTGTTACAGAGATGAAAAAACATTTCATTTTGATTAGAATAAATAGGTAGATCTAGCAGAGCTAGAAAGTGAAAATATTCCCGATGACTTGTTTTCATGTCTCCCTACAATTCATACATGATCTGTAAAAGACATTTTGACAGCCTTGGTTCCCTGAACTCAAAACATTAGGTGTGAGAAGACTGTACTAAAACCAAGGAAAAGGTAAACAACTGCTCTGTTGATTTCCACCGCTCCCTTACCAGAGCATGTTTGCAGAAGAGTTCTACCAACCCATATGCAAACTAGGAAGAAGGAGATAACTAAACATGATGCATAACTCCCCCCAAATGGAAAGTTTCAGACAGGGCAGGTTTCCACAACTCACAAGAATGCTGTAAGTCTTCGAAATGGTTTCCGACTGTCAGCTGGACACTGATGAAGCAGTGGATGGGCATTGACTCTTCAAGAGAAAGCCTGGTTTGTAGCTTTCAAGAGGTAAACTCACTGATTTACTGCTGTGTGTTCAATAACAGTCACCTAGAACACTGAATCAATTCTAGATCAATTCTAGGCACTGTGACTGTGTTAAGGTAATAGGGTGTTTTTTTGTAGGGAGAAATTCATTCCCAGAAAATCTTCAGCTATTCAAAGGGTAAGAGTTCAGATAGGAAAAAAAAATAAATGTTGAGGCAGTTCTTCAGCAAATATAATTTTGCATAAAAACATTATTTTTCTTTGGAGTTGAACTGGGAAAGAAATACTGCATTACAACACATGAGGGTCTGGCAAATTTTGAAACATCCCCAAACACAGGCATTAACCTGAATTACTAATGAATAATGTTACTTTCAGAATATCAATTAGCACTACACAATTCTGTTTGCCTAACTTGACAGAAGAAAGCTTATGCTAAGCTATAACTATAGGAAAATGTGAAAGAAATCCTAGTCACTCTTTTAATTTTATTTTTTTACTAGCAAAGTAAACTCACTAAAGTTATCTGAATTACCCCAGACTCCCACTGACACAAATTGAAGAAGGATTTGATGCCTTTAATTAGAAGTAATCCGTTTGCTGTTACATCAGCACTTGCCTGTAAATCTGAGCCACTACCTATTCCTAAAAAAATAAAAAAAATAAAAAAGTGATAATGATTTTTGTTCTCTGACCTTTGGTAGTTGTTTTCACCCGAATACACCTGCCTGGTTTGCCCCATGTCTCAGCAAAAGGCGCCTTGCTTCTCTTCACCCTCATATAGCAGCTGTTTACACTTGCTTGTTTGTTCAGGTTCATCAAGCATGACATCTGAATCCATGGAAACTACAGTCTCACTTTTCTCCAGGTTGTGGCCATTTTAGCCCTATAATATTACAAAACTGTCCCTGTCTTATGTTTGTACACACGCAGTCCACTGCTGATACTCTTTGTCAACCCATAGCTTTCTACAGAGTGTTGTCTTTGAGTAAACAAGCCACACCAGAATGGACTAACATCAGAAGATAAAGATGTGGAATCAGCCTCTGACACCTCAGTTGGCAGTCACAGAACTTCCCCACCCTTCTTCCTTGGAGGTGTTTCTTCATGCAGGTACAGAGGCAACATAGATGTTTTTCAAACTCCGCATGACAGGTTTTTCCATTCATTAAGACTAATATTCGGCTTTTTTTGGCTATAGTCCAGTGAACATCAGATGACCAGCAAACCTTTTGGTCTTAGAGATACACCCCTGGCTGACAATAAGGCCATCCTATCATTCATGAGCTACATTAAACCTCTTTGCAGCTTTTGCATCAGTAAGAAGCATTTTGTGCTTATGGTATTAGACATGAACAGTCGGGGTATGTGCACACTCCATCACACCTTTCAGTAAAATAAGGGTATGTCCCTTGCTCTACAAAGAAGATATATCCTAAAAGTATTCCATGAGCACGTGTGAATAAGAGCATTTCAAAATACTAATTACACAGTTTTTCTCATCTTAGGCCACATCCTCTCTCCCTTTGGACCCATCTCCACATTATTTTCTACTCTAACAAACACAAGCTGCTTGTCTTCATGAGCTATATTTGCACCTTTCCCTCTGCTTCATATTCTACACTGCTAGGACTGAAACTGAAAAGAGGGAAAAAAAAAAAAAAAAAAAAAAAAGTTTTAAGGCGGATACTANNNAAGTTTTCAGCACGACATTCAGAATGTCTGAACCCTGGGCTGATGAGCTCCGGCTCTCTAACACAAGCCAGGGGAGGGCTTTGCTTGTTTCAGAGCAATATACTGGTATCCCTGTCCAGGCCCCTTAGGATCACTATGAGAATCCTCTTGCACTAATGGGGCTCAAGAAGCCCAATACCGGCTTCAGTTTGCCTGGCTACTTCATGTCTTTTCCAGTCAGATAACTGAAGATGATGAGCAGATTGCTGCCAGCAGACAGGTTAGCAACCTTGAAACATCAGAAGGGCAAAACACATCACAGTGCCTTGTGGAGGCTGCACAAGAGACTGAAAGAATGGAGGGTATATTTTCTAGTGAGAAGCTATGGGTTTTCGCGCACTGAATATAATGCCTGGTCGTTTTTCTACAGGATTTAGGTGGATTGGGACCAGATGGGAACCTAGCCTACAAGAGGTGTTTCGTTTCAAAATGTAAGCCATGACTCGCAAGCACTCAAGACGTACTATATAAAAATCAACAAATGACAAAAGAGAATATAATAGCATGCCGATATTCTGCTTACAAAGAGCTGGTGAAACCATAGTTCCCTCTTTTAAATGACTACTATTGTAAGGTATCTATGCATCTTCTGTAAGAAGCTTTAATCTACCTTATAACTAACAGTATAATAATGTTTTAAAGTTACTGCTTAGTATATAAATTTGAAAAACTGATCCATTTCATTCAGATCTCAATTCTGGGCATTAGCTAGGAAGTACAGATTGCCTTTATCTGCTCCTACACTAAGAACTACCTAAGTGGAAGAGTGTTTTCAAAACAATTGCGGTAGGCAAGACACCGTTTGTGGAACAAGTGTTGCCAATAGAGCAGGCTGGGCAGTTAACAGGAAAGCAAACTAAACGTGCTGATGAATTGAATGGTGAAGTATACAAAAACTACCAGATTTAGATATTATGGGATTTTTGGCTAGAGAGAGACCAGGATTTCAATCCAAGAATGCACTTAGTTTGTCTATTGATATGTTAAGGTTGTCAACTGCAAGCCACTAGGAACTAGAAGTTCTGTGAAAAAATAAAAGCACACACATAAAAATGGACCCAAATACAGGACCGGGGTGCCCAAAACAAGCTTCTTCCCTGAGATACTAACATGCTGAAGGGAGCAAACATCAACGGCAGGACTCTGCATGTTCAGATTTCTGCCACCAGCTGCTCTCCTGCGGTGCTGCTGATGGACAAATTGCAAGTTCCATTCCACAAATGCTTCCTTCTCAATTTTCAAAGCTACTTTTGGCTTCAGCACTGGTAGGATCTCCTCTCCTTGGAGCAGTATGAGTTTCAGAGTGCAAATCTTGTATATTTGGCTGAGAATATCCTTAGGAAAATCATATATAAGTTGCTCAAATAGAAATCAAGCAGTTACTTTCGCAGTTCTGGATTATCACAGAGAACTAGGAGCTTGATTATGATGTGCTACAGCTTGGTCATTTAAAGCAGATTTTTCTCTAGCAAATCCTGCCTAGCAAGCTGAAGGGGGAAATAGAACCCCAGAAACTAATGTTTAATTCTTTTATTATTGTTATTAATTATTATTATTTTTGTTTTACTATCATACTATAAAAGTTAAGATAAACCTCTTGCTTAAAGGCTTAAAATGCTTAAAATAAGGTGATTATAATGGGGCTGCTATCTATTATATCTCTACACATAAACCTTTAGGACGCTGGAGCTTTTGTTCTCCAATTGCTTTCTTAAATTCACACGTCAGGGTCAAGCCCATATTTAGTCAGCAAACAACAAACTCACAATCACTTCCAGAATGTGTGAAAGCAGCTCCACAATGGTACAATATTCCCTGTCCAGAGCCACGGGGTTCCAGACAACACTCTCTAACAACAGAAAGAATAGCTTGATATCACAGGACTTCTCTCCTAAGGACTGAAGTGTTCCTAATTACTAACTACTAACCAGCTTCTGTATTTGCAGAAGGCAGTGCCAAATACACCTGTGCATACAGCCCATACCCACCTGTCCGCAGAAAGAGCAAACACCTTGCACAGAACCACACTGGAGACACCTCTCTTTACTCTCCCACAAAGAAACATGACCTTTACTTTCTAATAAGAAGGTGAAGTTGTGCCCTGAAGAACTTCCGTCACCAAGGACAGGCAAAAGAAAGGAATGCCAAAGGTGCGAAAGCCATTTGAGAAATGCATTGTACTCCTTTGCATTAGAAGAGAGAGCTTGTATAAAATACTACTCTGAACACAACTGAGAAAATAATCTTTGTGCAGCAAATCTTACTAGTACCAATTTTGTTTGCTTTTATTTCCACTTTTCATGCTTCCTTTCCATTGGTTAGGCTAATGGATCACAACTGAAACAGTAGTCAACAAAGCAGAAAACATTTTGATTTCCAGATGCTAATAAAGATCACAGTTACTTTGAGTTCTGTGCCTATGCTGAGTTTACTACTGGGGCTACTCTTTTAATTTGGATGCTAGGCTGTGTTCCCCAAGGAAGTAAGTTGTAGAATATTTGAACCATAAACCTTAACAGCAAGAGGATGTAAGACCCTGCACAGACATGAAAACATGCATGTCCAGCTACCTATTGCCTGTTGTATTGAAGCCTGACACCCATGCTGGTAACCGTCAGTCCTCACTGACATCTGAGAAAGTGACTGTTAGTCTGGGAATGTACATGGCGCCTTCAAATAATGCAGCACCTCTCAAGAACTGGGTCTTGGTGCCAGGAATGGCAAGCAGCCTCATTCCTCTTCCGAAGGCTTCTAATACTGATAGTCTTCTGGCCATCAAAATTCTATCGGCTGAGCCATTCAGCAACAAAGAACTCAGTCTAAAGAACACCTTTGTGATGCAAAGCCAAAAAGAAATACTGAGAGGGGAAAGGGAGTGGAGAGATTATGCTTAATGTTTCTGTAATAGTGTATCCACACTGTATGTATGTGTATATAGGCACACATTTTTATTTGTATTATAGATATGTATATTTGCACCTGTCTGCAGGAGGATACAGGATACATAGTTTCTGTTGGTTGCTTTTCATATTTAGTGTTTTCTCTAATGTGGCACCCCCTGCGTGACATCTTTGTGCCATGGGCATGCTGGAAGTTAAAAAAAATAAAATAAAAATACAGATTTCTACAATAGGAAGTAAAAACATCTTGATCCACAGATGATGCAGAATTAATCTGGCAGAAAAATTAAAACAATATGATCAGTATTAGAAAGGATCATACTCAGAATCAACTAGCTAGAAGGCTATGCTGCCGCAAGGCATTCAGTGACAGACGTAGGACAAACTAGCAGATAGTAGTTCCACCGTGCTCTGCTTTTCCCTGTGGTTCTTTACCAAACAAAAGATGTCTGTCATGAAAAAAAAAAAAAAAAAAAATCTGTGTTTTCTCTACATACAGAATCACCTCCTCATGAATCCTGTGGGAAATGACATTATTTTCATACAAAAATGTGGAATCACCTGATACGTCCATGCCACCACTTCCTAGCTCTCTCAGGAAGGTCCTGAGCCTTCTAATGAGATTTCTGTTGTTTAGCAAACGTACCTGTGTTTGCAAGATTTGTGTAAAGAATATTCTCAATCTATTAAACTTTTGTGAGACTTTAAACGATCATGTTTCCTGGGGTAAGGGGAGTTGTCTTCTGCTCTCCCTCTCCCCAAAATGGCATTTCACAAACAGTTCTCACCACTAGGCTAGGCTGAAAAGCAAACAGAGACAAATATTGTTCCACTCACTCTTCAGGACAGAAAAACTGTGGGTTATTTTCCAGTGTTAAAAGTCTATAAAGCAATTTCTTTGTGAAAATCAAAAGCATGGACAGGACATACATGTAGCACTGTTATACCACGGGTTTATTCACAATTGCTGGCAGGGGCTGTGTAACTATTTTTGCTATTTGAGTACAACACTTACATCTGATGGACAAATTCAGTATTCAGATCTAGCACCTTGGTTAACCACAAAGGTGAAACTCCTCCCAGTTGATAATATAGCATTCCTAAATTAAGCTAATTAAATGCAATCAGACAAAAAACTACAACAAAAACATTTTGACTGCTTACACTTAATGGTTTCATGTGTTTTAAAACATTCGGAATAGGGCTATTGAAATCTGTGAACCATATCACTGTCTTCAGAATGATGAACTGAAAGAATTTATTTAATTTTCAAGAGGAAAAAATGTATTCACTTACATGATTTCTTTTGTTTTCTCCATCCTTTATAGATGTAATAACTGTCTCAGAATAAATTGTTGATCCAGTCTTGTTATCTGTAACCTGATATGGCAAAAGAACAACAAAAAATCAAACTACATTTGTTAATTATAGTCCTTTGTTACTCTCAGTCCTACATTCTGTTATAATTAATCCCTACCCCCTTTCTCCTCCATTTTTCTGGGACTGAGATAAAACCTTTATTTGAAGGAAAAAAAAAAAAAAAAGTAGATGACAAGGCTACCTCCTTAACTGTTTAAAATGCCACTGTAATGAAGTTGAGTGAGAGATGATCATTCTTTTATGACCAACGTAATTATCCCACCTTTTCTACCTTTATATGGCACCGCTTTGCAAAACAATTGTTTCACATTAAATTTGTATGACATATGCCCCTAAGTCAAGCAAATAAGATACAATAAAACCTCAAAGTAGTTATCATCAGGAAAGTTTATGCTTTGAATTCTCATATTTCTCCCTGAAACATACAGAATTATTCTTATTTTTGAGGACAATATCATGTGAGAATGAACAGCTTGCTATACACATTTTCTCATACCTTATCAATTTCTTGATGAGTCTGAACAGTTTTATTACCAATTCTGGTTTCTGTGTTGGACTCATTATGGTAGGTGGGAGGTAAGTTTTCAAAGTTTACTTCCGACAGTTTTTTTGCTCCTTCCTCTTCAGCTTCCATCTGCCAGATATAAATAAGTGAACCGAAAATTAGCAACAATTACACAAAGGAGAACAAGCAACATTTCTTTCCCACTCCTCAGTAATGCCCTGTTTAATTGTGTGATGCTGTTACTATAGATCCCACTGTATGGAAGCGCTTACTCAGCTCTTTCAGACAGCAAACACAGCAGCTCTTTTAACAGACTACAGAAACAATGGAAAGTTAACCAGCCCTTGGGCTCTGGGCAGTTTTAGTAATGCGCTGAAGTCAAGTCCCTGTGAGGAAGAAGAGTGTTGAGTCTAGGGACTCAGCTTAGCACTGGCTTAGTGATTGAGGCAATTTTTCACTAAGGAGAACACAGATACTATCTGCTGTCACACAGCCTAGAGAATCCATCTTTGTGCTGTATACAGACCGTTCCTCGATCCAGAATACACATAATCTACAGAAACAGTAAAATCAGCAGAAATTTTAATGACGTCCTTACTTAGAACAAAGCATAATTTTTGCCGTGTAAAGCATACTTTAAATGATCTCCCTCAGTGTGTTTACAGGCTAATTGAAATGGATGAGAGCAGTAGAATTCAGCAACTGTCCAGATAACAGCAAAAGTTCAAACTGATCTAATTACAGTAAACAAAAGCCTGTGTCCCTAGTGGACTGTAAAAGGATTTTTGGACTATGGAACTTTTTTAAGTGAAAGAGAGAAGCTGGAAGGAAGAATCTCAATGTGACAGAAGTCCAGCAGTGAGAGGAATGCAGGCATAAAGCATTTTGACTGAGATGTGAGACAATGGCTTGAAGTCTTCGGTTCAGTTCCTGGTTTTGAAGCAGGTCCTGTGCGATTCTGGGCAAGCAACCGGAGATCAAGACATGGAATTACATTAAAAATAAGGTGCTCCCCCACATACGCCTTCAGGATTGCCTTACATCTTTGAAGACTTGCTTGGGATCATCTTTCCTGTCTGAGCTCCTGCTGTACAACAACATAAAAATTCCTTGCCACGTATTTTTTTTCTCTTAAGATCCAGACGGATATCTGCCTGCAGATTTACCTCAGTATGCGCCTGCACGCTGCGGCACAGGGGGTTCCCTTTCCAGTGCCATCCCCAGCGCACAACACACACCAGCAACCCAGAGGAGGCGTGTGCCAGAGCCAGCAGAACCGCACAGCAGCAGGCACGAGTACAGCTCGCGTGGAAGACCTGAGGAGCGGGGGCATGAGAGGCTGGAAGCGGCAGAACACAGCGCTCGGGGGGCAGCAGGCGAGCACTGCCGTCGCAGCAGGCGGCCGCGCCCGCCGCCCTGAGGGGCCGGGAACACCGGGCGGCGGGAAGCCGAGGCGCTCCCCTGCCGGGGAAAGGCTCT
>VXAV01007381.1:93070-125937 GCA_013399715.1 Alectura lathami | reverse complement strand
CCCCGGTGCGAGGGGGACGAGGCGGGGAGCGGGCCTCGGGGCACGGCCCCTCAGCCCCCGGGGAGCGGGAAGGACGGGGGCGGGAAAGAGGCTGAGCCGCGAAGGGCGCGGGGGGGAGGCGCTGAGGTAAAAAAGCGGTGCGGTTTCCCTTCGGAGCCAAGACCTTCCTTCTCTTGGTTTTTCAAACAGGTTTAATGCGAAGAGGATGGTGGGAGCTGCCTCGCGGCTCTGTTACGTATTTTGCTTTCCAGCCTTCAGCGAGACTTTTCAGCAGATGTTGTCAGCGCTGCAGATCAGCTAGCTCTCGAGAGCTGGTACGTCCTGCATCTGCCTGGCCAGCGTCCCACTCTCCATGATGGCTTTCTTCCCAACTTTTTTCCAAAAAGATTCAGACAACATCATGGTTTTGTATCTGTGTGCATCTTCCCGAGCCTCCATGCTACTTTTCCTCTCTGTGCTGCACCCCAGTAATTTCAAGGACTGTTCGTGCTGTAGTTGGCTGGCTGCTCTGAGACAACAGTGCAGTGCCAGGAGAAAACTGCCCGAAACATCTCATTGTAGTCTGGAGCCTGGATGAGAGGTAATAGTGAGTAAAGTATTTTTGCAGAAAATGTATATTCTCAAATTTTCCTGCAATTGAGTTATTACAGTAATTACCAACATAAATTCCAAGGTTATTGGCAGGCTAAGGAAGCTTCCTGCAGCTCTGAATGCTAGCAGAAGTGCAGCAGAGAGCAGTGGAGACATTTAGATGCCATGTCCCCAGAGGGAAACCCTTTCTCCAGTCTCCCAGCCACAGCGTAACACAGAAACAGTAGGTTTTTTCCCTTTAGGCTGGGAAAGACCTCTAAGGTCATATTTTTGTTCCGTGCCACAGAAGGATTCCTTTTGGACACGCCATAAATCTCAGTGTATTGGTACAACAGTTTGATTTTTATTTAAAGGTAAACTTCTTCGAATACACAGTTTAAATAATAAAGTAAGTTAGCAATTATCTGGAGCAAACTAACTAGTTTGTCACAGTGCAGAAACTATGGCATGTGAAACAGGTCTGCAATAGCAGGAAAACATTTAGAGAACACATTCCTCTTTCCAGCTTTGTCTTTATGGCTGGGTTTCCAGTTCATTCGCTGTCTTAGACCAGCTTCATAATACTGCCATTGACAACATGCAAGTAACACTTAGGTAACAATAAGATTTTACATTTTCTTGCTTTGAGGAGTAACTGAATGTTTTGAGAATATGTATTTTACACAAAAACTGCATTATACAAAACCACATATGATCTTTTATCAAGGTGGAATTTATTCTTAGACATTAATTTATGAATTCAGGGAAGATATAATAAGCTGGCATAACTTTAGCTGGAAACGTAGCTGGGAGAAGCATATCCCAGAGATACAAAATAGAAAGAGTTTGTAAGACTTAGGCCAGCCTCAATGCAAGAACCTTAAGCTGGATTTCAGGCAAAAATGACATGGTGAATGCACTCCTGTCAAAGGTAGACATCATCAGAATCAGTAATTCTGGAGAATAAACACCAGCTTCTGCTTGGATGAGTTTTGAGACAAAAGAGCACATTCCTGAAAGCAGCAGGGTAGGAAGCTGTGCATGTTTAATTTTTTTTTTTCCCCTACACATTTATTCATTTAAAGGCAGTACCTCATATCCTGTGTTCTGTGTTTCAAACATCTGCAATTTTGGATGTTCATTTACCCTTTAATTGAGTTCTGTCCCCTTTCCAACAATTGTACTGGGAACAATCAATGAATTAGTTGCAGAAGAAAAATAGCAAGATGTCTGGCTAATCTGTGAAAAGGAAAGGCACCCTTCTGAAGGATATAAGTATAAACAACACCAAACAGCAACACAACAAAGACAGAATCTATCACCAGCGGGCAAAAATCCCAGAAACTGAAAGCCTGGATTCCCTGCTGAAGGAGAAGGGAGAGAATGAGAAAGGGAGAGCGGAGCTAGGAGAGGGAAGTGTCATTGGCAGTTTCTTCCATCCTGAGCCCTATGTTTCTTGGCAGTTCACATGAATTTCCCTGAGGAGGCTGTGCCATATGACTGCTGTCAAGCTAGGGTGTCAAGCTGACACTGCCAAAGGGTCAGCCACTGCGGGGCTGACCCTGTCACCTGCAGAGCGATTTGTGAGCACCCGTGGGAAGTCACTGCCATCTCCATCACCCTCTCTGGTGCTCCTTTCCCTTTCTCCCTACTAGCCATCTGTGGCTTTTGGCAGTGATTTTGGTGTGAGGCTCACGGGAAAGCTGCCCACTTCAGGGACGGGTGGTCAGGGGATGATCACAGCTGACAGCTGCGGGTGACCGTGCTCTACCCATGAGTCCCCACTAAGAGCAGCTTGAAAGGCCAGGTGTGACAGCAGCCAAGGGGCAAGACTGCCTCAGTGCAGCGAACTGATGGAGTGGAGTAACAAAGCTGAGTGCATATGGCCCAAAATAACTTGCATATTCATACTACAGTCTTGAAAAACACTGTTGAGCATGTAAGCAGTAAGTTTAACTCCCTTGTGAAACAGTTTGCTTGATTAGGACAGTACCAGGTAGTGGTTTTCTATGGCAGAGAGGCTATCCAGACAGATAAAGATGTGATAACACTGTAAGATGTCTACTTTTTTTTTTTTTTTTTTCCCCATTAGAATGCTTTAATTTATAAAGCTCTGAGTTGTAGTAAAAAGTTTCCTACTCACATGAGGTTTTCCGATATGGAAACTTGTAAATGTCAGAACTGAATAACTCTAAACATAAAAAAACACAGAGGTATTTTGCTGGGTCAGCTCAGCATTTAACTTTCTGACCATTTTCATACATTAAAAATACCAAAAAATTTTAAGCTCAGTCTGAGATCTAGGAGCTTTAGGAAAAATTTAGGAAAGAATTAACGATTTCAAAGCAATCAGAACAGAGCTACTTAATGATCATATTTTTCTCAGGTTCTGCTGCAGTACGTAAGCACTAAGGAGACTGAAATGCTAACAGCTGTTTGGGATGAACCTGACTGCAAAGAGAGGAACATCAACAGAGTTTTTCTGGAATTATTGTTTCCGAAAACTCTTCACTTAGTATTTTTCTGGAGTCACTGTGCTTTTTTCTAGTTTAATTTAATTTGGTCTGTAGGTAGTTTAAATTGCAAAGTAGTAAGACCTTGTCTGAAAATGCAAGAGTATCACACATAGAGCTGATTATGAACAGCTACTGTAGTCAACACTGCAACTTGTCAGAGCTTGTATTAGTTTCATCCCAGCTACAGAATTATAGGGCAGAGTTCCATTATCTCCTTTTGGCCTTCTCACACATGATCATGAAGTTTTCTGGAGTTAGATTATCATATGCTGAGAACTTGTGAAATATTAACCTACCAGCATGCAGTAAACCCTTATCAGTCTTTTCAAACACAGTCATCATATGGCAGCTGTAATTTACTCAGAAAGAAATAGGATTGTGCAAATGCGAAGTTTTCTTGTTTGGTGGCAAGACAGCAGCCGTGCATTTGAAATATGTACATGCTTTGATCGCATTTTTTGTTGCTCTGTGGACTGCATTTTCCTTTTGAGTGGCTCCTGTTTTTTACTGGTGAAGGCCTGACTAGTCGACAATGCCTATTTTTATGGCGTGCCTTGTATCCTCACAGCTACTCGTGACCAGAATGGATGGAGCAGTGAGTCACCTACCCGATATTATTAGAGCTGTGACAACAAGAAACCGGATGAAACCTCTAAACTGTATCTGCTTTCCAGAGCACGGAAATCCAGCATATTGAATTTGCTTTAACTTCCGTGAACTGCCTGGTAAGGACTCTTTCCTACCCATATGAGTTTTCCAATACAGAGAAGCTTTGAACAACCACAAATGCAAATCACATGCATATGCAGACTGCTGTATTCTAGCACATATTCAGTGATGGTTTAAATGCCACTCCAAGCCATCAGCTCCATTTTAAAATAGTGACCTGTGGCAATACAGTTCTGAAAGTTTTAAGGCACTTTTTATTTGTGATGTTTATGTGCATTCACACAATCAATTTACACCTGAGAACTTTTACATGCCAAGTTATTCCAAATACTTAGGAAGTGCAATATTCATTTTTTCATTTAGTCAAATGAAAAAGTCAAAGTAAATTCTTTTTGCAGAAGAGTGTATGTATGGTTTTGGGGGTAGGGGAGTGTCACCTCAGGTCTGTAAGTAATGATTCAAAGCTTTTGGTGATTCATAAGAAATGAGTCAACATCTGTGCTCAGTTTGGAGTAGGTAGATAGTTGACAGGTTTGTTGATAGCAGTTCCAAAAAGCTGGAAGGTTGAGCATTAACAAGTATTAAGTTATTCTGTCATTATAAAGAACATCCCTCTAGGCCAGGGTTGAGTTACATTGCCTCATTCTTATAGGGAACCTTGACCCTAGCTGTCGCAGTTGTATCTCTTTTAAGGCTAGAAGACATCAGTCTTTTTGTCGTCTGTCACAAACAATGCATTTTTCTTTAAAATAGAATTTCTCTTTCTGGTTGGCTAGATCACTTCTGTAGGGCTTTCTGTAGAGTTTGTCCTGCATGCAATTTGCAAACATTCACATGGCAATTCCATGTTGGGGCTTTGTTACGAAGGCAGAGACTGCTCAGTGACTGTATTCCCTTGTTCTAGTAGGAGATTTAGCTTGGGCCGCTGAGCCGATGTTGTGGGTCTCTTGGAGACCTCTGTCAGACTTCTAGCTCATTCCTGGTGCCTCTTTTCCCTTTTCATTGCTCTTAAAGTGGATACTTTGTAGCTATAAGCTGTATGAAGCTTTTTGGTATGCAGTTCTGTTTTTTTTTTCCCCCCCAATACTATACATGTACCTTTTTTCCCTCATGTAGCCCCCTACTCCATGAAATCCTCAATCAGCTGTAGCTAAGACAGTACACAGAGTTAGTGAGTTGATGGACCAACTCTTTCCTCTTAGCATTCCTTTGCCAGTTACTGACCTGATAAAGGTTTTAACACTGAAGTTGAGAGAAGCATGTTCCCTTTTGCGTAGGGGTGATGTGTGTATGGAAAAGACATCCTAGAATCAAATTCTATTTTCTGTTCCGTGAGTTACTTGGTGAACAGTCCTGTTAGCTTCAACACTTTGTAACATCGCATTAGGTATGACCTAAGCCTTGCTATAGATCTCACCTCCTTGCTACAATTCCCCTATTGTCCTCCTTGAAGTTGTTTTATAAGCAAGCACAACGTGTGTATATGAGAGATGGGACAAGAGAATGAAGGAATGGGCAAAGAACTGCAGTGAAACTGCACCAACAGTAAACCATGAAGAAGGTGCCCGGAAGAGAAGGAACCAAATGTAATAAGAGGCAGAATGGGCTGGAGTTAGATAGACAGAAACTCACGGAAGGAGAATTGGAAAGGTGACACCTAGAGCAGTAGGGAGATTGCTGAGAAGACTGGCTTAGGAAGAGAGAAGCTGTGTGAAGGAGCTACAGAGAAAAAGTACTTGGGAGAGCTTGTATGAAAGAGAAGGCCACACGGACAAAACAGTGAAGCTAAAAGCGGGGGGGAAGACAAGCTGGTTCAGAAAAACAAATGGATGTGGGAAAGTGAATACTGAAGCTCGTTTAAAGGAATATAGAAATAGAAAATGTGCTTGCATGAAACAAAGGACATAGGAGAAGAAAGAACCAAATGCACAGTGAGAAGCAGAGGACTGAGAGGATATGTATAATACACAAAAAGAGACATTTAATTTGAAGAAAAAGTTGGTTTGTTTGCTTCTTTTTTTTTTTTTTTTTTTTTTTTTTTTTTTTTTAACAAAACATAGGGAACCTAATGTGTAATAGTTCTTTAGTTGTGTCTGAGTGTAACGTTTTTCATCCTTTGGCCAAGAATGTATGTCATATGCTGGCCAATTTTTCTTCTCTTTATACTATAAATTGCACTCGATGCTACCAAAAATCCCAAAGGTAACAGATGTGTTAGGAAAATGTTACAGATCAGGTATCAACCATCCATGTAGATCTTTGCAGATTCTAGGCATTCAATAAATCCCTCAAAGCTCCTCAAGCCTTTCTCAAAATGGTAAGCATGTAAGCCTTGACAAAATACGTGTGAAGGTAGCTGCTTCGAAGCAACAATTTCACGGATGACTCAGGAGCCAGTAGGTTGTCCAAGCATTCTCTTGTTCATAGAAGGAACCCAACCTTCTGCCTCATAGGTTTAAAGAAGCTATGCCAGTGTTAAGCTAGATGGCAATTTAGCCACACATCTTAAACTCCTACAATGTCAGGAGAAACTGAGAATCTGAGAACCATGTATTGCAACATCATCAAAAACATCAGGCATAATTGATGAAGATCTAACAAGGAAATTTGTCTTCTATAATGTATATAGTCTCCTCTACCGGATTTCCAACGTCTCTGCATAGTACCTTATAACTGAGCATTGTTTCATTTTTCTGGTTTAGCGTGTAGTCAAAACTTAGTTCGATGACACCGACATTTCAGAATAAAGAAACATGTAAACCATTTGATTAAATTTGGCAAGAAACTGAGTCATTCCTATATTCTATTTTCTATTTCCTGTTCTATGATGCATCTTAAGACTTACAAAAGTACCCACTTGTGTCTTGTGTGTCTAACATCACAAGGCATTATGCATTTGTTTGCTTTTACAAAAGACAGAAGAGAATTTAAGCTACAATTGGGTGTTGTCCTTTCCTTTCACAGAATTTAGCAGATTTATTGTTATTTATATCTGTGTGAGAGGAACAGCTCCAATATTTCCTGTTTTTAAATTCCTTGTCATTCTGAGTTAGGGTATTTTATATATTTTTCCATTATGGAAATGAAGTTTTCTTGAATTATTATTCCTTCAAGGATGCCTTTTTTTTTTTTTTTTTTTTTTCTTTTCTTTCTGTTTTGTGCTGCATTTTTTTGTGGTTATTATGGTGAATAAGTAGAAGAAAACAGGAATCCCAAAATAAAGGTTAACTGTTCACTGTTGGCTGCTTCCCGGAGGCTACAAAAACATGAATTCTTCATTTGGAAAGATCTGAGATTTTAAATTCAGAAATTAAAGATGCTCTAATCCATTTGCTAAAACTAAGACTATCACACAGAATCACAGAATCACAGAATGTCAGAGATTGGAAGGGACCTCGAAAGATCATCTAGTCCAATCCCCCTGCCAAAGCAGGGACACCTAGATCAGATTGCACAGGAACGCATCCAGGCGAGTTTTGAATGTCTCCAGAGAAGGAGACTCCACAACTTCTCTGGGCAGCCTGTTCCAGTGCTCTGTCACCCTCACTGTGAAGAAATTTCTCCAGTTTTCTCAGCTGACTGTGTGTCTTCAAAATCGCTAGTGCAGGTTGCTAATACAGAGATATTTAACTTGTATATGCTCTTTGCTAAATAATGCAAGGAAAAAAACAAAAAACAACTAAAAAAAAACCTTGAATGATTCAGAACAAAGAAAAGTATTTCATTAAGAAAGAACTGGGTCTTCCTCCATCTTGCTATACTTGAGTTTGTGAACCATTATGATATGATCCATTTTTTTCAAGGTCATGTTTTTTTTTTTACTTTCGCACACTACTGCCTCATGTCATCTGCTTTTCCAGGTTATTATTCAAGCCCATAGAATAAGAACTGACTGCGTGGAAACCAGCTTGTTCTATTTCTTATGCAGTTTTCCTTTTGTGGTGAGAAATGATCACCGGTGACTCAAGATCTCTTTTAAGTTTTGGGGCACAGGAGGAGCTCAGAGAGAGAAGGGGGTTCCTGGTAGGCTCCTCACAGGCCCACCAAGATTTGGGAAAGGCCCTCTCAGTGCTGCTTCCTGCATCTCCCGCAGCCTCCTTCCTTCTGCCCTGGAGAGATCAGCCTCTCTCCTTCAGTGCTGCAGTTGCTGCTCATCCCCACGTTTGGGAGACGTCAGAGTAAGATTCCACTAACAAGTGGCATTGGGTAGAAGGCGTCAGTTCTGCCATCACTGGCTCCAACTCCTTCCTTTGCAAAAACAGCAACAAGTAATCGCAAGAGCTGGCAACAGTCTCACAAATATTCTGAGGCTTACTTGCTGTGATAAGGTGAAAGAATCCAAAACAGCACACTGTGCTGACTGTGCATTCAGCTGCTATTTTCTAGCCTTTTTTCCCACTATACTTCAGGCAAGACGCTTACTTAAATTTCTATTGAAATATGAAGGTCAAAGTTGATAATCTGTATGGAATATCATTTGAAAAATATTGTTACTGTACATCTCTGTAAGTTCACATTGTCTGCAGTCTATTGGGGCTGTTGTGATTAATCAGCTTTAATACAAACATAAGCACACAAAAATGTTTTTAAACTGTTTTCTTTTAAAGTCAAGGTATTTTAAAATTTAAAGCAATGGGCTGTAGATTTTCAAACTAAATTTTTGTTGTTTCTGTAATAAAACATAAACCTAGTGAAATAAAATTTTGATTGTATCATCTACATGGGAAGGTTTTTATAAGCATCTTGATTTTTAAAAAACTCAAGTACTTTTCATACTTCAAAATGATGGAGGCATAAATCCTATGTAACTTAGAAGTCAGAACCAGGAGCAGAGGCAATGACCAAACTGCCAAAATTACAGCAAATACTTTCTTTTGCAAGTTATTTTCAAGTACTAAAAAGTGAGTGGGCCAGAGTGCTTACTGCCCTGAAGAGAAAATGAATTATTATGAAGAATTATTAGGAGCAGGAGCCACGAGCCCTATAAAAAATTTAGGTGTCATTAACACAAGTGACCTAACAGGAAGAGAAAATATGCCGGAAGATTTGCTGTATTGCTACAAGAACAGCAAAATAAACAGCAGGTGGTACCACGAAAGCAAATGGGACAAAACCTGCCAGAACATGAAGGCTGCCATTGACCTTCAAACACTGATAAAACTGATCGTCAGAAAATGCAAATAAGCAGTAAAAGGAGGTACTCCACAAACAGCAGATGGTGCAGCGCTGCAGCTGGAAGGAGTGGCTCTGAGTGGAGACACCAAAGAAGCTCAAATGGAGAAGGAATGATTTGCCCTCCTTGCCAGGTGCCACAAACATTATTGTTAGATGTGTGGATGCACAGCAACAGCAGGTGTTAAAAAGCATTATTGGCATGCCTTTAGCTTTCGCACAGTCTGACAACTAAAAAACTGTGACTTGCCAGGGAGTTGCAGGCCCTGAAGATACATTCCTGTTGCTGATCTTACACTGCGCAAAGATAGGAAAGGGAAGAAAAGTTGGAAGAAGTTTACATAATATAAACAAACACATCATTTAGAAGCAGGCTTTATTATTATTATCAGCTGTAATAATAATATAAAAGACTGATTATGTGACTAATCCTTAAATAAAGAAAAAAAAAATCTGTATGCCTGCAGAAAAGCAACATGTTCATCAGCCATTGGGAACATCTGGAATTTAAAACAGGTTGTGGAAAGAGAGAAGTTACCGAAAGGAGAGAAATTACCAATTCAAATAAAATTCAGCAATAATTTCTCAAAAACATTAACAATGGCCACTTTAGTAGGCTCTTATGAGAGAAAGGAAGAAACACTCATAATTTTCCCCAAATAAATGGATGGATAAGTGGAATGACCATATGTGCTAAGTGTCAGACCCAGAACTTTGGGGAACTGAGGGAATGTTAATGATGTACCCAGCAGAGCCAGACAGTCAGTGACTGATTTGAACACAGACATACAACCATCAGTCATATTTGAGAATAAACTGATGACTCAGTATGGTTGTTAGCCTGCAGCAAAACAAGCTGTGGTAACTTTCTAGATCAAGCTCTAATGAGATGAGATGATGTGGGCAGAGCAGATGCATCTACAGAGAGACTGTGCAACAAAGGACTCATCTGTATTTGGGGATTGTGGTTTGTGGAAATGTGCTAGTCTTCCAAGAGCTTACCTTATATTTTAGCACCCTGGAATGTTTTTCTGCAAATAGGTTACCGGTCGCATCCTCGTCCCTTATGGAGAATATCAGCTGCTGAGGATCTTTGGTCTGTGTGCCCTGCTGTGGGGCTAGGAGGCAGGCCCTGAACTGAGTGGTTTCAAGAGTTGTTGAAAGCATTTTCAGCGTGATGCCATGCATCTGGTAGAGGTCAGATTTCACATGATATCTGGATTCCTCAGGTTATGGTCACACAGACAGTGGTCACAAACTCCCTAGCACCTAGGAGCCAAGCTGGGTAAGGGACAGACCATCCTCTTCTCTGAGAGCTTCTTTCTTGTTCCTGCCCTAACACCCCTGTGCAAGTCTCTGCTTTCATTCTTTTGTCATTGTCTAACTGATGCCCCCAGTGAAGATCTCTGCTGGCAGTCATTAGCATGCCTTCCGAAGAACAGGGTTTTAGCCTTCTGTCTCAGATTTGCCTATAATTCAGCTTGCAGTTTCCCTCCTTTTTGCTCCCTGGATATTTGAGATTGAAGTAATTGTCCTGCTTTTAATCATTTTATTTTATTTTAACAAATGTTTCTGTTCTATTTACGTAGTATCATTCTCTTCAGTTCTGATACCATTTCAGAACAGAAACGACTTGCATTTACTCCCAAAGTTTGCATGTATTTTAAAGTATTTCAGTGTAATTTTTTCAACTAATCAAGCTGTAAGCTGTATTTTTTAGCAGATTTTAGTATGGTACTCACTGTGACTAATTTAGCAAGTTTCTGCTCTTGAATGAAATTTAAAGAATATGCAGGATTATTTTTTAACTCTTCCATAGCATTCTTCTTACCTTGCAAGGACTGCTGGGCATTGAGGATTATGGAACAGTAATTCTCTGGGTGAAGCAATGGATATACGCATATCGGTGTATATGTATGCATGCATCTGTGTGCATGTACACGTATACGCTGAGAGCACAATAAAAATTTTAATGTATTTAACATATGAGCAATTAGTCTTCCAACAAAATGAATTTAACCCTAAAAAATGTCCTAAGCATTCTTTATGTGTCTCATGATAAATAACAAATTAAAGTAACTGCTTTTTATTTTTTAACATCTGTACTTCTGCTGGCCTATCGTTTCCTATGTGCACTATGTAGGATGCTTCTGTTGAGGACAATGGTTCCTATTTCAAATACTAATGGATGTTGAATAGGGGTATGTAACAGAAACTCTTAACTATTATATTCCAGTGCATTAAAAGGTGATTTCTGTCTTGATGCAGCTTCATCTGACGATAGGTCAGTTTCCTACACTTATCTTGAACTTTTGCATTTATTACGATGGACTTTTTTGCTAGCTAGAATGAATGCCTTGGGCTGTAATGTCCTTCCAATTGCACTTTGAGCTAAGGACTGTGTGGAGCCTGTCCTGGGCTGTTCCTCCAAATGAGGAGTTTGGTATCTGCACAGGGGGCTGACAGCCCCCTATATGCTTACTGACCTGTATGGTAGCATTGGTAGAAATTGGCTCCCTCTTGGCTGCTGCATTTTTTGAGCCTGTGACTGGACACAAAAGGTGTGCCATTAAACTAGAAGCCATAGCATTATTACAGCATGCCTATACTACTAATTAATTTTCAGCAGTGTGGCATACAGATCTGTATCAGGGATATTCTGAAGATGACGTGAAAGCTAAGAAAAATGTAAACTCTTGGTGCTGCCTGTTGTTTCTTTTCTGATACCCTTTCAAGGCTTAGGCTGGCATGGACAGTTGTCTCCAAAATTCAGGTAGGGTTAGGGAGAGGTGGGCTAAGGACAGATCAGTTCGGCACACTGAGCTCATTCCTGGACATAAGCCTGGGTCAGAACTGGGTCTGATTGATTTGATATGATTTGTATCTCTGTGTCTATTCAGCTGGCGAGGTTGGCTTTGAAATGACAGTCAAAACAATCATTGTAGGCTCTGCACTTGTTTGATTAAAACCGTCCACCCTAACCCCACTTCCACCCCCGACCCCAGTGGGAATGATGTGGAAGCATAAAGATATGTTTGTGTGATAAGGAACTGTGAAAACTAGAATTTCTGTTGAACATGAACCACGATGCTGCTACCATTTTTATAAAGAGATAGGAGAGGGTCATATTTGCAGTGTGGAATGCAAAGCTTTAAGAGGAAAGCATTTCCCAGTGACTAATATTTTGGTGTAAATGTCAGTGAATTACTTTCTTTACTGTTGTCTTTCTGCAATTTCATATGTTGCTTTGGGCTAGATTCTCAACTACCTGTGCATCACTCTCATTTCAGCTCGGTAGGAGTGGAAAACAAAAGTGGTTTTTCACCTAAGGTATTTTGTGACCTCTGTTGAATCACATGGCTGAGCTCCGGGATGTCTGGCCACATCTCAGAGGGCTGCATGGCACCTGGGAGTCTGCACCGTGCACAGGCTCAGAGCTGTAGTACAAATACTGCTGAACTGTGTCACTGGCACTACTGTCCTGCCTCTCCCATGCTGCTGACCATGAACATAATTTTCCTTTAATCACAGCTTTTGGGCCTTGATTATAATGTTCTGTCTTAGAGTACAAAAAAAATATTTGTAGTTTATATTTAGTACTGTCTACCTGCTTCATAGCAAACTTTCACCACAATGGCACTTTTAACTTTGGAAGGCTTTTGCTCTACAGATTAAAAGAAAGTATCTCAATGTTGCACACGCATGAATTTAATTTAGGCATTTTCTAAAGGACATGCATCACCATGGAAGTATCAGGAACAACTTTATAACAGGAGGTTCTCATTGTTTTCTTGTAATGGTGGATATGCAAATTGGGATATAAGATGCTCCCCATGACGCTTTGGAAGCACTAGTCTTTCTTAAAATTAATAGGATGCTACCATACGAAGTATCCCATTACTGATAAACACAAAGATTAGGCAAACATATCTGAAATTATGATTTTGTAAAGACTATTCTGTCTTACAATAAAAATTAGAGGCTTGTCTTAAATGTGTCTTTCTGGCACTTCCATTGGATTATACCACTGAGGCCAGAGAGCTGTCAAGAATTAAGCTTACATCAACTACCAGGTAATGGTTTGTTCCAGAAAAACTGCAGGCTGTGGATAAATTGACAGTTTTCTTACTCATGATGGATACAAGCAATGGAATGGGGCCCTGAGGTTTATATATATATATATATATATATAGTTTTTATACAGTTTTATCTAGTTTAATGCATGCCTCTACATTGCCATTTGAAATACTTCATAATAAACAAATCAGGAGTGGGTGAAGGGAGGGCACTTCAAAGAATTTGAATGAGTAGCACTTAATGCTTAAAGGAAAACTAGCAGTGGTAAAGGAACACAGCAGAGACCAAGGAGTTAATCTGTTCTGGTGGATCATCCCTTCATGCTTTTCCCAGTCACCAGCCAAGCCTTTTCTCAAATGCCAGCCAAGAACTACTTGCAGCTGGCAAAAGTCCACCATGATCAGTGCAATGGAAAAGGGGTGAGACTGGAGCTGTGTGGCCCTGTTGATGGCGAGGTGTGGGTTCCTGTGCTCTTATCTAGTAGGGATGAGAGAATAAATAGTTAATGGAGATAACATTTATACAGTGAGTCAGCTCAGTGGTATGTGTGACAGTTTCCTAGGTCACTGTAACCTGTTTTGTGCTGCGGAGTATATGAAGTTCATATAGGACCTGTGGAGTTCATATAGGACTGAGTTTCCCTGAGGCTCACAGAAAGACAATGTTAACTGTAAGTGATTTCAAAAAATACCAAGCAACAAGTTCTTCAGTTATTTTAGGTATGGCAAATTAAAGACAGATATGTTGAGAGGTGGAGAGAGAACAGATGAAACGTTGCTAACAGAAAGCAGAAATCTTTCAAAATCATTGTCACGCTGTGTTCTTGCAAACAGAAAGTGAGTGGATCTATTGGATCCCCAGAACTTCCTGAACCTGTGCAACATATCACTAGGGTGGACATTAGTAATATTTTCAGTTCTGAAGTTAACAGCTATACACAAAGTAAAACCTCATAAAGCTCAGTGCTTCTGTAACATCCTATACGTCCACATCCTACATGTGGACCCCGTGGCGTAGGAAATACTCACCATTGTTACAGATTGAAATTAGTACTGGGCTGCAGAAAAATCTCTTACACATAGTCAGATCAGCCTTGGCTGAACACATGCAGGAGAAAGTGAGCCACAGACGACTTAAGCTGGGGTTGAATATTCTTTTCAAAGAACTGAGAGTACTAGGTGGCAAAAGCCATGCTTCTTGCAGCTGGTTAATCACTACAGCTAGTTGATCTTTGTAGCTTGTGTTAAGGATTCCTGGGAAATCAGACCACTGGAATTACAAGAAGTAAGCAGTATTAATGCATTCGGGTGTCTGTTTTGTTGTACCTGATGACTGTTTAATACGTTACATGTCTCTGATACGTTCTACAGTCTTTTGTGCACCATAGACATGTAAGAGTACACATATATGAGGTCAAAGGGTCTGATTTCAAGCAAACCTGAAATATTTTTAAAGATTTTGAGTTTAACTGATACCAAACCCATAAATGCCATTGAAAAAGTAGTCTGTGCCTGAAGTCTTGCATGTCTAAGAACTGCCTACCTGTTGGAGACTGTAGGATCACTTACTCCATGTAAGTAGCTCCCTTCAGGCTCTTGAACACTTATGTGTGTGCAAATATGTATGTGTTTGTGTGCATATGCATACACAGACACATGTTCATTTGTTGCTTCTAACCTATAAAATGATTTGCTGCTTTGAAAGAGAAAAGCTCCCTGGGCTGTCCTGAACTTCAGATTACTGCTCTGAATTAACTCTGTTCTTGTCCATAACTCGAGAATCTGAAACGTGAATACGAGCTGGTGTTGGTACAGCTGCACCACACTGGATGAACACTGCCTGGGAGGCTAGCGCCAGCCAGGAATGTGCTGTGGAAATATCCCCATCTAGTGGGTGTGACTGGGCTGAAGACGTTCCTCAGGCGTACCAGGACACTCACTGCCTGTCCACTGCTTTTATGACAGTTGCTTATCTGTTTTTTTGAACAGCTAACATAGGAACCTTCTATCATCTGTGAGAGTATTTCGGATTTTACACGAGTATTATAAGAATATTTAATATATTTAATATATTTCAACGATACACGGTTCTTCTTTTCTCACTAAAGTGTTTACTGGGTCCGCTATGCCTAAACTAATGAAGGCATCTCTAATGGTTTGCCTATGCCTTTTCTGAATGAGTTTTAAAAGCAATGAAAACCACTGAAAAGTTTTCAGACTTGAAATACCCTTCCCACAGCTAAAGGTACCGCTTATCTCAGAATATATGTTAATCAAGGAGCAGCAGATCAGTGGGATTTGTAACCTGGTATGTTTGTAAATAATCGTTATCGTCTTCAAGACAAAATATGCAAGGGCAATGTGAAAATAGAGTATTATCCTTACTTGAGACACAGCTACAAAATCCTGTATCTACTCTCTCTCCTGTCTTTTTGGTGGAATTGTTCTTAACTGATGGAAAAGAAAATTTGTTCCTCATTGCACTAAAATTAGTAAGAGTTTTTACATGAATAGAGTTAGGGCTTAGTGAGGAATATTTCAGGAAGGAATACAGCATAGCAAAACCTGCAGTACATTCAGTCCTAAAGAAAGCATAGTAGTCATGTAGTGGTCACGCAATTAACGCTTTCTTCTTACTTCTCTTTCTCAGAAAGGATTAGTGGCCATCATAGTGTAATAGTTATTTAAGGGTGGTTGAATAACATAATGGCATCTAACTAATCAGATATCTGTTGGTGGTACTTGTAATCAGGGCTTCAGATTCTCCAGCATCCCACCGAGGCTAAGAGTGTCTGTTTTAAATCCAGGTTGCAGGACATTCTAAGATTTCAGGTTTTCTGAGAGGAACAGTGCAGCATCTCAGGAGACTGGAATGGTAAAATAATATCTCACTTTTAAACTTTTTAATGCTTTGCCGGTTAGCGAAACATAGTGTCCATTTTTACACACATGCACGCATACATATATACTGTTAAAATAGGTAGAATCCTTTCTGTATGAACATGTTTTTAGATACGTGTTACTTTCTTATCCAGCCATCTTGTTACATGTATGTATAGTGTTTCTTCTGGGCAAAATTTTTCTAAGTATAGTTTACATTACAATCTACAAAGTGTTGTTTTAAAATGTGAGAATGAACACTGTGGTTATGAAACCAGGAGATTAATGTCATTAGCTCAAGACAGGCACCGTGGAGACAGGTGCCGTGCATATTTCTCCATGTAGCTCTGCCAATGCACATTAATCTTGATCTGCAACATTCCTGCTATTCCAGTCCTGGCCTCCCTAGTGCCAAATTTTAGAGTTTATTTGTTTGTAGGTGTAGCAATGTTTCCATCAAAGCAGAAGTTCTTGTGAATTCCTTTTACTCATTTTCAACTTTTTTTTTTTTTTTTTTCTCTACTGGTACGATCTGTCTCATCCATGGTGTCTGCTATGAAGGGAAGGGCTCAGACATGAGTCTGACTGACACTGAAGTAATGCCATGGTTTTACCTGATCTGAATGTCAAAAGCAAAGAACCCCAAAGTTAATCATTGCTTACTATGACTGACTCAGCCTCCCTAATCCTATTCTGTCCTCGGTTCTTGTCACTGTGCTACTTGACCTGCTTCGCCAGGGCTGGACTATGTACCTTCACCATGTGTTGCACAGGAATCCAGTCTGGGTAGAGGAAATGATTTTTGTATAGCTTTAGGGGCTGGTTCTGCTCAGACTTGCTGGGGGAGGAGATGATGTGTTTGAGCTCACTGGACATAAAAACATCATATCTCAGGCAGTTACTCACCTTTCCCATCCTGGGCTTGCCACAGCGTTACTTTGTCTTTTAAGTACATTGGAATATCTAGTTTCAAACAAAAAGGATGTTAGTATGGTTTTGCCTCCAGGACTGAGGGTAAAGATCCAATCTGCTGCCACTACCACACCTATTCTGAATCTACAGGAGGTCATCTCTATTGCTTTTCATGCCACTCATCAGCCCTGGCAAAGGAATAAGGACAGCAGCACCCTGCTGTGTGCTTGATATGTTTTCGCTGCTTTGTGTTAAAAGGTAATGTTTTTGCATCTCTTGGGATACACACTTCTAGTATATTCTGTTACCCACACCCACCTTTCTGCCAGCAGGTAAAACGGAATGATATGTTTTGCTCTTACTTAGCTCACATTGTGTATTCCTTGTAAGGGGTGATATATGCCAAGTACTTATGGCAACTACAAAGTGCCAGCTTGCCTTAGACTCCAAATGGACTGGAACAGACTTTGCAAAAGTATCCCATGAGGCAGTATCTAAATTTCTGAAAACTTTTCCCTTACTTTCATGTGTGGTTGTTATCATCCTCCCACAGACCAGATGTGAGAAACAGCCCTGCAGGAAAGCACAATGTGCTACAGCAATCTGCCCACGTGAAACATTATTCTCAGCACTGGCACACCTGAGGCACGGTGCTGGGCTGCTTGCCCAGAACGCACTGCTAGTATGGCAGGGAGCAGTGGGACCAAGTTCCACCTGCACTAATGCCTGCACCCCTAGGGGTGAGGGGCAGGGCGGATGGACAGTTCCTCTCCAGGCGGGACCATTGAATATGTTGTATCCACTGGCATAAGATTGCACCAGTGGCACAAATCAAACAGGTGGGCATCCCTCGGTATTTCCAAGGTTTCACTTGACCACAGCTGAACAAAATGAATACAACTCAGCTGGGTCATCCTCATGTGCAAGAGGTACTACAGGCATTTACAGCTGACACTTTACCAGCAAGAGAAGATTAGTGTGCAAGACTGTAACATCGCTGGTATTTCCAGTTTTAAGCAGCAAAAAAGCTAGGTCTTAGTTCCTTAAAGCATCCAGGTGGTGGTGCCAGATAGTAACTACAAAGGACACTTTTTCTGTATTTTAAATGCCTGGTATATAAATTGTTTGGATAAAGGCTTCTTTACGCCTTTAATAAAGGATTCTTAGACTGTTTTAACAACTGTCCTCTCCTTCAGTGAAAATAGCATGTCAGCTTCTAAAAGTCAACTGTTGTATGTTTATGCCTTGCAAAAAGTAACCCCCTCACCTACTCTCATTTATTTGAAAACTCATTCTGTGCGTGGGGTGTAAAACACATATATAAAAGATGTTCAAGGATGGTGAACAGTGGAGGATCAGGCCTGGGACATTTTCCCCTACAGTAATATGTTTATTACTTCATTAATCATAGTAAACCTTAAGAACACGTACACCTGTTTTCTTGGGTGGTGAACATCTTTCATACCTGGCATTCGTACATGATCTGATGTCCAGGATCTTTAACACATTTATTATGGCCATTGATGAGTCAGCTTGTGACCTTCTTTTTTGGTGAAGTTCAGTAGTTAAAAGTATTTAGCTTGGAAGAAGATATCTGTTTGNGAAGTGGGGGGCAGGAAAGGAACACTGTGTTATATTTCGTTGGCCTAACAGTGACCTATGAAATGTGCTGGTGAGGATGGAAAATGCAATGCACCGATGGCTGCAGCCACAGTTTGTTTTCATTCTTTTTGATATTTGATTATAAAGGTTAAAGCTGGGGAAAGGGAGTGCTAACCTGAAGTGCTAGCTTTCCTATGGCTCCCTGCCATGTAAGTTGTTGCTGATTTGAAGGAGTCAGGTTCTTTGCTGGCAGAGAGGAGGCAGTGAGTAATACACCCTGTCATTTCAGGACAGTCAGTTTTTATAACAAGGTCACAGGTATGGTTATTTTAGGAAGTTTTTTGCCCTGTTCTGGAGGGTGCCCTTGGTCCCCATGGGCCTCCTGCTTACCACTGAGAGATTGCAACAGACAGCTGCTTGCTCAATACGTGGGTTTTGCTGAGATAGGCTGAGCCATGGGCAGAGGGCAAGTACGACCAGTCCGGGTGGGGAGAGTATCATAAAGGTGAGTCAGGCAGAGGGAGGCACGTGGGGAATGGCACGACTAACTCATGCTTCCTCCACTTGGACTCCAGAACTGGTGGAGTCATGGCCAATGCGATTCATCCAGGCACCACGACAGGCATCTTGCAGAGCACAGCACTCAGATCTTTGGTCACGGAAAGAAAGCAACTAAAAGTTACATGCTGAGTGAGCAATAAGATGGAGCTGTATCCGGAGACAACTGCTTAAAGTTTCCACTTTTCCACTTACCATAATAACACCTTGATTTGTCTTCAGGAATGAAGGCACATTAATATGTGTGTTTATATTAAAATGCTCATTTGAGAAGGAATATTAACTATACTGTCAATAAAAAAAAAATTGTACAGTCTGTGGTACAGTAAAATCAATCATTGTGACTGGTTAGTTCAGTATTTTAAAAATAAACTGTGTAGTAGAAACCTGAGAGGAACAGCTCGCTCTGTTCTGAGATCTTGTGTCCGACAAGTATGACTTTGTTCGTGCAGTTTTGCTCTGCTGAAGTACACCTCGTGAAATCTCCTGAGCTATTCCCCATGTAAATGTGAAGATTAATGATTTAGTCCAACTCATTAAGAAAATTAATTCCTCTTCAGAGAACTATATCCAATCATTCTGCAAATGTTTTGAAACACACTGGCTGCGCTCTGCCTCCAGCCGCTCTTGTGAAGTGCTGCTGTAGTGAATGGAGGCTACGTGTGAGGACGGGTCTGGACCACAGCCCATTCGAACTGCCTGAGCAGTTATGGCTTATAGCGTAGTTATGGTTTATAGCATTTCTTCAGAGAGGCAGGGAGCCCATTTAACATCCCCACTGTATCCGTTGTTCTTGTCTCCATAGTACCTTCAAACTGTCTGACAAGATTGGGTGGGATGTAGCAGTGGAAGAAATATGGACCATACACCGCCGTCTTTTATATCCACATAAACGTTGAACATGTTTTAACTAAATGAGCTAAAAAAGCAATCACTGGTTAAGCTCTCGTTGCTCACGTCTGGGTTGCGTGACTCCAACTGAGAACAGAATGTGGCTGATTGTCCTTACGTGTATCTACAGTCATTAACCGTTTGATGAAATCAAGAGGATAAATGGTGCTGTGGATAGAATTTCTCCAGCTATGTATGTGCTACCTTTTCTCCTGGGAGTTTAGTTAAATGTAGCTTTCCTTTTCCTGCAGGCAAGCAATTTTTTTTTTTCTTTTGATCTCTCAGGACTCTGTTTTTTAGCCTGCTTGTCTTACCTTAATTCCTTTTGACAAAATATCCCTTTTATCATGCGTGCTAAAAGTGTTGGATAGGCCTAGATGAATGCCATGATGAAACCTAACAAGCAGTTTGTGTAAACACATAAACTTTTAGGACGTTGTATATCACTTCATTTTTCCATATGTCTCATCAGTAGATTTCACAATATCTTGAGCATCATGATTTTTGATGGTTTTGTTCTTGTAGTTGTTGAGCTCCAGCTTCTGTATTTTTTTTTGTCTTTAGAAGAAATGTGGAAATAGCTTGTATATCAAGCTCTTGTGGTTGCAGAAGAGAATATTTAATTGCCTGCTCAGCTGCATGTGAAAAGCTCAGAAGGTAAAAGGAAAATTAAAAGCAGATTTATTTTGAAAAAAAATCTGTTCATGATTAATGATTTTAGAATGCCTGGGACTGGTAACATTTCATACACAGTTGTTTGTTGTTTGTTAGCAGATAAGAAACAGGGAGGGATTTCTGAACTGCAGAATTTCAGATTAGGAATTTGATGACTGTTTAGTTACATCTACTGGCCAACATCTTAGGCACATCTAGAAATGTGACTAATAATTTAGCCAATGACTATAGAAGTGAAATCTGTTTTTATGGGCTGGTCAGAGGATCTCCTGCTTATGAGTTTTTCTCAACCAGGGATATTTGAGCTTACTTAATGGGTATGGCCCTTATTTCCTGGGAACCTCTTTCATTGAGCACCGTATTTTAAGGAATAACTGAAAAAAAACCAGCATTTGTAAAACTAATGTAAAATTAGTTATTAGGTACAGAACTGACAAAAAAAAAAAAAAAAAAAGAAACTTTAGGTTTGCAGTTTTTTTTCTTTCACACTTGTGTGGCTTGGAAGCAGAAGCCCAATTTTGTACCCTGACACTTTTATTTTAAACTAAAAAATGAACATTCATATTCCCTGTCCTAATCTAATTAACATAGTATTTTCCAGAGCAAATAATGTATCTCCTTTGACTTTTCAGTAAGTATAGAGAGATACTTAAATAATTAGTGCTTTTTTTTTTTCATAGGTGTTTGTTCTGTAAGCATTTAGGCACACATTGTATCTTGATGAACTGGACGAACATCATTCAGGAATGACATATCTTTTACTATATTACGACTTATTTTCTGCTTTTAGCCAGTGCTACTGTATTTCTGATGTCTGTAGCCTTTAGAGACCTCAGAATTAATGTTATTGATATGCAATATTTAAAATTGCTTTCAAGTGAGGGCTTGTTTAAAACCTTGAATTCTGAAGCATAGATCCTGTAATGACAGAGAGGGGGACTTTTATTTGTTTATCAGGAGTGAAATCAATATACAAGCACAGAAGACATTTTTAGCTGTGAATTTGCAGCAGAAGCTACTCTCTGACAGCAGTGACATGCTGTTGTAAGGTAGTTTGCATTAAGGTAGTGACATGCAGTAAGGTAGTTTGCATTTCCTAATGTCAGTTTTACAGGCGTCATATCACTGCTGCCTATAAAAAAAGATTTGACCCATTTTGCAACTGTTAGAAACCAACTATAAAGGATGGTTAGGATAACTCCTAAAGAAGCATTCATATCAAGTATTTCTATTGCCAATGAAAGTATTCATTACATGTGATGGCTAAAATAGACGGGTTTATTTTTAAAGACAGGGCAGATTCTGCACTATATTAGCTTGCTGATAACATGCTAAAGATGATTCCTTTTGTACATGGAGTACTTGCACTGTTCAGTATCTGAATACTCAGTTTTCATATAAGTAGGAATTTCTGAACAACAGAACCGTTCACAGTAGGATCTTGCCTGGTGTTTCTTCCAACAGTATCTCAGTCTTGATCGTACACTGATCTACAAAAACAGCAGTAATTGCTGGGGTGGGAGGTAGAGGATGTGTTTTTTTCTCTCTCTCTCTTTTTTTTTTCTTTCCCTTTTTTTTGTTTGTTCTTCTGGTCTTGTTTTCTTCATAATGAAAATAAAAATATAGGTAATAACTAGCTTTCATTCCTCATGTATAAATGGAACAACCCAGACAGCAGATCCAAATATTGATTTTCTCCTCTTATATTTCCAGAACACTTTTCTGTACATATTTATTCTTAAAAATTACATGATTTTATCTGCATGAAAGAAGATGTGAAAGCAACAGGACAGAGCCTTTCTAATGTCAAAATCCGAACTAAAAACAGCAGGGCTGTAACAAATCCCCAGATGGAAACACCCATAGAGAATTAGATAATCTTTTTTAATTTTGCAACATTAAAAGTAACAGTGACCAAGAAAATACTCTCACATCTATAGACAGACTGAGGTTGTAGAATAAATTTTGTTTGGACACCTCTTTTATTTAGTTTCTTCTTCTCTTTGCAGAACCATACAAAACTTGATCAAGAAATACAACTGTTTTACCTCAAATTAAATTTCCACTGCTTTACACAGAATAGAAGAGTGCAAATCCAAGCCAAAATGTTTGAGGTGGCAAGGGCAGGGCAGCCTAGCTCAGCTGAGGGTTATAAACACTCATTGCTCAGCTTTTAAATTAAAGAGTAGCTTCTGTTTTTCAGCTCTCTTTTTTCTAACATCTTCTTGGTTGTTGCTACAGGTAAAATCTTCACAGTGTTTACCCTCTGAGTTACACAAGTGGGATTTAAAAGCAGAAAGAAAAAAAAATATGTATGTCAGCTGATGTCTCCTACTTGATGGTTTGGAGGGTGAAGATTAAAAAAGGGAGACTTAGAGGGAGAAAATGTTACAACAGGCACTAGGTCACAGCAGAGTAAAGAATATTTGTGTCAGAAGTAAGACTGCCATGACCCAGGTCCCTATCTCTCACAGATGTACTTAGCTTTGCATGCTGATTAAGACCCTTTGAAGCTGATAGGACTGAATAGTTGTGGGTGAATTTAAGCTGATACTAAGCCCTTCGGTGCTGCATGTTCTTGAGAATGAGGCTCAATTAGAAGCCGCTCTAACTTTCACTTAATTTCTGTTGTATCCTTGATAGATATAACCCAAGCTGGAATTTGTTGAATGTTCCAGTTCTGACCCTGATCCTCCAACATCCCATTTAACTACTCACATGATAAAGTTATTTGTAAATGTTAAATCTTTGCAGGATTATGATCTAAAGGAGTATTAGAGCCTGATCCAACAACTTCAGAGGCCTGCCCTAGATCTTGGTGACCAGGGTATCAGAGCCATACTAAAGGGATTAAGATGCTGCCGGTACTTAGTGAAGATACAGTTTTCCCAAAAGCACGGTTCAGTATTCGAGTATTGACACAGCCAGAGCAAGTGACGCAAGTTTGCACATTATATGGTATATCTCACCATACTTACACTAGTGTAACTCTGATAGTTTACGGTGGCTCCAGAAGCCTTCATTTTATTTACACATTCATAATCCAAATGCTTAGCAGTATAAATATTTTCCCTATGTGGCTATATGCACAGGCACACACTTACGTAGTGTCTGAGGCTATGTCATGGAGGAATATAACATTTTGCTGTGGCCTAAGATGAGTGGGTTACCTGCTGTAGCAAAATGGAAGAGTTAGGCAGGCTGCCACAGCCCTATCCCCATAAATCTGCCGTGCCTAGAGCTCTCCAGGACACCAAGCCTTTCTTTAAAGCAGGCAGGATTTCAGAGGTAGAACTACACTTTGTAGCACTTGAGAAGCTAATACGTACTAGGCTTTTGTGAAAAGAAATTAAGAAAGAAAACATTAGAACCCTGTTCCCACTTCTGGTACAAAAATATTCTGGAACCTTTTCCCTTCTCTCCTAGTTTTGTATTTTTTCATTTTTCTTCTCTGCTTTCCATGTGTCAGTAGATGTTAACTTCCCTTCATTTCACGAGTGACAAGCAGGACTCGGAAAATGATGCCAGAAGAGATTTGGTACTTTGGCTAGAAACCAAAATGTACAAATTAAAGGTACATCTACCCCACCCCCCTCCCCACCTCCATGATTTGCAGTTTATCTCCAGTCTGTGGAATTTATGTTGTGTTGTTTCATGTGATGTTAGTCCTGTTACTGTGCGTTGTATGGCCATTCCGTTGAAGAAATTTGCACCCATCAAACATGCATTATTTTGCCTAAAAGCATGGGGCAGTGGGGAGCATTTTATCACTTCTGTTTTGTGGTGAAGAATATGAGGGTCTATGATATAGCCATGCCACGCAGATGTGGAAAATTGTTGCCGTAAGAATACAGGTTCCCTTGCCGGATTTGAATGCCTAGTTTCAGACTGCTTCCTTTCTCATTACATGACATCATAATGAACAAACTGATATTAAATGATATAAAATCATCATTCCTACATAATGGTTTTCATCTCAGGATTTCAAAGTGCTTTGCAATCATTAATCTCTACCTCTTAACCCAGTAATCACATGAGTAAGGTCTTCCTCATGTAGAAGAAACATTTAAATAGTTCACGTCCTGTTGAAGAAAGGAGAAGCCAACGTTACTTGCCAAGAACTGGGATTAAACCTCAGTGCATCTGCTTTTTCATACGTACCTTTCTTCCTTTCCAATGCAGCTACAGACAAAAGTCTCAATAAATACTGAGATATAGACATTTGTAATGCATGTCAGAAACCTGATGCTGCTTGGTTTGAATTTAGGATCTCTGTCTGACAGGTCTGTTTTGCCATGTCATGCGTGCAATCACAACTAGTTTGTTTTAAAAATGGCTTTCTTCACGGACTGGATTTTGTTCAAGGTGCCTTACCTATTCTGGCATATTGTTTAGCAGCATTTGAGACGAGAACACATACCCAGATGAACAGTCTTCCTCCATATGAGTAATTGTAGTGGAATCTAATCAAATGTGTCAGACACACGGAGAAAACAAATTTATCAATAAGACAAGAACACAGCTTAACTCAGTAAAAGTTTTCAGAATATTAGCTGCAAGTTACTAAAAGATTTAAATTCTTCATAAAAGACAAAATATAGCTGTGGTTTTCAAACATTATTTGTCATGTTTTGTGTTCTGATTTTGTTTGATTTATAGCTGTTTGTGTGTTCTCGGGTCAGTGGGTTGAGGGCCAATATAAACCTGGACTAGCTGTCCCTGAGTCAAAGGTACCATTTCTGTGCGTGAAACAGGAAATTATTTCTTCTGATTGATCTAACTCTTCCAGGGAAATACAAACTGTCAAGTATTTTTTTCTTTTACACAGCTACTATGTGTGATCCAGAGCAGCCTTTCACCTCCCTGAGATGGATTGCAATAAGGAAATAAAAAGCTGACAGTAACAATTAATAACATTTGACATTAAAAAAAAAAAAAATCAACAAACAAACAAACAAAAAAAACCAAACCCACAGAAATGCTGTATGAAATAGCTAATTAAATGATAGACTGAAAAAGTGGCTATTGAGATGAATACTTAGCTTTAACTATTTCGAAGTTACCCCCAAGAGTTTTTTCTTGCTCTGCTTCAATGCTATGGAAAATGCTGATGGCTCCAAATCACTCATGAAACCTGATCTGAATAATTTGATAAGACATGATCACTTGAACAATGTGTGTTCAGATATTAACAACTGGTGCTTACAGAGTCTAACAAAGGCTGGTTTATTTGTTTAGTCCGAGAGTCAGGATTTATCACAACCCACTGGTAAAGGAAAGGCAACTGTCAGCTCTATAATCCAGCAGAAGAAACACTAAATTTGGAAGCAGAAACTAGATACATTCAAACCACAAATAACTGTAAGTATTTTTTTTTATTCTGAGGCAAGCTAAGTCATGGTGCAGATCTGTTTGGTATGCAGAAGCTTCTCTAATATTTGAGCACTCCAAAAAAAGACTTAGTTATTTCTCAAATGGGTGTTTTAATGCAAAGCAGAACATATATGTTTGAAAATGAGTGAGATTCTTCAGCCCGTGTTGGACAGGAAGTCAAATGATGATAATCTATGTATTTCTCTTCCTTTGAATCCTGGTTTCCTACTGGTTATTAGTAACCTGTGCTATCAAAGGTGTATTCAATGTGTCAAAACAGTAGAAAACATATTTCCATTCCTCTGTTGTTCTCTACTTCCACATACAACAAGTCACACAGAAGTTATCAGAACCAGTGAAAGTAGTGAAAGATTTTAAGATTTTTTTAGAGATCATTTATCCTGGAGCAGATTATCTTGATCACATGGCATGTGCGGGACAACCAGGGGATCAGGCCTAGCCGGCATGGGTTCACGAAAGGCAACCAACCTCATCTCCTTCTCTGACCAGGTGACCCGCCTGGTGGATGAGGGAAAGCCTGTGGATGTGGTCTACCTAGACTTCAGTAAAGCCTTTGACAGTCTCTCCCACAGCATTCTCCTGGAGAAGCTGGCAGCCCATGGCTTGGACAGGTGCACTCTGCGATGGGTAAAAAACTGGCTGGATGGCCGGGCCCAGAGACCGGTGGTGAATGGAGTCGAATCCAGCTGGCGATCTGTTACAAGTGGTGTTCCCCAGGGTCAGTACTGGGGCCGATCCTCTTTAATATCTTTATTGATAATATCCCTTTATTGGGAGGAAGTGTTGATCTGCCTGAGGGTAGGAAGACTCTACAGAGGGATCTGGACAGGCTGGAATGATGGGCTGAGTCCAGTTGCATGGGGTTCAACAAGACCAAGTGTTGGGTCCTGCACTTTGGTCACAACAACCCCATGCAACGCTACAGGCTTGGGGCACAGTGGCTGGAAAGCTGTGCAGAGGAAAAGGACCTGGGGGTGTTAGTTGACAGGTGGCTGAATATGAGCCAGCAGTGTGCCCACATGGCCAAGAAGGCCAAGGGCACCCTGGCTTGCATCAGAAATAGCGTGGCCAGCAGGACCAGGGAGGTGATCGTCCCTCTGTACTCAGCGCTGGTGAGGCCGCACCTCGGGTGCTGTGCTCAGTTTTGGCCCCCTCACCACAAGAAGGACATCGAGGCCCTGGAGCGTGTCCAACGAAGGGCAACGAAGCTGGTGAAGGGCTTGGAGCACAAGGCTGATGGGGAGCGGCTGAGGGAGCTGGGGCTGTTCAGCCTGGAGAAGAGGAGGCTCAGGGGAGACCTTATTGCTCTCTGCAACTGCCTGAAAGGAGGCTGCAGTGAGGGGGGTTCGGCCTCTTCT
This sequence comes from Alectura lathami, assembly GCA_013399715.1. NCBI lineage: Eukaryota > Metazoa > Chordata > Aves > Galliformes > Megapodiidae > Alectura > Alectura lathami. Next base: position 98,664 of record VXAV01007381.1, on the reverse strand, counting down.
CCCAGGTAACAGTGATAGGACAAGGGGTAATGGCCTCAGGCTGCGCCAGGGGAGGTTCAGGTTGGATGTTAGGGAAAAATTCTGAGAGGGTGGTCAGGCATTGGAACAGGCTGCCCAGGGAGGTGGGAGAGCCTCCGCCCCTGGAGGTGTTCAAGAAGCGTGTAGATGTGGCACTTAGGGACATGGTTTAGTGGGCATGGTGGTGTTAGGTTGACAGTTGGACTAGATGATCTTAGAGGTCTTTTCCAACCTTAATGATTCTATGATTCTGGCCACAGCCTTAGTCTTCTGTCATATGTGAGCTCAAGGAATATAGAATATATTACTTGTTGTAAGAAATTATTTTCTTGTCACCCAAATACAGATCTAATCCTGCACCACTGGGGTCAGTAGAAGTGAGATGAAACTAAATGGATATTACCCTTCTGAACTTTTTATATGTTCAAAAATGTTTTCATACTCTTCAGGTTAGGAGGCAGAGTACACTCTTGTGGATAGTGAGACATTTTTAGGGGCTGAGTTAAAGAAGAACATCCCTGGAAAGACACACTGGACATCTATGGATGGGATGTGACCAAAGTTTGCAATCTGCATCCATTCTGATCTTACTGTATGAGAGTAGGGGCAAGAAAGATGGGAAGAAGATCCTAGGCAAGTTACCCTTCGTGGAAGTGGATGAGTAGGTTGTTGAAGAACATGATACAAATAGGGGCCTTTGAAGTAACACTAGTATCTTTTGTTAGTTTACTTTTTTCTGCACTGTATACATCTCATTTCACTCCACCTAATCGAGAAACTGCATTGCATAATGAATTTTTGTTAAATAAAAGGTACATTGTTAAACTGCTTAATGATACCTTGGCTGACTTGCATGGGTTTTAAATCTTCATTTCCTATTACCTTGAAAGGAGATGCCACGATCTCGGTATAATTGCTTCATCTATGTTTATTTTTTGGAGTTTTCTTTTTAATCCAATTTCCTTCTTTTCTTCTTTCCTTCCCTCCTTCTTTCTTTCCCCTCTGTTGTAGAGCAAAGCCTCAGGCATTCAGACTTAGGCAGTTGTCCAAATCTATTTTAAAATAACATTTTAAATCAAAGCTTCTTGCAGCTATAGGCCGAGGGTCACATGCACTTTCCCTGGGTTAGCAGGACAACTTGGGATGACATTGCAGACCCATGTCTCTTTTCCCTCCCAGTAAATATGTGCATAATTTAGAGTTATAAAGATTTTTGATTTTCAGGAGAAGTCTGGGTTACCTTGTCCCATATAGGATCAATGAAAGAACTTAGTCTCAGAAAAAGAGGCAGGCATACCTCTCATACCTCTTACCTAAGGATCTGCCTGTGTCCTTATTTTTTTTTTCCTGATTAACATCAATGACTTAGCAAAGCATATCTAGATTTTGCAGTGTTGACAAGCAGCTTCATTATTACTGTAATAATATCACTTGATATCGGAGGCAGAGCAATATGGAACCTGAATTGCCAGAGACAAGAGAAATCATGACATTGTGTAGATACTGAGATATACAAAGCATTGGTAAGCACTGGTTCATTGTTGACACCTTCTGTTAATTTTCCGCACAGAGCCCACAGTAAGCCTATAGTGATGTAGAAGGGAAGATGCTTTAAGCCAAACTTGTAGAAAATTGAAGTTGCATTTGCAACTGAAAACTTCCTAGTATTTTGATTTTTTTCATCAATGGTTTATAGTAGTTGTCCTTGTATGTTTTTCAGCTGCTTTCAAGTCACTGCTGTGTTGTTGGCTGTGAAAGCAAGAGAACAGCTTCTGCAGATGAAAGGCCAGTGATGACAGCATTGGAATGTGACCTCAGACATTTATCAGAATGACACTGGCTGTTGGATGATACGATATCCCTATTTTTCCAACCACTTCTGGCCTGGAATCCGGTCAGTTTGTGAGGGGGACATATATTGCCATGTCTTGCATACAGCCATAAATGGCACATCCTTTGTTAAGGCTTGTAATATGAAGTTACTTGAGTTAATATGAAACAGGTTTCATTTCAATAGCCCTCCCTTGTGCAGTTATTTGCCATGTTCTTCTGTCCACTTCCAACATGTTTTAAAAGTTTTCTTGAAAGAAAGCACTTGGATTAGAGAAAGACCAGTTCTGTCTGATTAAAGAATGAGGATAATTTTCTTGCTATTATCAGGGACATTCTTCTGCTTAATAGACCAAGGTCTCATAAACTGTAAATGATTATTCCTTCCTGCCTCAGATTTGGAAAGTATCTGCACAGTAACAGAAAAGAAGCTGCTATCTGAAAAAAATAGATGTTGAGTAAATGATGTAACCTCCATAGCTCCATTCTCTTCATCTGCAATTGAAAATAATTGTGGCGTTTGGTAGATATGAAGGTGAAAAATGGGACTATGTGTAAAAATCTTTCAATAACTAGCTGTTAGCTTGTACCATAACTGTAAGCAAGTTATTTCGTTGAGCCTCAGCTTTCACAGCTACAAAACAGGGTTGGTCTCAGGAGTCTTATAGATGAAAAAGTGTCCTTAGTAATGCTAATGAATAGTACTATTTCAATGGCAGATTACAGATTTGAGATTTATTTGCAGATCGTGCCCCTCAGAAGATTCCAAAGAGTCAGGAATATTTTGTTATTTTATTGGTGCATGCAGATTAGAACAACATGTGTAGGTGGGGCTGTCTTTATTTCTGCTGCTCTTATTTTAGTGTAGAGTGTGAAATCTGTTTCTCAGGCATTGTTTTTAATGTAAGCAAAAAAGATCAAGCATTTGTTCATAATGATTTCCAACCCAGACCTACGAAGAGAAGCAGGAGGGTTATTCACTTTACAAGTCTCAGTCATAAGCCTGTTTGTTTGCTTTAGAAATATAATATTGTGGTAGAGCAATTACAGAAATTTAAAGTATTTTAGAGCAAAATATTTTTATTCTTGTTGAACAAGTGCTTAAGTGCTTCTGGTGACACTGTAAAAAACTTCTAACGTTTTCCTGATCTATTAAAAAATGGCTTAAGCATCAGTATTTTGACTAATATGTTCAGTTTTGAGCATGTTCATGATTTTCCACACTAGTTTTGAATCCTCAGTTTGTCTGGAGGCCAGGAAGCTCCTGGACTGATTGGCTGAGTCACTTTCTGGTGGTTAAGTGGTATGTCTGAACAGGAAACATATTGCAAAAGGCTTAAGGGAGTTTATAAATAGAAAATGTTTGGAGGGAAAATTGTTACTCAGAAAGAAAATTCTATTGATACATGACTGCATAGATGTTGTCTGTTGTAGAAGATCAGTATTTTTAATGAAAAATTGGATTTAAAAAAAAAACACAACTAAAAAGCGTATTAATTTAATTAATTAGGACTCTTTCTTTACATCTTTATCTTACTCAGACAAATGTGTAGGGATAAACTGTCTTGACAGCTGCCCTGTTGTTTTCAGGGACTATATTTTTGATTCCAAGAATACATATTTCTTTAACATTCTCCTTACTAAATTTCAAAAGCCTCATTTACTGGGCACTTCCTATGTGCTTTTTTCTGTGCTATGGTATGCTTACGTAATACGTCATACACATGGAGGGAGCAAGGAACGGGACACGGAAGTGAGGAATTCCTCAGTTAATACTGCTTCTGCCATTGTTAAGTTAGCAAGTTGCCCTAGACAAGTTTCTGTATCATTTCCTTAGTTTTTCTAGGACTATGATTTGTCTTCACTTTGTTCTTCTGTAAAAGCAGGATAACAGCTAATCCCTCATTTCAGGATGACACTTTAACACATGCTGAATTCCAAGTATAGCAGAATACTATACAATTCCCTTGAAGTCAATGACTTTACCCACAAAACCAGGAAGGGCATGTTTTGTTCCCTCTTCAGTTAGCAGCAATCTTAGGATCACTATCTGGTCATATTATAGTGTAACTCTCTGACAAACCGGTCATCAAGAGAGCACTTCTGTCATTGTTTAAAGAGGAGCTATGTTGTTAAAACAGGAAAAAAAAAAGTAAGGGAACCGAAATCAAACTTTCCTAATTTACAACCGGATCCAAAGCTAATGAAAGCTAGCGGGAGTCTTTCCACTGACTTCATTAAACTTTGCATATTTGTCCATAGAAGCGGAGTACGGCCCAGCCAGGCCCTGGGAGACACTCCAACCCCTTGTTCTCGGCTGACCTTTCTTGGCCGGTCAGAGCTGCTAGGGTGAAAATGGTACTGAGTACAGCACCAAGGACAGGCTGAACTAAAACCTGAAACCAAAGAATGCTGTAGGAAAACCCTTACTAAAAAAATAAAAAGGTAAATATAAATAGTAAATGGTAGCAGTATTATGGTTTCTGTTGCCTCCAGGCAAGCGCCTACACATTTATAAATAATGACATGCAGACGTTAGTTTAGTTTAAGATGCTTATTGATGCTTTGTAGGCTAATGTTTTAAGCAAAACAGAAGGCAAGAGTGGGCAAGTTTCCAGAATCTGAGTATATTGTGAAATAAAAAAGTACATATAAACTTTCTTTCCATGAGCACATAGTGAAGCGTGTGTGTTAGGTGAAAGTACTACTCCTGTGCACTAAAAAAATCCCTTCTCTATCACTGTCTGGAGTAAGTGATAAGAGAAGTGGCAGGGCTCCTGAAGGAAACACAATTATTTAAAGATGGAAATCTTCTTGAAATCTAGAACTTTTTGTAATAAGAAGTTTAATCTGTAAAGTCTTACAGCAAACCATTCTCTGACTGTTAGACAGGGGCTGAATTCAACTGAAATCTAATATGAATTATCTATGTACATCTAAACTATTGTTGTAGTCTGACAACAAATATTTAGCAGTGTGGGTGAAAGTGAAAGACTAGACAATGTCCTCTAGATCAACAGGAAGTTTTGTACCACTAAAAATAGAGAAACCATTTGAAACCCGTGAAATTATTATATATACGTGAAATTATTTCCCATTGTTTTTTTTTTTTCTTTTTAATTCTGAAAGTACCTTATAGTCTTTAGCTTATACTTAATGTTACGCCATATGTTGGTGAATGTGTGATGTCAGATGCCTATCTTGAAGCAGCTGCATAACTGCTGCACATTAAGAAATTGCAAGGATGCAATATATCTAGAAGAAGCACTTCACACACAGAAATAAATGCTTTCACATCAGGAGGCTTGAACGGCAAAAGAACACTCTTCATTTGTGCTGAATTTCATGGGTCAACCTCCCATATGAATTTTAACTAGCCTATTATTAAAGGGCATTTGAAAGAAATACCAGTCCTGTGAACAACATGCAATGATCATACAAGAAGCTGATGGACCAAGGTTCTGCTCAACGTATTTCCTCAGGGAATGCGGCAGTTGTTAAATGTTTTCATTTCAGCTGTTACGAAAATGCACTTGTGCCCAGGCTTTGTTTTCTCCCCAAGTGCTGCTGTTACCATTCCAGAGAGTTCACAGTGGTTTTGCTCTCCATTTGTTCAGGCTCCTCCCTCACCAGCTGAAATCTGATACTTCAAACTCTGGGTATGCACAAGCAGGAAGGGTGGAAAGATGCCAGCTGCCCTGTTGACAAATTTGCAGATGCACAGGACCTTCTTTTCTTTTTTCTTT
>VXAV01007381.1:61028-84861 GCA_013399715.1 Alectura lathami | reverse complement strand
CAGGGCGCGGGCGGGTGCTGGCCGGCTCAGCGCGGTGCCAGGTGGGGCAGCGCGGGACGCTCCGCGGGCAGGGGCTTTGCTCCTCTCCCACGGCTTCCAGCGCGGGGGGTCGTCCCTCGCCGGGCGTGTGTGTAGCGGTGCGGGGCAGCTCTGGGGGCTCTCGGACTTGGTCGAAGGGAGACGCCGGAAAAGTAAAAACAGTGTTCGGCTTCGTACGGATCCCGCGGTTAAGATAGGGAAATGCTTTCTGAACGTGTTACAGCGCTGATAGTGGGCTGTTTGGACGCGTCCTTGTGAGTGTGTTAATGAGCATAACGCCACCCTTTCCTGCTCAGCTTTTAAGCTAATTGAATATGGCATCTGTTGGGTCTTTATCTGGGCTTTGAAGTATGTCTTAATCTACGATAGTAATTGTCTTGTCATGTTCAGTACTTTTTTTGTGTGTAAATTGAACATGTGACTTGAATTCACGTAGCTGGTGATGGGTTGGCTTGAAGACTGATGATTGTAGATTTATTTGCCTCAGGCTTACGTGGTTGAACCAGTATCAAAAAGTTTTCAGTTCCTTCTCTTATCGGGAAAGATCTGGAGGTCTCTACTGACTTTGAAAACCGTTTACAGTTGGCAACCTTGCTGGTACTTTCAGCCAAAATGCGATCTGAGCATGGAAACCAAACTGCATTCTTGCAACTAAAGATGGTCCCTGCAGGTCAGAATTGAGGCATGTTGGCGTGGCCAGGAAACTGCAAACATGTGGGTTTTTTCTTCTTTTTCTTTTTGCCCCTGTAGCAAGGCAGAGCTGTGCAGTCTTGTGCTGCCCACACCGTGCTGGGGTTCAGCTGTCCCCCATCTGACTCTGTTGTTGGTTTTGAGGAAGTTCTTAATCTCTCTCTGTGACTCAGTGTCCTAATCTTTAGAATGGCTTAATAGGACTTGTCGCACTTGCCTCCCAGGGATATTAACATGTAATTGATGTTCGTGAAGTACCTTAATGGAGGGGAAAAGAGGGCATCTTGCTTCCCTCATTTCGCCATTCTGTATTGGTTGCTAAATATATTACATGGGTGGAAAGCAGATTATCCAATGACCAACTGGAATTCATGTCTCTTATCATTTACACAAGAAGTTTAAATAAGCGTTTGCCCATGTATGATTACTTTGAAGTATCTGGTTATTTCACTGGATACAGCAGTTGTTATCCTTTCTGAAGGACGTTGTATGGAAAATTCTCTTGTAAAATACTGTACTTAAGTAGCTAGCAGGCTTTTTCTCCTAGCTCTGGAGGTACTGTATTTTTTTTCTTCATGTTATGAGATCTTGAGAATTAAAATTACACTGACTCGCTTAACACTCAACACATCCTTTATTTGAGTCTTACTCAGACTGAATCTTATGTTCAGTCTTGGTTTTTGTCATGTTTCACTTCTTTATAAACCAGAAAAATGAACAATAATTTCAGCATTCCCTGCTTGAAAATAGAAGTTGTCTTTAAAATAAAAGTGCTGTTTTTGTCTCTGTACCCTGTATCTTTTCACTTGCTGCCCAGAGCAGTAATTAGGCACTTCGCTCCCCTGACTTGAATCTTGCCCCACCTCCTTATCACTGCTGCCTCCCCCTCAGGCAGATAGCAGCCTGCAGTGACAGCAATGCAGGGCTGGGGTCACTGGTAACATGTGCCAGAGACCATCAGTAGTCTTGAAATCAGCTGTTGTGAGTGGACACACCACTTGTAGAACAGGTGTAATGGTCTTTTTTCAGCTAAAACCTTGGATTTAGAAATTCTAGGTCCTTCTCCCACATCTTCATTTCTTCACACTGCAAGGCTAGCCAGGTACTGACATGTTTGACTGGTGTGTTTTATTCTGTTCTGCTTTTCAGCAAAACATGCATTATCCCTCATGTTACATAAACCTACCAAATTAATACCTGGCAAGTAAAGATTTTAAAATGATGTTTGATGTTGGCTACTGCTGCTCTCTTCACATTACTTGGACAAGGAATTGGAGGTGCAGCAGACGAATGAAGTTCCAACGGACAACTGAGGGATGCTGCATTCAGATTCCTCTTGCCATGTGGTCTGCAGCAAGCAGCCTGACTTTTTGTGCCTCATCTGTAAGAGTAAGTGAATTTTTCACTAGCTTGCTAAGTGTACAAAAATAAGTCATCTCTGTTTTTAAATTTCCTTTTCTTGTTCTTGCCTTGCTGTTGCCCTAAAGATGTCCAGAAGTGTGAAATGCCCAATATTACTGGGGTTGTTCAGATTGCCGGCAGTTTTGTCTAGAATCTCAAAGTAGGTACCATCTAGGAAGATTCTGGTGTTTGTTTCCCCCCCCCCTCCCCCCCAGCCCCTAAGGTGCTCTGAAGTAGAATTTTCTTGTCTGGTGTCCATTTCTTGTGGAGATGAGAGAGCCTATTTTGTTTTGGCTGGAGATGCTCTTTAAATGTAAGAAGCCTTAAAACAACAGAGGTGATTGCTATCTGGTTTCTCTGAATGTGCTTCAAGTCTTTCACCTCTTTTAGCACGTACCTTGTGTCTGCTCCAGCTGTCTCACTGCTCTGGCATTTTATAATTAGTGTCTTGAAAACTCAAGGGAAAACTTTCAAATGCTATATGTTTCCCACTGGGACTCTTCCATGTGGCTGTTACATTTGTTGTGAGTCCTTGGTAACGTGTATCTGTTCCTCAGGAGTGCTTCATCTTGGTTTGATTCCCCTTATGTCAGCAGGAAAACTAGCCCTCTACTGGAATAGGCTTTGCTTCTCAGGAGCAGGGTGTTCTGATTCCCTTAAAATCAATGTCAGGTGACTTCAACTGAGGTCTGCCTTCCTGTATGGTGCTTCTGTTTTCTCAGCTAGCTCACATGGTACATCCAGGGTCAGCAATCTACAGGAAGGCTGAGGGGTTGCTGTGTATGTCTGTGCAGGCAGCCTGGCATGCTTGTGTATGACACACAAGCACTTGTATAATATACACTCAGTGTGCATTTTGGATGGGAGCAATTTGTTTCTTTACGCCTTTTCAAAGTCTGAAGAGTCCTCATGTACTTGCCATATATTTGCGAAATGCAGCCTCTGCTCTGTGTCTGGCACACTGGCTGGGAAGAGAGGGTGTGCTGTTTGGCTTGCTTTCGCACTAGGACCAGTTTTAGAGGTGTTTATGCTTCCAGATTGACTCCTTCAGAAGTGGTATTAGTAGTTCGGGGTATTCCAGCACCATAGGCTAGACTATTTCCAGAAAATAGAGATATTCTAAATTAAGGCTATTAAGTGTCCGCTGATTCAGTGACTGCAGATACACAGTTAATATTGTATTGTGACACATTCTGGAAATTGCTGGGTTTATTTTTGACGTGGAGAAGATGACTAAGAATAACTCTTTCATCTATGCATAGTTGCATTTACAAGCAAGTAAAAACTTCCCCAAAATGATCTTCAGTCATATTTAGACTCTTAGTTCCATGAAAGGAAAAAAAATCTGACTTGGGCTTAAATCTGAACTGCGTATGCTGTCAAGCCCATTTCCTGCTCCAGACAGCTGTTCAGTGAGGGATTTTGTTTTGGGAAGGTTGTTTTGTTTTCCCCTCCAAATGTGTGGGGGCAATCTCGTGTGCAGGGGAAAGAAGCCCAGTTGCTTGTTAGGAAGGGTAGATGCTACCACAACACAAATTCTGGTAGACATTATATTGTCTTAGCTCATGTTCTATTCAACTTCTGATTGTGTTAATTTCGGTGTCCTGGTAACTCAGATATAACTGGGAGGAAAGTCTGAGTTTGTTTCTTGTTTTCTCCCTCCTAGAGCTGTGATGGTAAGACCTTGTGAGGAGGGACCAATTCTGAAGACAACCCATGGCTTCAGAGGTCACCTGCCTGGCTCTTTGTAGGCACCTTGCTACATCTTGTTAATTAGTCTCCAGAGGCTTGCTGCTTGGGGCCTGACTCCTTCAGAGACAGATGGTTTGTTGAGTTGTGTGTTGGCAATGCGTGAACTGGATTTAAATAGTTGATCTTGTCACAGTTACCTGCATTGGTCTGGACTAACAATGCCAGCAGTTCCTTTACTTGCTGCATTCAGCCAAGTGGATGTTACCAGTTCAGGTTTTTAAAATGTCTGTAAATGTGTGTTATGGAGTTTTGGCTTTAAAAAAGTAGGTTCTTTGGATCCGTTAGTCCATGATAAACCCTTCTCAGACCTTTTAAGCTTGCAGCTTATTGCCCATGGTACCTTGCAGTAATGCTAAAGGGGGTGTTACAGTTTATCTTTCTGTGTAACTGGCATAGCCAAGGATGAAAATAGAATTTCCAAAGCCATATGAAATTCTTGTTGTGAATATGTGGGTATGTTTTGTAACTGACTTTAAATAGTCTTACTGTAATTCAGTCACATATCTCTAAAATTTGCATGGGAGAAGATTGTTTTTGAATATAATGTTACTTTTGAAAGTCTGAGTGCATCAAAATAGTGGTTAGATAACATATTTTGTTGTCTTCTTACTTGAATAGTCAACTCCAGCAGCCAATTGGAAGGCTGTTAAATCTTCCAGCACATTTTTTTCCTAGTCTATCGTCTGCAAATCACATATGAAGAAGTCCAGCAACAAATTATTAACAATGCAATGCAAAAACTAAAGCAGGAGATGGTGTTTTTTTTTTTTTTTTCCCCCCTCTCTTTGAGAAGACTTGAGTTTAGCGATAGTGGAATTCTTATTTGCACCTAATCTGTTGAGAGTGTATTGCAGTAACTATAATCCCCGTTAGAGGCCGAGGTGAGCCCCATCTGTCAGTGGTGTTAGGGATGTGCAATAAGGGCCTTTAAACCTGAGCACACAGATGAATTGAAAGAAAAAAACGCGTTCTCTGAAGACAGTTGCTGAAAGCAAGGGAGAAGAAGTCCTTAGCACAATGCAGCGTTCTCTGCTGACACTCTTTCTAGCTGGAAAAAACCCTCTGGTCAAATATGACCCTTAATGAACTTCAGAGGGCAGTAGGTAGTTTTTGTCTTCTGTTTACTTATGAGATCAGCTTCCTTTTGTGGAGGGTCATCTATTTGTATATGCTTGTTATCATACTTTTTATTATGGATTTTGTGTCACCTCGTGCTGAGCTGGGGAGTAACTTTCAGTTGTGGTCTGAACTGGTTAGGAGAAGACTGGGGGCTTGTGCTGCCGGCAGTACTTGGGCTTGACTTCATGGTAGTAAGTGTATAGTTAGTGCTGATATTTTTAAAAATCTTCGTCCTTGTCACTTCATTCCTTCTGTCAGTCTGGCACAGTATGTACCTGTACACTCGAGTTACTGTTGAGTTTCTCCTGTTAGCGGTTTTGAAAGAGGGAGCACCCTGAGAAGAGAACTCCAGGTCTCATTTCCATTCTAGCTGGGCTGAAGGAGCTGCTGGGGAAATGCGATATTTGGGTTTGGATAATTTATGTGAATGAATTATCTCTCAGATCCAAACTTGTAGCCTTCTGCTCACTATTTGGTTCTTCTCTTACACTGAGTGCTATGAATTCCTATGGTTGTCATCTGTGTTTTATTGCTAGCACTTCAGAAATTGGTTTAGATAAGTGCACAGCTGTAGGGACAGTAGAATATTGAAGTCTAAAGCTGTTTTTCAGATGTCATGATTGTGCTTTAGAAGGTGAATTCAAAACATAGGCACCTTCCATTTATGTGTATGGATTTTTTATTTTTATTTTTACAAATAACAGCTGACACTCCTCTGTATGGTATTTGTATTCAGAGCATTAATGTGGTTGAATGAGTATCAGAAATGTGCGCATGCTTAAGGCTTGGAAACAAGCTCCATAAATATGAACTATTGGTGCATATTCAGAACTGAAGTCAGTGTATATGATCAAATACCTCTTGCTGTAATTACTCCTTGAAACACTGCCCTTGCACCAAGTCAACATTGGCTGTCCTAGCAAATGCATTAGGAAGAATAGGATTGCATTAGGAACTCAGTGCATCCTAATAGGAAGCCTAGTAAGACAAATGAAACGTCTTTCTGTTGTTCTGATGGGGGTGTGTGAGAGAGGGGAGAAGGATTAGGGTGGCTGACTTTATTTCCTGGAAATGAATAGCATACCTTTTTCAGTGCATAAAACGGATATTGCTCAGATTGTGACGGGCTTCCTAGTAAAAATGTCTTGATTGGTTTCAATCTGTTGCCTGCATTCATGACAGGCAGTCTTAGGTGATGCTATCTTGTCACAGAGGCATGCAATGTGCCACAGTGTATAAATAACTCTGTGTGTCAAAGGTAATTTGAGACAATGTGCCAAATATTTAATGAAGTGCTGGGTCTTGTCCTGGGTACCTGGTATATATTTGGGAGTAGCTGACCTGCAGCAGAGGGCCGGCGGGTAACGTAATACTCCCCAGCACACGCTGCAGAGCTGTTCTGTGCCATGCAGTAGGACAACCAGCGCTACAGGTCAGCCACATCTTATTTGTGGCTCTGATACTTAGATAAGTAGACAGGAAAATAGGTTAATACGGGCTAGGCCAACCTGCCTTTGTGGTCGCTGAGGAAAGAATTGCCTCTAGTATCCTCTGTGGAGTAATTTCAGTGCCTGCTTCGCGTCTGAATTGTGAGGCTAAGTACGGACAGCAGGGAGAGGGGGATGGATGGCTTTACGCTTTCAGGAGCACCGCTCCCCCTGGAGGTGGACTCAGCACGATGCCGACTGCTGGCAGGTCGGCACTTTGCCCTTCGACGCAGAGTTAGGCGTCCTGGGGCTGACGGCCTTCCTTTGAGGAAGGAGCCTTTGGGAAATGTGAAGCGTGGGGAGGAGGAGCCGTGTCGTATGCCAAGGGCTTGTCAGAGGCCTGGGTGTGGGCGGCAGAGGTGGCTGCTGGCCCCTTGCTTGGGTCTGGGGGCTTCCGTCTGGGTTTACTTTGGGTGTGGGGCTGAAACTCCACAATGGGGAGTTTTTCTCTGTGTTTCTGTTGGAAGGGAGATCTATGGGGTCTCCTTTCCTGTACGAAGTGCAGGGTTATTTGCTTTCCATTTTCTTTTTACTGAAGAAGCACTTGTGTTTTCTTCCTGAATGCATGTATGTAGAGGGTCCAATAGTATTTGTTTTTCATGATAAATATAGAAGTTTGGTTGCATCTTAAGGCCTTCTTTATACATGCGTTTAAATATGCATTACTGAACCTGTGTGTAGCTGCTTCCTTAGCTACTTACTGACTTAATGAATGGACTGACATTATTAGTAACTCATGTGTAGAAGCATCTTCAGTGTAAGTTATGGAGTCAAAGTGTTTGTCTCCAATTTGTTGTATTTGTCATGCATTAATACAGGAGAAAAAAAAAAAAAAAGGAATTACACGGCTATTTCAGAGCAAGGTGAGACACTTTGTGTGTTGTATGTAAGGGAAGTCCTAAGTTCAACCAGAGCTGTGTGGACAGGTGACTTAGTGCTGTTTGACAGCTTCCTGACTCAGCTTTTTCTAATGGAGTGTTTACATGCATCCTTCAGATGATCAGGTAAAGCAGGTAGCTCTACAAAGTAATGTCAATATGTAACTCTCTTTTTATTTGAGGTAAAACTTTGTGGGTTCTTGGACAAGTAAAATGTTCAGCGGGACATGACTGACCTAGCCTTAATAGGATACTTGTGCTTAAGGTGATCTGGCTCATTTGAAATCTCAAGCTAATATAACTACAAATATTGGCTTCTGGAAAATAGCTGTGTAATGAAGTGTCACTTTTAGTTCACTGATTTCTAAGGTAAATGAAGGACGGGCATATATAATACAGCAGGTCTGCATTTCCACACAAGAAGTAAATATTGATCTGCGACAGATATTTCATTCTCCTAGTTCTCAAAGAGCCTGTGAACAGCTACTATCCAGTTTTATTGGCTCTACTGAAGTGACTCACAGAACTTTTTTTTTTAAAAAAAAAAAAAAAAAAGAAGGGAAGGCTTTCCTTGGCTATCTACCTAATTGGCTGTCCTGTAGTCAATATCATAAGCCCCATGCATAATTCATTGAAGATGTATGTGAGAAAGGAGTTTGAGTAATTCTCTGTACGAAGTGGAGTAAGCAAACTTGCTTTGTTACTTTCTCTAACTTTCTTGCTAGGTATCAACAGACATTGTAAGGTTATGGTCAACGCTTTTGAAGAACTCATGGAAGCCTTTGTAGCTTTTGTTTTTAATGACTGATTCTCTAATGAGAAAGTTACACTTTTTTTTTTTCTTTCATACTAAGAAGCAGCTCATGTTTTGAATCCGAATTTTCTCCTTTCCTTATGAGTTTCATCTGTTGTTCAATATCTTGTAGGGATATTATGCCAGATGCAGGGCTGAAATAATGTGAATTGCTGTGGTATGTGGTTTTTTTTTTTTTTTTTAATCTTGAAGGAGGAAGTGAAGCCAAGCTGATACTTCCTTTGGCTGATGATTTCATTATGAATTTAATGATTACTGTACTTTTCTGGGGGAAGATATCAAGACAAGAGAGCAAGCTTTTCTCTTTTCTACCACGGGTAGAGGATTTTAAAATGAAAGCTAATCAATGGTTTTGGACCAAGTCATTAGAAATTTGTATTGACAACAGAAGTATTATCCCTCACAATTAGAATTAAGCAGAAAAGGCAACATTTACATTACATATTTAATTACATTACAGGACAGTATTCACGAGTGGTTTCTGTCACGTGCATCTGCAGTCACTTTTCTATGTTTAGACATAGAATCCTAATTTTTAATATTTCTCATCTGACATCTTAAACTTAAATAGAGTATTTAAACTTAAATATTTACTTAAATAAAAGTATTTAAACTTATTTAAACTTCAATAGAGTAGAATAGTTATTATCCTTCATGAATAGTTGTTTCACATCTTGTGTTACAGTGTTATTTTTCCTGTTAGGGCTTCTTAAACTTCATTTGCCATATTTTGTTTCTTCCTATAAGATGATTTTATTCATTTATTTGTTTTGCTGTGTGTTTGGGGGTGGGGCAAGCTAAGAAGAAATGCCATTTATTTTCACGTTCATGGTGGAGGACTGCTGTACACGAATACACCCTTAGTCATATGCCGTGATGCTGATGAGTTTCACTTGGCACACCCCAGCAGGTGCAGTCCCTCCCCTGTTTTCAGCAGAGCCATCTTCTCTGTGGTGCAATTGTAGATGACTGGATATGTTTTGCAGCAGCATAACGACAACCTTGCCAGTGCTAAGGGAGGTGGAAACAGCTGAACTTTCTGCTTGTATAGCATGTTTAAAAATTTCACTCAAGATACTCTGACCTGAATATTTTGGTCAGTGTCACTTACAGAAGCTACACCACAGTTACTGTAAAGAAAGTGTCAAAGTGGCAGTGGGACTGGAGCCAAAGATTCTTTTTTTTTTTTTTTTTCCCCACCAAAACTGTATTTTATTTGCTCATTCTGTTTGTTGCCTTTACCTGTTCTTCCTCCCATTCATTTCTTCTCTTCTGTGTTCCAGGTTACACTCCTATCATTTCTGATTAAAATTCCAGAAGTGAAATTTTCAGCTTTATGCTATAAAGATGTGCTGGTGGGCAACCTCGTAGGGATCAGAAAAAATGGATGTAGGCAGATGCATGATGAAATTCATTTGGGAACTGGTGATAGTTGTGTTGGTACCCATTGCGAGCAACGTGGATTTCCTGTCAGGGGAACCAGAAGGACGCTGGGCTTATTGTGCCTCTTAAGGCAGGAAGTATCTGTGCCTGTAAGGTTACAGCAGTCTGCCAGAGGCTGAGGGACCCCTGTGTAAAGGTAGCACCTGCAGGCACAGTGCGCTTCCTCTGTACGTTCCGGCATTTTGCAGATCCAGAGAAACGGAGTCAGGTTAGTGATGGCTGTGCTGAAAGTCCTTGGTTAAGTTCCTTGGCCCTGCCTGTTGGGTGTGTGCTGTGAGCAGATCTACTGGTCTCTCCACTCTGACCTTTTAACCTGCTGATGATTAACAGGCCTCTGCCAGAGTGCTGTGAGAAATGGCAGCTCTGGAGCGGCCTGGCCGGTACAGATCTGCTGTGAGGCACAAGAGGAACCAAGTGATTGTGGCTGCCAGGGGCCTGCACAAAACCTTTGACTTCCTGTTTTAGAAAGGAAGGGAGCTTTTCGCCAGTTTTGTGTACGGGCCCATTCAGAATGTAACCTCATGTGAAAACACCGAGGTGAGCTGTTCATGCATTGCTCTACACTGCCTGCCAAAATGCCTTGGAGAAATGTGTTCTGTAAAAGTTGATTCATAAGTTGAGACACTGAATATTAGGCAGCCAGCGAGCTGCTGCCTTCTGCACTTTTTCCCCAGTAGTCTCTTAGACTAGCTTTATGTATTCAAAGCAGCATTTCATGTGCATGTCCTGTGGTCAACAACAGGAGAGGTAGTGGCCACTCAACTCAGCATCTGTAACTCCCTTGCAGTTTTCTTTAGTCTCCTTCTTTTATGCAAACATGTGGCATCTTTAGCTTTTTTTTTTTTTTTTTTAACTGAAACAAAGCATTGCGAAGTCAGTCACAGAAAGCTAGAAATAAACTTCTCAGGACATGACTGACACTGGGGCATCTGATAAGCAAGCATTTAATTGTTAAGCCTTTTGAATTTTTCTTGGGGTGCTTGTGCTGCTCCCTAGGAATGCTTCTAGTGTGCTGGTCAAACCCAGGACTGATGGTCAGTGGTGGGCAGAGATGATAACCTTAACTGTACGCAGTGAGGAGGGCTTTGGGTCATGGAGTGCAGGTACACCATTGTATGAAATATGACAAACGACTTTCCTGAAAGGCTGCTCATCATTAGTGGCAGCAGGAGCCCTGGGATATGCACCCACAAGGACAGTCACTGTAAAATATCCTTGGGTGTGTGTGCGTGTCGTTTTAAATGGGGCAGTTTAAGGTACAGGTTAATCTGGCTAGAAAGGAGCCTATTTTCCCTCGATGCAGACAGTGGTATGTCTGATGGACCTCATTTGGAAGGAACTCCCTGAAGCTGATAGCATCAATGAAGAAGTTGAGTTCAGTCAAGCATTGATGGAGACATCAGGTCTGAAAACCCTCTCATCCTGCCTAGCTGCCAGAACATCTCCAAAGAGACACTGATGTTCAAAGCCTTTGCGATGATAATCTCTGTAACACACAGAGGAGGTTCTGGAGTATTTGAACTTGATGTCTTTCATGCTGTTCTGTGCTGAGCAGGAATGAGGGCAGGGGTAAAAACCCCCATGCTGGACTGATTCTGTGATTGTTGCAGTCACTTTCTTGCTCCTTTTTGCAAGGGTTTCTGATTTAGAAAGGCATTATGGAAATCTAGACTCTTAAACAAGCTTGTTTCATGCTGCTGTGCTTTTTAATTATTTTTTTCCTCTTTGGATATTGGTTTGAGAGTTTTTGTTTTGGTAGTGTTTGGTTGTAGTGTCATTTACATGCAGAAGACAGCACTGTTCCTACTCTTCCTTGAATATTTTGCTTTCAGAGCTGATGTAAGTTCCCTTTAAACGTGTTCCATACTTATTCCTCTCTGGATTATTTAATTTAAGGTTTAGTTTGTATGTTTACTCACTTTTTTGAGGGAGGTGAGCTCATAGTCTGCAAATTATATCCATTTGGACTGGGTGTGCCAACTGTCCAAATCTTCTGGTGTGTGCTTTTTTTCCTCCCCTTCCCACCATGCAGTAAGTGCACAATGCTTGAAACTGAATTGCAGCCACATGCCTGTGGCTGCAGCATGTACTGAATAATCTGATTTTAACTTCAGATCAAAATTGAGAGGGGAAATGCTGCAATTTTACGTTCATAATGGTTCAGCTCATACTTCAAAACGTATCATTGCTTTTCTTTGCTATATGCTGTTTATCACTTACTCATTCTCTTTAGTAATCCAAGTAGCAGTGCCAAACAACTGTTTGAGACAAGACATGTAATCTTTTTTTTTTTTTTTTTAAACAAGTCCAAGCTGAAAAGTAGAGCAAAGGAGCAAAAAGTGTCCAGCAATACCTTTTGACGTTTGTTTGTTTGTTTAGTTTTTCTCTTCCCCCTACCCAGCAATGCTTTACAAAGCTGAAAAGTAGAAAATGATGCTTAGGGGTGTTTCTGTCAGTGTGGGTTTTCTCTGCAGCATAGTAGTGAGTGGTGTTAAATGGGGTCCTTCAGCTGCCCATCCTAAACCAGTGTCCATTGCCGTGCTGCAACAACAGAATTTGCCTGCTCCAAACATGGATCCACCCTCTTCTGTCTGTGGCCATCCATCACCAGCCACCTCCATGCTGATGCCAAGTCCCAAAGTCAGACTCAGAATGGCAATAGCAGTGTGAGATGCCAAAGACAGATCATTACAGTCTGTAATTAAATGGCTAAGTACAACACAAGTGAAGGCTAGTTCTGTGCCGTTCTCATGCCTTTATGAACACTCTAAGCCCTGTATAGTGATATTCAAGGATGTCTTGCTTTTGAAAGATACTGCAACAAAGCCCATGCTGTTTTGTGTAGCATCGATTTTTTTTCTGCAGCAGAAATAGATGTTTTTCTAACTCTTGGAATCTTTTTCTTTTTTTTTTTTTTTTCTGGTACTTTGTTTTTCTTCAGTTTTTGGGAAGGCATTGCTGAGACACAGTCTCTCAAATGTGTGCTGCACATTTTCTTCCAAAAATATTGCTTCTACTTTCAGAAGTAATGTCTTTTTTAATCTACTCTGGTAAATATGAGCCCAGCTTACAAGGACAAAAAAGGAAAGCAGTTATAAAGCTATCCAAGTAACTTTTCTTTTATGTCTTCTTACACAAATGTTCCCTAGAACAGAGTTTGGTGTCTAATCTAAATTTTCTGGTTTTCCGCCACCCTCTGGCTGACTTCTCTGGGTGCCTCTTCACAGTTTCCCAGTGTTATTCAGTGGCTGGTATTTGGTGGTGAACTGACAGTGCTCTAGCCAAGGAACATTTGCAACTAAAAACTACCTTTTTTTTTTTCTCTTTCTTTAACTTATTTGTGGTTCCCATGGATTTCAGAGTAACTGATAATATTAATACCCTGTTGAGACACAGTAAGTATGGCATGCCAGCTTGCATTTAAAAATGATAACAACTGAACATGATTCCTGAAGGTGTGTATATTCACACATGAAAATATTGCTGAGAATGTTTTATTTCCTAGCTGATTGGCAGTGCCACACTGTCTGTGTTTTCAGTAGATTAATCCTGGTTGCTGATCTGAAAGTCTGGTGTCTACAGATAAGGGTGGCTCCACCAAATGAATTACTGTGGCCTGGAGCCCTGGGTGTCTTGCAGCTTTTGCACTGTTTCTTCCACCTGTTATCTCCTGGGTCGTTGCTGCCCCAGTGATGAGAGGGAAACAGCCTGGAGAGAAGACGTGAACCAGAGCCACACTCTGCAACTGAGAGCTTTTGGCATGTGTTCTGTGAGAGTTAACAGCCATGCTGTTCTGTTTTCTCCCTCATTTCCTCAAGACATACCCTGGGCAATTGGCTTTAGCATGGGCATCTTCTTGCTTACAAACAAATAGAAAAACAGTAATCTTTCTTAGGGAAATCCTGCAGGGAAACAAGAGTGTCATTTTGATATCCACTATCTATGGCTCCTCTCTGCAAGGCACTTTCTGGTGTCTCCAGCTGATGTCTTGGGGTGGTTAGGTTTGAGCAGCAGCAGTGCTGATTGGCGTTCTCTGCCCCAGAGCCCCTTGGGTTGTGAGTGGCTGCAGGAAGGAGACAGCCCTGTCTGGGCGTGGGGCTCCGACTACAGAGACCAGGAAGGCACAGAGGTGGCAGCCCTTTTGTCCTGCGCTCTGTGGTGGGGAGAAATGCTGGAAAGGGGGCAGCATGTCCTCAGGCACTGCTGGGCTTGGCTCTGCTAGGTGACCTCAGAGCCCACCTTGCTGCACTCTCCTTCTGGACTATGCCTGTTCTCAAAGTGACATAAACCAACAGTATTTCCATGAGTCTGCTTTTTCCTGGTTTGTACGTTTGTTGTTCTTTCATGGTGTATTTAGCTCAGTAATTGTCTTCTTGTGTACAAAGGGAAAGCTGTACTAGAAGAACTGCTGCTGCCAAGCGTAGATCAGTTTTGTTGGTATAGCTGCCCCTGTACCAGGGATTTTGCTGACCTAGCTCAGTCAGCTAGTGAGTGTGCATTTTTTCGTGCTTCTCAGGCACAGTTGTGCCATCTAAGTTTCCCCTGGGACCTGGGGATGAGGAGCAAGAGGAGGGCACTGGGCCATGATTGGAGCATGATGTGGACACTGACAGCTGTGTGGTGCCAGGTGGTGTGGGAGCTTCCTTGTGTCCGCACCCCCGCTCCTTGCCCTGGCCCTGCCACCTCCACCTCCCCACTGGACGTGGTGTCAGTAGCTGAGCAGTCAATGGGATATTAGTCACTGTCTGGTTGTCAGACCCCTGTCCTATCTCTCTTCCGAGAGTGGGAGAGTGTGTGCTGACTAACCAACCAGCCCCACTGCCTGTTCTGCGATAAGTTGCTGTACCTCAGCTGTTCAGTGTGTGAGCTTGAAATTTTAAGTGCCTTCACAAAAAGAGGAAGGCAGGATTTTCAACAAGCTGAAAGTTTGTCCATTTAACTGTTTTCACTGACAGCTCTTTCATAACATCATTAACTTGAATAACAGGCGCCTTTTCTGAAGAGGTGCATTTACTTACTGGCTGATGTTAAACTCCTTATGGTGTATGTTTCCCTTTGCTCTTGTGATCCCAAGCTAGGAAAAACATCGGTATAAGTTTTCTACTTTTGTTTATATTGTGTTTCTAATCTACTGCAGCACAGCTGAGAAATGTTCTTTCTTATAACCAGTCTAAGCAAGAGAGAGGTTTTGTGTTTAGCATTAACCCCCTAATGAATGCGACTTAATCATCCAAAGCTAGCTTTAAAGGTGTATACTGTATGCAAACTTGGGACCTTATAACAGAGCTTTGAGCATCCCTGCTAGAAATAGTAGGTTTTAAATACTTCACTGTAAGCTGCTTTCTTAAAAAGCAAAACCAAAAATAACAGAACAAAACCCTCAAGTTGAATACTTTCTTTCCGTTTAACTATCTAGAAAGCCCACGGAGCAGTGCATCACCTTTAGGTGTGCATTCATATGGGCCAATTAAATTCTTAATTCCCTGAAATTTATATTCTTCCTAACATTATGATTCTTTATGGTTCTTAAAACTCTGATAGTCATCATTGTGCCTTATAGAAGGCTGTGCACATGGAAGTAGGAGGGTATGTGGAAGATGGTGAGCATTATTTATTTATTTTTTGCCTGGTTTTGATGCATGAATTCCTGGAAAAATGATCTACCCTGTACTTGCTACTTTTTCTTCATGAAATATTATCTGTCCTTTCTGCTTATTAACTCTATTTAGGAAAGCATAGTTTTTAGGCGAAGAAACTAAGTCGATGACTTAAGTTGCATGAAGTGGCCTGCATGTACATTCCTGGTTTATTAGCCATTTAAGTACTTTCTTGAATCCAGTGCAGGCACATGCGTAGTTTAACACAAAATGACTCATCATAAATCAGCAATAAATTATTGCTCATGATAAGTATCACCACTGTGAACTTGTGGACAGGAGAAAAATGTGAACGTGCTTGAAAGCTTTAGGATGTGTGGCAAGCCCAGATGGCTGTCAGACTTAGGTTTAGCTGATTTCAGGAGAAATGATATGTTAAAAAGCCCAGGTATGCCTGGGTGCCCTCTGCCTATGTATGAACGTATATGTGGGGATGGTCTTGGCATGAATACACTCAAGGTTTAATGTGCTCAGGCTTCGGGTGAAAAACCCTTCCCAAATGATGTGAGATACCAGCTCCCGCTTTCCTGCATCAGGGTGTGGCTGACGACCCGATGTCAGATGCACAATCTCTGGCTATCTGGGTGAATCCAAATAATGAATGTCTCCACCATAGAGCAGCCTGCTGCAGGGGGGTCTCAGCTGGGTGCTCGTTGCTGGAGCCATCTGCCAAAACCAACCAGGGCCTGTTGACCAGCAGCACTGAGCTGCCCAGCTTCACGTGGCACTCCTGGCCCCTCCGTCTCTAAGTATTTCATGGGAAAGCAAGAGTCTGCTGTCCATTTGCTATGGTACTTGCGAAAACTGCTTAAAAAGTGTAGCTGGAGTCACAGGGATGTGGGTCTGGTTGCCACCTCCAGGAGCAGTGATCACAGCACTGTTGGCCAGCACCTGGCACCATATTGGTGCCCAAAAAGCAACAACACTGTCCCCATCATCATGTTGTAGGCTCTGTTGCTGTTGGTCCCAGTAAGGTGGTTATAAAAGCCTGCAAGATGGCTTGGTGTTTCTGGAGCTCCCTGCAAGAACTGTTTCAGCAGTTCTGTGCTAATGACTTTGCACACAGCTTGCAGCAGGGACATATGTCTTTCCTGCTTGAGAAGGTTTATATTCTTTAAGCCTAAGAGTTACTGTTTGGTTCAGATCTTAGCATTTGTTTGTGGGCAGCATGCCTAAAATAGCCCTAAGATGGTTTCTCCACATATGCTGAGTTTTTGTTGTGTTTCCACCTCTTTTTCTAGTTGAAAAGGAGGTATTTGAAGTGGATGTTGAAGGACATAGCTTGGATATTTTGCAGGTGTTTACCAAATCAAACAGTAATTGATATCAGCAAAACAAAGTTGATTGTAAATCTTGCTAGAGGTGGCATTTAGCTTCATTCTAATAAATTGACTGTTTTAAATCTTTTGATTCAAGGCTTTTGTGGTGGTAAAGACTTGCATCACGTATTTTTGCTCTGTTTTAGGTAAAACATGAAGTAAAACCAGACAGCAAAGGTCATAAGCAGCACTTAAATATATTTAAGTCCCAGTCTGTGTAAAATAAAGGAATATATTATCTATATTGTGCTAACATCACAGAATGATGATTGGGCCAGAGACTTAGACTTTTTTTTTCCCTCAAAATCATTGGACTTAAACTCTTGTAACTCTACGCTTTTATGATGGCATCGGCATTACAACATGATTGCTTTAAAAAAAAAAAAATAGAACTCAATCCTAAGAAATATATAAGTATTTCTGACCAGTAGTGTAATGATA
This sequence comes from Alectura lathami, assembly GCA_013399715.1. Taxonomy (NCBI): domain Eukaryota; kingdom Metazoa; phylum Chordata; class Aves; order Galliformes; family Megapodiidae; genus Alectura; species Alectura lathami. The sequence goes on along the minus strand of VXAV01007381.1, from coordinate 67,821 downwards.
TACTAAATATTGATATATGATAAATACATGCATCATTGTTCATTTTGAAATACTTGTGCCTGACCTTTGCAAAGTGAGCACTGGAGGTTTAAGAGACTCTTGCAGCACAGGACTTCTCATGCAGGCAGCAGAATGGTGTAATTGCACAAACTGCAAGTTTTCTCTTCTGTTTGTGTGAACTCTGGGTTGCAAGAGTGGCTGTATGGTGCAGCATGGCTTTGGTCCCCCCAGCAGCTGTGGCAGGTGCAGATGTCTGAGCCGCTGTCTCTGGGATTGCACATGCGGCCCCTTGAGCAGCATCCCGTGCTTTGTCCGTGCCAGAACTGTAAGCTCGCGTGAATGGAGCTGTGCAAGCTGCTGCCTCAAGGGACTGATCTCGCTTTACTGTCAGTGTCTTAGCATGTTCACACTGTAAAACCAGAAACCTCAGACCAGTAACATCAAGAAATAGTCTTGACTATTTTTAAATCTTCAACTTTAAATTGTGTGGAAGGAGACTTAATCTGGGTGACAGATAACATCCTACAGATAGATCATCTTATGTTATGCTTCCTGCGTATGTATTTAAAATGTTAACTGAATAGTATTAGCGTGCATGTGTGCATGCTTCCAGCTATATTTGGTTATGGGATGATTCCAGATGTAGCAGGTTAAATCAGCACAGCAGCGCTTGTTTGGAAGGCTGTTTGAAATGTCTCGTATGACTTCAGCACAGCAAGCTGATAGCATGTACGGTAACCTTGTAAGTTCATAGGCACAGAGTGTCTCGGTAGGAACTGTTTTGAATTCCATACTTGGCCTGAGAAGTTATTTTGCAGGAGTTCTGTGGAAGTCAGCTTTTTATAAAAAAAAAAAAAAAAAAAATACAGGATAAGAATCTGGCTGTTTATAAGGAGAGACTGTCTGTGAGGCTTTGTTCAGAAGCAATTTCTGTTCACTGATGTTTCTGTTAGGGCTGTGCCTCTGAAGAAATGTGTTTTCTATTTGTCACTGATAGAAAACAAGTATATTAGGCAGATAAGCTTTTGTGTTTAACTAGTTCTATAAGCAAAGCAAGGGAGAGCTTCAGTTGTAACCAGAATCACATTATGTCAGTTGTAGGAAAACATGCAAAGGAACCAAACCACTAGAAAGCTATGTTTCCTCAAGATAGAAATATTTATATTTGAAATGGCCACCATGAAAACCAAGTGCCTAATGTGAGCAGAAACTAAGTTGGAAAGCCTAGAATGTCCTGTAATGCTTCCAGTCTCACATGCAAATGTCACTTACTGTAATGATTCTGAGGTTTGAGCGGGGAAGAGACAGCAGAAATGCTCTAGTTGATCGTGAAGATGAAGAAGCACCAAAGAAAATGATTACTACAGGTGCTACAGAATGCAGTTTTTCATTCTTGTTATATTTTTAGCCTTAAGCAGACAATAAGTGTATTGTATCTTGCATGCCAAACTCAAGTCTTAATGAAAGAATTTGCTCTTGGTAAACATAGCAGAATTAGGGCTGTATTGAAAATGGAATCAGGATTACTAGTATTGAAATGCTGGGAATTTAATTCTCGTCCAACCTCCCTGAGGAACTTGTTCTCAAGCATTAGAAACAGAGTGCAGAGACTAAGGGAGGACTTAAAAGTGCTGCAAGTTTCAATTAAAATTAGTCATTTCTCTCTCTCCAGTGGGACAGCTAAGCCCCGAAAAAGTTTTTAACTTCTGAGCATAGTGCCTCAAAATGCTGACAAGCCATTTGCAGGGTACTGCTGTCAAAAGTTAGTAATGTTCATTTAATGACTCCTGTATGTCAGCTTCATTGTTTGCTGTATTCTGCTGAAGGGCTTCATGTGCAGACATGAACTAGCTTTGTACATTGATTTAACTAGTGATAATGAGTGGAATTATCCTGATAGTGGAGACATTTTGTTTGCTGCTCTCAAAATCATCTTCAGTGACAGCTTGTTTCACAAAAATGGAATATCAGTCAAGAAGACTGTTGGCATTTCTCATATGGATGCATCTGCACGTGCACCGTTCCTTTAACTTCTGCTTCTTCTCCCTTTTTTTTCCAATGCCTTCCTTTAATTGCAGTAGGGTCTTCACTTTCTCCTTGGGCAGCTGCCAGGGATGAACAGCAGTTCTCAAGTTTTCTCATCTGACATTCCTATTTCCTCCCTGACTGGAGGCAGAAGGGGATAACTTAACATCAAAATGCAACCCTTCTTCTTCCCAGTGTCTGCAGCTCGTGTCTGGGAGCCCTCCAGAGATTCCTGTAATACCACGGGAAGCTGTGTGCAAAGCCAAATTCTGACATGCACTTAATGCATCATATGTGGGACCTATTGTTAGCTGTGACTCTGAGCCAGAGCTGCCAATACCCATGAATGCTTCACTTATGACTTAAGAGAATCGTGTGCAAACTATTTCCTGCTCTCTAATTCTCTTTTTCTTTCTGTGGACCAGTTTTATTTATTTATTTATTTATTTTACTGTGCTTGCAGCACTTCCTTAAAATTTCAGATTAACGCACGGGTTGTGGTTTCAGCATCGATACTCACCCTGATGAGATTTCCAGATTTCTGTTTCATGCTCTGGATGATCTACATGATGGAGGAGGGAAAAGGGTAAATGATGGTACTCTAATAACTCAATTGTTTTCTTCAAACTCTTTTTTTTTTTTCCTTGATTTTCTTTTTTTCTTTTTTTCCACTACAGTTAAACAGTTTTTGTATTGACTCTTAAGTTTTTCAGACAAATACAAAACAGGAAACTTATTTTAGTTAAGAATTACTCCATTCAACTTTGACTTCTGGTCTGTAATGCATTATTTCTGTTCTATATCATCATACAACACTGTAATGAAATATTAGTGACTCCTCAGAAGAAAGCATATACTTTCCATGAGCTGCACATCCTTACAGCACCATTTTCCTCTCTGCCATCTGTCAACACAGTCTTAATGTCAGAAAAAAAAAAAAATAATGTAGTGTTTCCAGCAAGCCAGAAACCCCAGTAACCAGAGTTTCCCATGTCATCTGCCCTTTCTGACCACAAGACTGGCTTTTTTGAGAGCACGACCTGTGACACAGCAAGGCAAAATGCTCTGCTGGTGAGTCAATGTCTGCTGAGATGCCGCTCCACAGCTCAGCACGGAGGAGGTGGGAGCGTTTTGGAAGTTTGTGAGGAGGAAATTTTGTGCCAATCGTGGCACAAAACCGCCTCGGTCATGGCTTTGCAGTGTTGGAGGAGAGAAGTGTTAAGGCTGGGGAAGGTCTCCTGGCTGCTCTCTTCCCCAGTGGAAAGGCCAGGGAAGCCCAGACCTGCCGCGTGTGTTTGTGTCAAGCTAGCAATGTTTCCCTGCTCTTCACATGGCCTGTGGTGCCTCCTGCCAACTCTCCCCTCTATTCTCCTCACCATTATCAGCCCTGGCACTTGCTGCTTTTCCTCATAGGTTGGTTCAGATATGGCTCTACTCTATTTAGCTCTTTCTTTTGCTCCCATTCACCTCTTTCCCTCACTGGAAGGAAACAGCTGAGGCTATAACAGTTTCCTTTCTAAGCAGAAAAATGATATCTAAGAGTTTGTGACTGGACTCTTATCAGTTATGCTGGAGTTAACTTCCAAAGATACTTGTGTTACATGACCCTGATAAGAATCTTGTGGTAGGCTAGTGAAAACAGTGGAGCGGAAGTATTGCTTTATAGCTCCTAGGTCTAAGTCTTGTAGCACTGAGGCAATAGCAATCCAAGTTTAAAACCACGAAGAAAACCTAATCTGGCTGCCACACTCTTAGCTTATGTCTCACTGCACTGTCCACAGTGCAGTGTTTTACTGACACTTCTCCGTTCATGAAGAAAAGAAAAATGTTTTGGTTTTATATTAAAAATCTCTCTGGCAGTTATGGAAGTCGTGTAAAATAAGTGTTTATCTTTATTGTTTAAATTGGTCTCAGACCCTGAGGGGGCTGTATGTCAAGCTGTTTAAGATGAACTGTATTGTCTAATGGTGTACTGTTGCTATCTTTAGTTGCCCCGTGTTGCCTTCCTCTTGTAACAGCAGTGGTGTGTAAAGCTTAAGCCCAGATGTATTTTAGCTGGGTCAGCCTCTCTGTGTGGCAGCCCCCAACCTTTCCCCCAGGAGCCTATGCATCTCTTGGCTGGTTTCACGCTGATCCAGAAGCCACTGCATAGCTCTGCTTTCCCAAAGCCAGGGCTGGTGAGGGTTGTACTGAGCCTCCTTGCCCACCTGTGCTGAGGAAGCCAAGGTGGCCAAGCTCCCTCCTGCCAACACGCAGTTGTTGGATTTTTCTATTTAATTGTCTAGGCCTTGAACCTGGAAAGGTGCTGGATGTCCTCAACCCCTCTCAAGTCAGTGGGAGTTCACAGCACTGGGTTTCTTGAAAAATTAAACCTTCTGGAAGTTGAGGCATATAAAATGTTTGTGCTTGAACTTCATGAAGCCCTTCAGAAAAGGGCACGGAGCATACTATAAATGAAGTATTCAGAGGGGAAAAGAAAAATTTCCTGACTTATTCTTGGCACTACGTATTTAATCATGACATTTGGTCAAAGAAAACGTACAAACTGTCAACATTGCCAATTTATTTTACCCACAAAGCAACAGCAGACTGATGGTGTGCACACAAAGGTTATTTATTTTGAACATAGCCAGGGAATGTGAGTGTTCCAAATGCTTCCTTGCATCTCCCCATGGGATCTCTTTAATATGTTGCATAATATTTTGCTGTATTAGAGGATTGTACGATAGACATGGTAGGTCTCTTCGTTACTTAAATGTACTGGTTATGTTTTCTCTCCTCTTCTTTGAGGGAAATGTGAGCAGAGAATGAGTAGTTCATGGACAGTGTTAAATTTAAAAAGTGTCACTTCAAAGGCCCTTTGAACCATTTATTCTAAAACTATCAGCCAACTGATGATGTTCCAAGCAAAACAACTAATTATGTGGGAGGTTAGGCAAGCATCGATTTAGTTTTTGATTGCTTGGACAGGTAGATAATTCCTTAATAGCAAGAAGAATATATGACTTACATCTCTGGACCTGAGTTCAGGTAGGCCCTCTTCCGAGGACAAGTTTATGTATAAACTGTAATAATTCTCTTGGAAAATGTGAAAGCCTCTTGAATATTTTCTTTGGACCTTGGCTGATTCTGAGACGCTCCCCGTTAGAGACTGAGAGCAAGGTTAAAGAAGGGTAAGGGAGTGCCACAATGAAAGTATTTTAGTTCTTGCAAACTTGTTTGTTTAGAATAGCTTTGCACTTACAGAGTGTATGAGTATTTGTCTGGAATATCAGGCACAGTTTGACAGTGATCATGTTACTCGGAAAAGCCAATGGAGCTTAGTGGGCCAAACATCATTACTTGATATTATTAGTTCATGACAAGGTAAGACTCCAACGCATAACTTCAGCATTTAGCATGTGGAGATAAAATTCCTGTCCATTCGCTAGAGCACCAATCCCTTTCTCATTTTGGCAAGAGCTGAAAAAGGGGTGTTCTCTGTGGTTACTTGTGTTCTGTTTCTTCAGTCCTGGTGGAACTTGTGGTAATGTTTCTGCTTAGCTTGTTATGTACATTTGCTTGCGGCAAGTGATTGGTCCTATTCTAAATTTCTTCTGGTAAGCTGCACTCTTGCTCCTAGCTTGTGCAAGAGGAGAAAATTCCCTGAAATAGGATTGACTTTTGGCTGCAGGTTTCTAAGGATTCTTAAGACCAAAACATTACTAAAGAGGTACTTGCTGTGACTTAAATTCTGGTTAGGAAAAGCATCTGATCATTTGTTTTTTTCTTAATGTTATCTAGCACTTATCACTGACTAAAAATTAAGGAAGTTGTCAGACTGTAGGTGAAGCTGGTTCATTTCTGAAGCACTAATCTTGCATGTGGGGGAGTTTCAATCTTCATGAAGTACGTTATGACAGTGCAGGAAGGTTTATTTGTAGCACATCTTAAATACTGCTACTAACATTTTGTGCCTGGCTGTCCAACAGTCATATGCTGTGGTTTTATATTCATATTGGATATGCAGTTTATGGAGTTTAGTTTTCTTATGCAGAACATGCTTTGACATAACCTGTGTTTGTCTTTTCTAGGAATAACATGCTTGGAAGTCCTTGCTAGTGTTGGTTGCCTGTACCCTATCACGAGAGCTCCGGCTTAATCCTTTTCAACACTTCTTTCGGAACATGGGGGAAAACGATGATGAAAAATACAGTCAAGCTGGCCAGATATTTGAAAACTTTGTCCAAGCATCAACATGCAAAGGTACTATTCAGGCCTTTAATATTCTCACTCGCCAACTTGAATTAGATCCTTTGGACAGTAGGAACTTCTACAGCAAGCTGAAGTCAAGAGTGACCACATGGAAGGCCAAAGCATTGTGGAACAAACTTGATAAGAGAGCAAGTCACAAAGAGTACAAACGTGGAAAATCTTGTATGAACACTAAGGTAAGCAGAAAAGGTCATTTCTGAATTCCATAGTTTAGAACCTTTTAAGCATGTTTATCTTCACATGCAAGGTTTCTACCATTCCATGCAATATGTGTGTTCATGTAACACTCCCCTTAATATGCCTTTTCAAACTGTGGCTAATAGCATATGGTTTTGACAAAATTTCAGATGTTTTTGTTCTGGAAACACAGCATGTAAGAACAGTCCTGAAAGCACCCTATTTTCTGTGCCTCTTTAGACATCAGCATCAATCAGCCATAGGATGTAAACTCATAAGGCAGTTGTATTCATTAGTTTCATGCTCACATTATTAAACAGAGTTTTGCAACATGCCA
>VXAV01007381.1:22483-60765 GCA_013399715.1 Alectura lathami | reverse complement strand
GAAAAGGACAGGAAATGATATTTTTTTTCAGCACAGCATGCAAATACTGTATTTTGATAGAACCACTGAAAGCTGGTATAAGTCTTGTTGATAAAACTGTAAAAAAAAAAATCCTTTAGTTCATACCATCTTACTCCATCTGTTCTGTGACTGATCATTTTAAATAGCTGTGTCTCAGAGCAGTTCACTTTTTTTGCCTTATGATAGCTGGAAGTTGCTGTAGGAAGGTCTGGATTTAAGCAGCTACTTGACTGCATTGATGTAGAACAGAAAGGAAGGGCACCCTGGGGGTAACCTAGACACCAAGCTATGGAGAACATTTTTGTTTCAGCTATCACAGAAGTATCTTATAGGATCAGTAGATAGGCAATGTTTGGAGGTCTCTATTTGTCTCATTGCATTGAGACTTCTCGAAAGCTTGAGGGAGAAAGGCATCATGTTGCTTTCATTACATTTAGAGGCCTCTTTTTATATATTTCATTTGTAATAATCTCCCAGTCATTACTACCTTTTTCTATGGTAATAAATATCCTTATGACAGGTTTATTTAGAAAATGATGTATGCCATTACAGCGGCATGCACTGCTTTCCTGACTGCCTCTGTTTTTCTTCTTTCCCTTTTTCCCATCATTTCCCTTTGTGACCTGTGCTTCCTCCCACCCTTTCTGATCTTTTGAAAAGGCTTTGAGCGTGTCATTGAGCATCTGTGTGATAAAAACAGACAGGAAAGGGGAGGAATGAGAATGTGTCTGATGTTTATAGGAGATGTTCCACATGCACCTCACCTGCACATACAGCCCCAAGTCCACATTTCCATGGTTAGTTTGAGGAAGTATTTACAACACAAAGCAGTTTTAAGAGCCATGTGAAATGAAGTCCTGCTTAATCAAGTGTGACATTACAAAGCCAGGGCCTGCTTCTGCAAAGTTTTTCAGCGATGTCATTAATTCATGGAAATCATGAATTTCCATTATAAAATAATGAAAATACAGCCTGTACAAAGCTTTACCAGGTTGCCAGGCAAGAGGCTCATCAACACCTCCAGCAGTGTTGGAAGTATGGTATTCCTACTCTTTGAGAGTTAAGATTTATTTGTAGTGACATGGTATAAATAATGGCAAAATTGATGGACAGAAGCTGCATATGATCAAACTGCAAATGAATATAGAATGTCTGTGTGTGGGCAGTATGCATATAGGTATCCTGTGAAATACTTAAATGTTCATTATGAACCTGGACCCTGCCTGGACCCGCACTTCAATGTGTCATCACTGATTTAATGAGAGAAACATGAATGTTCAGACTGCTGCGAATGAGCACAGCAACCACAGTCTGCGGGCTCTGTGGGGATATCTAGTAAACATTCCTCGCATGTGAATCACAGTCTGCCGTGACAGCCTATCTGTGCACCATGAATGAGAGGAGACGTGTTGCAAGGAGACGGCAAACTCCCTGATCCCGTGGTGTACTCTGACAGCCCCGCTTACAGATAAGGAGTTATCACAAATGACGGTAGACCCAGCCAAAATACCAACGTGGAGACATTAGGCTACAATATACATACTAGAATTTTCCTTTGGTTCAGCAGGTGATTTTAAGTTTTTGCTTCTCTTGCCTGTTCTGCCAGCTCCCGTTTTCAGTAGGGGAGCAGACAAACAGGAGGTCAGCATATGAAATCCAGCAGGGCCTAGCGCTCACCTCTGTGATGTTGCATGGGGACTGGCTGAAGGGGATCAACTGGAGTAAAAATCTTAATTGTTAAAGCAGCATCACAAAATAAGCTCTGCAGTCGTGGTTCTATAAACAAAGCCAAGCCAATAGTCATCATTTAAAAATAAAAAATGACTTAGATGTTGTGGCTGTGAGTGCTGTAGCTGATTCAGCAGGTTGCAGTTCTTCTCAGATAGGGTTTTGCTATGTCTTCTTACAATCTTCCCGATCTTTGAAGGAGATAAAACGTAATCAGGGTCTAAATTATTTCTCATGTTGTGTGTGTTGGGGAGGGGGCGTTGGTTGTTTTTAGATCACAAAACAAGAATCTGCTGCCTCACCCAGTAACTGGTCACTTTTTGCGGAGCCTTGAAGAGCTGAATGCTGTCCTTGTTGATTTTTGTGCTTGTGAACCCTTCAGCCACACTTAAGCCACACTCTCATTAGAGTAACAATATATACTAATTTCCTACATACAGAATGCTCCACTCTACTAAATAACAATAACCCCTTGTCTTAACTGTACTTGAGGAACACCGCCAAATACAGATTTCAGAGTTTCTACAATGACAGGAGTGTAAGCTGGATGAATAAAAACAGTTGAACCATTTTCAAGAAGTTCAAACCCACTGCTGTTTCAGAGTAGACTTATTGTGGACTTCAGTTTTCCATTATTTTTTGTAGAAGAAACCAAAATAAAAACAAAGCCCTGCAGAAGGCCATGGAGAAGATTATGGCAGAAAGAAACTTCTTAACGCTGTAGGAGTCCAGCTGTATGTATGCTGAATTTGTATCAAACATCTACTTCCTTCCATGATGAACTTGTAATATGGGTATGATACTGTTCTGAACTGCTGTTTCTAGAGCTGGCAGTTGGCAAAATTCCAAAAATCATTCTCTACTTTTTTTTTCAGATATTTCTAGAAAGAGAGTACAAACTTTTTCTCATGATAAAGTTTCTCCCTCATTTTCATCTTGTAGTAGTCAATTCAGAGGAATCTGCTCAGAATCTGTGGTGATCATTTCTTAGCGAAGTTAAACATAGTTAGACAATTGGAAGACGTGACAGGTTTAGCATATGTTGTTCACTATGCTAGTAGTTTGAACGTCTCTCTAAATTTTTGAGCATGCAAAGTATAACACGGTAAGAAGCAAGAATTCATCCAGCTGTTTGCAGAATGTATTCAGTTGCCTTTTCAAGACCAATGTGTGCTTTAAACGTTTATTTTGAACTTCTCTGTATGGAGTGTAGGTTCTTCACTTCAAGATTTCCTGGCAATTTACCTGGGTAAATGATACAGATATGATCATGCACGTATTAAGGAGGCTTCCGTTGATGTTTGAGATTTATGCATATGTACCAGAGGGCAGGTCCTGACTCATGCTGAAATTCTGGCTCTCCCATGACTGTAGATTCATGCTTGAGGAGAACAGAAATCACTGAGTGTGAAAACATCTCAGACTTGCTCTGTAGGGAGGTGTTAATTCTCTAAAGCATGTGAATGTGCAGTTTTTCCAAAACACATGCTTGCACTTGAGGGGAGCTAAGGAGAGTTCTCTAAGGAGCTGATGAGTAGCTATCAGTTGTCTTGGTAGAATGGCATTTGTCTCTGGATGAACCCAGTGTTGGATGGTGCAGTTGTACATGGATGGGGTAGCAGCAAACTGCCGTGTCCCTGATGGTGACCCATGCTGGGCACGCTTGCTGGGCAGAGGACTACACAGTGAGCTGCTGGTTTTAAGGCTTAACTAGGCAACATTAGCATAAAGGAAGTAAATAAATTGAGCTAGGAACTTTTATGTCTTGTGTATATAAATGCATACATACGTGCATTTATAGATGTCTGTGTGAATATATGTATAAATATCACACATTCCTGCTAAGCAAACAGAACAATCTTGACCTCAGTCCCTGCTGGCTTCTCTAGTTTTCTTTGTTCCTGGATGTGGACTTTCAATGCTAGTTTTATAATAGATTAGCTTCCTTTCCAAAAACTCCTGTTGGGAAACTTACTGCAAGAGAGTGACTCAAAAATTATTTATGGCTACATTTCTAGGGCTTGCGTAAGACTGCAGTGGCTCTTTTTGGGTAGTGCCCTGTGCTGTTGGTCCTACCCAGGCGCAGCGACATTGGCAGCTGTGCTGTACCGGAAGGCTCCCTGGGCCCCCCTGTTGGGGTGCTGGTTTAGTAAGGAGGTGTTAAAGAGGAGAGCGTGTGGCTCAAGGGGATGTGGGAGCAGAAGGGGGCCAGGGTGAGTCAACAGAGGAGGAGCTTGGGGTGGGAATGGAGGCTGGAGGCTCTGTGACTCAGTGCTGGCTCTGAGCCCCATCTCCCTGTGTTAACCCCACTGGTGCACCCACAAATGATAAAACGAGATCATTTTCATCTGCCAAACCCATTCCTTTTCTTTTTGTATTGTTCCCATTTCCAAAGACTGTCAAATGAATGCTGTGGCAGTTAATAAAAGCTACTTCATCTGCTGTTTTCCTTCCCACAGAGTTGAGAGAGTGAAAGGTATGTCTGAGCTGTGCTGGATGCTGCCACGTTACATAGCATTAGGCTAATCAGCAGCATGAGGAGTGGATTCCAGGTCTCTCTCCTTGTTATTAGGTGGAAATTGGCTCCTGTCAGCCCTCAGTTGTTTACAAATATCCTGCTGTAGTCTTGCCCTTTGTAGCAACAGAGGCAGGCAGGCTTCTGGATGTCTTGTCTCCCCCTCTACACCTTCCTGTGAAGTGCTAAACAAATACTTGTCTCTTGATTAAATAAATCACCCTGTGTGTATAGACCTGCTGGTGGTGTGGCTAAATTTCCTCCTGAAGTGTGGCATTTGTTGACCCTTCAGAGGTAATTCTCACTTTCAGCCCATTTTCTCCTATGCTGTATACGCTGGTGTAGAAGCCAATGAGTTTGTGTGTTCAAGCATTGTGACTGACAGTGTTCTTTTGACAAATATTTTTTTGAAGAGTGTACTTGAATTGTGAGATGAAAAAAGGCAGTGCCAGTTGTGTTGCAACCACGAAATATCCTGAAGTAGAATGAAAACTTTAACCTGTTTGTTCTGTGTTCTGCAAAGATGCAGATGGTGCATCCCTTCTGTCAGACATTGTAGTCTCTTCCGAATAATAATCAAGATTGGGAGATTTCCAAACCTGATAACCAGGGTTCATAATGAACACACCAAACTTAGATTTATTAGATAGCATTGCTAACTCTCTTATTAAAATAAAAAATGTATTCCTGGGAAGGTCATAAAACTTGGAACTAGAAGTTGAGTATCATATTAACAGGAAATATAGTGAATGAAAGTTTGTGAAGTAACACAGAATAACATTCAGCTACAACCTCCTCACCCCCCACCTCACCCTTTGAGTCTTCTAACAGTTAGTATTCTGATTTTGCCTTATTAAGCCTTTACCAGGATATAAATGCTTATTTCATGGATCCAGGACTATTGAGCAGTTGGGGGTAGTAAGTGCCATGCAGTCTACTGACTTGAAGTGGCACTTAAGTGTTTGGTATACTTGAAAGATAAGCTGCTTATTTTGGTATTTATACTTTTCTGCGTTTTGCCTCTTAGGAAAGGGCACCTAAAGCTTTGCGCTGGATTTCCACTGTAAATTTGTTTTTAGAAATTTTAACAAGAACCTTTTATGAAGTTATTTCAAAGTAGAAGATGATATGGGAGTAATGTGGATGAGAGGTGAGGAACATTTGTTCATGATGCAGGGAAAATAAGAAAATTACCTATGCCTATGCTGTGAAACCACTCTACTCATTCATTTGTTTCTGGGAGGATTTTTAGAGAGCGGATGGGGAGGAGCTCGAGTGATGACAGGACACACAGCAGACAGTGTTCTTTGGAAACAAAATATTTGACTCTGAGCAGTACTTTAAACTGTCAGATTGGGCCAAATTGCGTCAGCAAAGGCAAATGTTTGGCATGAGATTTGGTAATGGATTCACTTTATTATCCTACAGACACTTCCACAAAAACACAGTTTTTCAGCTTTATCAGTCATGAAAAACAGTGAGCTCTGGCCAAAGTAACATAATCAGACAGCCTAAACAAGATTTTTTTTCAGGCATTTGGGAATTTTAAGATGTTTGGCTTGCAGGGTAACAGTAGCATGGTATCTATACTTAACAGCACTGTGCTGTTTCTCTAAGTCTCTTGCTTAATGGCTTTGCAAGGAATTGACAGAAGGGAACTGTCCCACCCTGACCCTGTTTCCTAGATATTTTGTAAAGCTTCCCGCTGGGAGCGGCACCCAGTTACTTTCACACACGCCATTACTACTGTCACCACAAGTGGCTTAATTAAGTTCTAATGAAACAAAAGGTTGTGGTGGGGCGTGTTCCCCTGCAGCTGTGGCCCTGCTGTGCTTTTGGGCCTGGCTGTGTGAAGCAGCAGGGCAGTGTGTGTGGGGGTGAGGGGTGCTGCTGCTGTGCTTTGCAGGTCAGGCCTTCCTCCTGGCCTCCAGAGAGGCCCCACGGTGCCAGATGTGGTTGTTAGGGGTTTGTTGTTAGTGACAGGTCCAGCTTTGCTCTGGTAATGTTTGTGTACTGATAAGTGAGGAAATACATAACTTTTGCTACCAAGAAGTGATTAAATGCTTGGCTGCTAAAAACCAGACTTCAGACAATAAAGCAATTTCCTGTCTCCTACAGTTCAGGTCCTTTTCGAGGTTCCCATGTCTGTGCTGAGAATCAGAGTTTTACACCGGTGCTAGCAATAGTTTGCTGCCAGACCGGGGAAGCGCTTGAAGGGCCATTTAATGACTCCTGCTGTAGGCCAGTTCAAGCCTTACCTAATACATCTGCACACCTTCAGTCCAGCACCTAAATTTGTAACCAAGCTTTGAAAGGCAAGATTAGAATCTTAGTATTTTGATAAGTTGAAGAAATGATCTTAGATCAAGTGGATACAATTTCTCAAGGCTGCTATAATATTATGATCCTTCTAGAGAAGGAACGGAACATCCCATGGAAGTCTGGAATACGCTGCAGAGAAGGACCTGCGGTTTACAGTAATGCCCCAAGGCTGAGCCCATCAGGTAGTGCTGGTGCAGGGAGCGCTGATCCTGGGAGCCAGCGGTGTGCTGGGAGATGGGCTGCCTTCCTTCCCAGCTAGTTGGTGCAGGTCAAACCCCCGCTGAAATACTTTGTCCAATTTGGAGCACATGCTGCTGCGGGCAGGAGACAGATAAACTGGAGCAGGCCCAGAGCAGAGCAGCAGGAGCAGAGCTTAAAGGACGCAGCCAGTGTGAGGAACTTCAATTCCTTCACCTCTCTTTGTCAGAGAGGGCCTGAGTGGAACACTGGGTAGTTAGGTGGGGCACAACCTAATGTTACTGGCCTTGCCTTCCCTCTCTAATAGTCCCACTAGCACTTTAAGATCAAATTCTGGTCGGTTTTTCAAAGCTTGCATTTTGCCTTGGACAGTGGCTGGTCCTAATTCAGTCCTGAAGAGCAGCCTGTGTTACCCAAGGTCATGCCAGGTTCTGCCTAGGAAACCAACCAAGAGATGCTGCCTGGCTTGTCTTGCATCACTCCCTGGATTTGCTCATTTGACCAAGGTCCTAATTTAGAAGGAAACATGGTTGTGCCACAATTGATACTAGTCACGTTGCTAACTTCCTCTGCCCTTTTGAATGAGTTACAAGAGCAGCTTCAAAAGGAGCTGTATGAGAGCAAACCCTCCACTCTGTGGGGGTGCCCACTGCCCTTCCTGTGGTCCCTCCCACCCTTGCTGGATTTATGATGCAGATAAAACAACTGCCTCAGGGGAAACTGCAACTGATATCACAGCAAGGGGTGACTGTGTTTCCTGCCCAGGGCTCCACAACAAGTTAGGCTGATCAGCGAGCGCTCAGTGGAAGGCAAAGTTGTTTCTCTTGGATCCTTTTTTCTTTAGTTTTTTAGTTCTTTGGCTTGTTTTCAGCAGGGTAGGAAGGATGGCAGAAAGCCTCTCCTGACTACCGCAGGCTGTTGTGCACAGTGGGTCTGGTGTGGGCAGGCCACAACCCAGCAGCACTGAGGACAGCAGAACGAGTGCTGCTGGTACTGATCAGGTCAGGCTGGTGCTCTGGTTAGAGCATCACTGAGCTCAAACTGAAAACAGTTATTAGCACGTGGCTGCGTAAATAAACACCAGCCTGCTCATATGTTGATCCCTTTCTATTGTACTGGATGCTGGTGCAAAAGGGGCCTTGCCTCATGAGGTACAATTTGCTGCCGGATGCGTCTTCAACTATGCCCCTCAAAGCATGTACTTTTTCATACATTTTCACCTTTTCAATAGTTTGTATTTCAAGACTTCTTCCTTCAGTAATAAGTGCTGTTATGGGCCTTTGTTGTCAGCCAAAAATGTTTTGGAAATGAGAACTAGGGGTGCCAAACCCTTTTTTGGTGTGATATGCTGCAAAAATTTCTGCTCGCAAAAATTCTGGTAAAAGTTGTCATGGTAAGGATACATTTCGAATTCTAATTGTGGGAACTGTTCTAGACCATCTTCCTTGTTGACTCTGTCAGATGAAGTATTGTTAAGTGGTGCTGAGCAATTCATAGAGTTTTCAATTTGTACATAAATTTGTAAAAAATAAATAAAAATAAATAAAAGCATTGCCTGCCTATGGTAAACTGGCACATGCAAGTGGCTAGTTAAAGCGGTATTTGGCTTTGCCAGTGATGTGGCTGTGAGTGCTAGCATTGGAAAACGAAGGTCTTTGAAGACTGCATCATGACCTGGAAGAAAATAAATCCCACGAGCCCCAAACTGCTGGCTGCTTTTGCAGCTTTACATTTTGTGTTCAGCTAGAGCTGTCATACACTGCTGTACAGTCATTTGGCTCAGAAAAGTTAGAAATGATAGGATCAAATGATTCAGCCCTTTAGAAATGAGTACATAAATACAAATCTTGCTTCTAACTCAGACCCGATGGCTCATTTGAGCTCATTTGCTCAGTACTGGCTTCTAAAAGCCAAGTCGTAATTGGATTTTGGTTAAAAACCTGCCTGATTTAAAAATGCATTTTGAACATATTTTAAAACACTCGTGAAGTAGCCTTGAAACAACTTAACTGGCTTTTTAAAGCAAGTGGTGAGTCTTGAAGATGAAGCTTAGCTGATTTCATAGACTGTTGTTGATCAGTTAAAAATTTCAGATCCAGTGTAATATTTCATCTCTGTAGACATAACAGGCTGAGTGGGTGGATTTTTTTTTTGTTGTTAGATTTTATTTTTTTAAAAATAGCATATTGGCAACTTCTTCCTGTAGCAGAGCTGCATGGTTGTTGACCAACTAGTCTGCATGCTTTGGATGCCATTAGGCATGAGAAATCCCTTCCTCTGGGTCTGTAGACAAGTTCTCTGCTGGCTGGTCAGTATGGTTCATTAAGCCCCTGACTCTGAAACCATGTGGCGGATTCATTTTGTTCTTGCTGTCACAATCTCACTAATGTCACTACTCACGAGGCTTGCAGGACTCAAGGCTTAGTGTCTGCTTATTCTCCACTGCGCTCAGGGGCGAGGCAGTTGGTGCTCCCATTTCCTATCTGTGTCTCCAGTTCTCTGTTTCTGGATTTTAATTTTATTTTTTTATGAAGTTTTAAAGATAGCCTTAAAGTATTATCTCAGTGTTACAGCCAAAATCCCACAAAAATGGCAAGGTACATAAATGCTGTGAACTGTATTTGTGTCCAAGATAGTCAGGCAGTGTTCTTTCTGCAAGGTTTATCTTGTTTTCATTTTGATTGTTTAAGCAACAGGCCAAAGAAAAGAAAGGAAAGCCACCACCCTTTTTTTTCCCTCCCTCCCTACCCCCCGCCTCCGTTTTGGTTACAGTGAAAGACAGGTAAGAAGACAGCAAACACACTTTTAATCCCAAAGGATGTTAGGGGTTTATTTTGTCCTTTATATGAGGAGATTTTTGGATTAAAACACTTGCCAAGCTTCCGGTGTGTAACCTTTTAATTAAAAGCAGGTTTCTTGTCAGATGATATGCAGGTTTTTTTCAGGACACTGTAAGTGTCCTGGAGAGGAGGTGAGTCTTGGGACACTTTTTTTTTTTTTATCATGTCTAAAAAATTGCATTTTAAAAATTTATTTCTAAAGCTCTGAGATAGAGATATGTCAGTATGACCAAGGCCTCCGGAGAGAGCTCTTCAGAACAGCTCCACAAAACAAAGTCCTGGCAGCTTTGATGCCTTGGTGAAGGAACTCCTGAAATTCCAGTAAACTAAATGCATGTAGACTCTCATTAATGTGTTGCGTAGCAGACTATAAGTTTCAGATGTCTTTCATACCATTGTTTTAATTTCAAACTATGAAAAGATTTTTACGCACAAATCTAATATTAGTATGTATATCCTAGAGACAGAGAGGGTGGATGGACAAGCATGTCTGAATTCATCCAGGAAAAATGAAGGCACGTGTGTTTTTTTCCATGCAGAAGCTTATCTTCCAAAAATCCTAGTAAAGATGAGCCAAATGAATGCAGTAAATTTACTAATGTTTCACTTCTGGCATTTTGTTCATATAAAACAGAAGGGCAATAAAGATAGATCCTCTGATCCCTGGATTGCACCATGTCCAGCTGCGAGTGCAGCAACTGCATGGCACAGTACTGGGGGAAAGAGCTCTGCCCAAAGTCAGCCTGGATTAGGTAGCTTCAAATCCCCGCTGCAGTCTTTTTAAGGAAAAAAATAGCAGCATCTCCATTTTTGCCCATTCCTGATACAAGCGTTTTTGGCAGGGGCAGGCAAAGCTGCATAGTGAAGAAGCACTCAGCTGAGGATGCAGAGAAGAAAATCAAATACTGGTGGGATCAAAAGCATTTCTGTGCTGGGCTGGGGATCTGTTGCTGTGGTTGGTGGCAATTAGAGGTGCACGAGCCTCGCTTTTCCCGGTCGCCTTTGAACAGCGGTATTTATGTGGTGTCCAAAAACGTCTGCTCAGCGAGATCCAGCTGGTGTTAGTAATATTTTAAGGTAGAAGTTGGAACTATCTGTGGTGCATTTAAATATAGTGCTTACATAAACCTTTGGAGAATTAGAACCTGTCATTAAAAGATGTTTCACTCAATTATTATTTTTGTCAAATGAAACAGTCTTTAAAAGCATACTTTCCTGTTATACTGTGTTTTATGAGCTGCTTATATCATTAGCAAGGTTAAAATCAATTTCTGTAGGGTGAGTTTAATTAGCTCCTATACATGTTTTCCTTAAATCCTTTGAAATATTTTTTTTTTCAATATTTGCTTGCAGTGTAGATCTGTAAACCATGGAAGTTCTGGTTGTGATTTCTGGTGTCTGACTTGTTTCTCAAAAATGAAGAAAATAATTCATATTTTAGCTTGACACTGTCTCTTTTATGTGAAATATTATCTAATGGACACCGTCCAAATCACTGTCATCTTGATTTGCAGTTGCCCTTGCTGTTATTGACAGGGTCACGTTCTGTTGCCTTCTGGTAAACCTAGCTGTGAAGGTATGGCCGTGTTCAACAAGCTGGGTAACAGGCAACGAGTACGAGCACCTCAGGCAGTGGAGGACATATGATAGCCAAGGGAATGCTGTGCTCGTGTAGCTCTTGTGTCTGGTACATGAGCACCTTACAGCAGCACGTCCTTCGTCCTTTGCTTGTGCCGCTGTCTGTGCTGGTGTGCAGAAAGGGAGATGGTACACGTTTTGTACAGGATTCTTCGTCTACAGAAGCAGTGAGTGACTGAATAGGGCTGCTGGATATAGGGGAGTAACTGTGTATTGAAGTGCTTTGGTAGACCAGCACTGCAGCAAGACCAGACTTATGTTTTAGACTTACAAAACATATTGTGCCTGTACATTCTGTACCTATTTGTGCTTAACCTTCTGCTTGTTTGTTTGTAATAAAGCTGTAGCTCCTGATATGCCACTTCAGACAACATTAGGATATAAAAATTTAAAGTGACTTGAACTGTAGTGTTTCAAACTTCAGAAACTGCATTGGATACTGAGTAGGTTCAGGGTTTGACTGCATGTTGGTATCCACTGGCTGTCACTGAATTTATGTGATAATATCTGAGGCCACAATTGTGAGATGAGCTGTAAGTAAGTTGGGAATGTCCAACTGAGCAGGCCTGTTTCTGCCAGAAGCATTTTACTATGTAGCGAAGGGGATGAAGTGAAAGACGCTTGGTGAAGAGAGCTTCCCGCTGCACTTCTGGTAGCTGTCTGCCTTAGACGCTTATGCAGCTGTTGTTCTTTGGAGCCTTTCCAGGGAAGCAGTCATTGCTGATCCAGAAAATGTGTTGTTTCATTAAATTTCGTGGCTATCTCATGTTGCATCAGGTTTAGCTCTATCACAAATAAATGTTTTCTCAAATCCACATAGTATGTAAACCTGTGGAGACGGTTGCATTAATCCTTGATGCATTCCTGTCCCCTCCAATGCTGCACAAAGACCAAGGCTGAGTAACATCCCAGATGTGCTGTCAGCAGCAATGAACGTGCCTGAGGCCCAGTGCAAACGAAGGCACAGGTTTGCTGTGGAAGGGCAGCACAGCCATCCCTGTGTGGCCTGCAGGTCTCTGGGGGAGTGGGCAGAGCCCCCTGGCACTGTGCGGAGCCCACAGCTGCCAGAGGCACCTGCGGTACCAGCTAGTGGTGGTTGGGTGCGTGGGAAAGGCCTTCCTCGGTGCCCATCTCCAGCTGCAAGATCCATCCCTGTGGGTCTTAGCTCCCTCACGATGATTTGTGTGAATATTGTGTGTAAGTTAAAGGAAGTTAAATAATTTAGGTGGGTGACTCTAGTTTTTTGTTGGCATGTGTGTACATTTCCACTGAAGAGCAGAAATGGTGCTTCTGACTGGTGTGCCTTGGAACCAAAAGTGTCTCTGTGTCCATTCAGTTGTGGTTGAGCTCCTGTCCAGAATTAATATATTCTTTTTCACCCCTGATCAGCTGGAAGGTAGAGGCCCCTACTCCTTATCGTTCCTCTTCCGCTTTCCTCTTCTCCCATTTCCTAAGTGATTAATTTGTACATTATGTGCAGGAGATAGTATTGAAAACCTGTGCTTGGCACACAAGTCATCCTGCTTTTGGAGAGGTAACTTGTGCCATCATATAGCTCAGCACTCTGTGCCCTTATACAGTACAGAAGCATTTGCTGGCAGTTTTCTAGGTACTGTCATTCTTAAAGGTAGTAATAGAGAGCAAGCAGCATCTCTAGTTGTCAGATTGACCTTCATTGAGGAGAATCAAACTTGAGAGTTAGCAAATAATGTGAATGTTTATATCGTCTGTGAAACTTTCTGCTATCTTTGAATTGAACCTGGAAAACAACCCATGAAGTTACTGCTATGAGTAGAGATTGCTTGGTTATGGTATGAGACAAGATGCAGAAACAGTTAATTACACATTAGAGAAAAGTACAGTGCTTTTTAACAGTACCATAGAAACTCATTATTTACTCAGCAGCTTAAGTAGTGAAGTTGTATAAAATACGCAGGTGCTTAGTGTTTTATTCTGAAATACAAACATTTCCATGGTTTACTTCATGGAACTGAAACAGTCTCAAGTTTGTCACTAGGCAACTATTATTGGCCTGTACATTTGCACTAGAGCTCTTCAGTGGGAACTTTGTAGCCAGTATTCTAAAAATGCTCTAGTGGAAGTCAAAACAGCATGCCCATTTACTTACGCTAATTGATACCATAAATGTAAATTTTTCATTGTTGCATCAGTAACTAGTATCATACATATCCAGGATGTTTGTAAGAAGCGTAGGTGAATTCAGCTCATATTGAATTGTCACCAAAAGCAGTTGGGGTGTTGGTTACCCCAGGAGTTGGTGCTTATGGGCAGTTGCCGTGTGGCTGGAGCCACTGTCAGGTGCGGAGAACTCGGGATATGTAACTGTCTGCTCCTGCTGCTGCCAAGCGCCTGTGTGGGGCGGCCACTGTCTGGGTGCGGGCAGTGTGCCCGTGGTGCCCAGCTTCTCTCCCCTAAGGCGAGGCACCGGCGGGGGCAGCGCTGGGCTGCGAGGAGGGCCCTTGCTGTGTTTCCTTCTCCCAGGGTGTGCTTTTGCTTTTCTAGAGGTGGAGTTCAATATTTCAAGCATTTATCAATCTTTGAGTGAAATAAAGGATAAATCCTTTTCATAAAGGATAAAGGAGGAAACTAGGCCTTTTAAAATCAGTGCTTTAATCAGCCACATAATTGGTAACTATGTTGTTTCTACCCTTCTCATTTATCATTTCTGTAGTTTTGCCTGCTCCTGTCTTGTAATGTATGCTCCCGAAGAACAGGGTCTACTAAATGTAACGAAGCTTTTCATTTGATGGAAAGTATTTCCATATATTTGCAAGCAGATCAGTGCTTTTTACTATGAAGTTTTTGCTGTGAAATACCTTCTGTCAGTATTACTACCTTGTGCTAACGTGGTGTACTCCCAGTAATAAAACAGTATATGGCATTCAGTGCAGTACTGATTGTTCAAGTAGGTCACAGAAATCTGGTTGTGATTGTATTCTGGGAAAAGATGCGCTGTGGTCTGTACAAGTCTTTCTCTCTTTGTTTCTAGTCTGAACAAGAAATATACAAAAACTCCTCACTGGTCCTTTTCGACCACTGTTACTTGAATTAATTTGCAGAAGGCAGTTGGAAAAGTCAAGTTACCCTGTACTTTTAGGAGGTGACCTGGCACCATTAAAAGACAACTGACCTGTGAATTGTGCCAGGGATGTCAAGAAACCCCTGGGGGTTGTTCAACCATGTTGATAAGATTTCAGGGTTGATCATTCCTGGATCACTTGCTTATGTGATATTGTCATGAAGGAGATTGCACTGTCTTAAACTGCAATAAATTAATTCAAAAGCAGCCCCTGATGAGCCAGAGGACTGAGGGAGCAGCAGCTGAAAATACAAAGCCATTCAAGGCTCCTTCTTGTCTGACTATAAGAAGGTTTCTTTGTTCTGTGACTTCATTTGGAAGTGGAGAGCTGGGGAGAAGGGACCACACCACTGGCCTGTCCCTGCCCTTTTTTTAGATAATAAAGATAAGAGTACAAGCACAGTAGGCATTGCCTTTGCAACAATTTTCTGCTGGTTTTGACCCCAAAAGTTTTAAGAAAGCTGACAAGGTGCCAAGTGTGAGCATCAGCAGGAAGCATCCGTAATATATCAAAGAACAAGTAGTTCTGAAACCAAGTTAAAGATGTTTATGGAAGGTAACCATGGATGGATGGCAAATATACAACCATTTTTTTCACAGCATCTCTAGGCAATTAGTAAGATAATTTGTCAATGGTGATAGGAGGAGGAGAGAGAGTAGAATCCTCCTTAAGTTTGAACATACCATGGTGTAGAGCACCAGGGGGAACTAGCAATGTTTTCTGTGTGTGTTTTGTTACTTAGCAAGATCCACTATGACTAAATCTCAAAAGACTGTGTTTTTGGTTTTTTGTTTGTTTGCTTTTTAAGTTGCATATATATTTATATGTAATAGAGTTTGTTAGCCAAAAAAAAAAGCCTTTATCAAACCATGTATGGTCTTGATTTGAAAAGTGTTTCCAACTGCTTTCTAAACATTGCTGGAAATCTGCGTGGCTATGAAGGCAGTCACTTGCTTGTCAGAACTCAGAGTTCTTGTGTTAATCATGACAAGTACGTGCAGCCAAGAGCTGACCCAGACTCTGCCAGTCATCCTCTTCTTCAGTCAGGCAACATCTGCACTCTATTGTCCTTTATAAAATTGCCTCTCTTGATGTTTTCTTACTAGTTGACATGCAGTGAGGAGTCGTCTTCTGAAATTATAAGTCAGATACGTTCTGTTAGGAGGAGAAAAGCCAAGGACATGGGTAATGCAACAACCTAGCTTTAACCTATTTAATAACTAGTTAACAAAACAGTTGTGAGCAAAAGCACCTCGCAGAAGCTTTTCTTTCAGCAGGAATGTGAGTTCTTTACATTATTCAATTAAAAATATTTTTACACTTAACAATTTACTTGGACAAAAGTAATGGGCAAAATCAGCACCAGATAATTCTTAAGATGTTAAACTTGAAAACAAATGTACAAACCAAAATAAATAAATGACCCCATTTTATGAAAGCGAAATGTAATGGGAACCAGACTCATATCCAACGAGCCTCCAGATACAGTCCGTGCTTGCTTTGAAACGGTAATCGCTGTCTGGCTGTGTGTGCGCGCAGAGGCATGTCTGGGTTGTGAGATAATGGCCTTGGATTTGCAGCGCAGCTCGGCCTCAGACCCATCGCTCACCTCGTCCTTCCCTGGCCCAAGCCTATTACTCAAACTGATGGTGCAGGTTCTGTGAGGACTGTGTGTTTTTACGAGGGTGGTGGGTTTTTTTTTGTGTTCTGGTGAGGGGATAAGAGTGTTGCCCAGCTTCTAAGACTGTTTCTAGTCTGTTCTTAGTAATCAGTCAGGAAAACGTAAACATTGGAAATGTTAGTGTTTTAATTAGTTGTTTTCTGGAAATCCTTTGCTTGTTAATCTTTGACAGCTCACAGCTGTCAGCTAAAATTTAGGTGAGAATTTTCTGTAATAGTTGAAATTGTTCTTCTAAGGATGTCCAAACCCAGATTTAAGCCCCTAAAAAGTGATCTCCCTGAAGGTAAGGATGTTGACCGCTGCATGAAATGGAACAAGACATGCCAGGTTCCCCACTCTGGGCAAAGCAGGACAAGTCTTCTGCCTGCTTTTACGTACCCTGCCTTATAGCAGGGTATATCTGCTCCTTATAGCAGCAGATGAGCTAGGCTCTTAAATTCAGGATGCTCCCCTGCTCGAAGGAGAGAGTAACTAACACAGTAAGGCTGCTGGCTTAACCAATAACTGTAGAAAATGTGCACCAATCTCCTCTTAATAAATAAAGCCTACACCAAGACTGCTTTCTATATTTCCATTCCCTTGTATGTAGAATAATACTATTTACTGCAAGCAAGTCTGAAATCCTAAATGTGGGTTAGAAATGTATAAGCAGATGCTGAAAGGTGTTTGCCTTTCTGCAGTTTCTTCTGCCACATCTTTTTTTCAGATGTTCTTAGGTCTGAGGGAAGAACAGTTCATCCTCTTTTGCACATTGTCTGAACACTCCATGCAAAAAAAAAAATTTCTTGATTTAAATAGTTGACCTGAAGACACTTTTGGAAACATGACTCCAATTGAATATCAAGTTACAGTGGTAGAATAAGTTAGAGATAATTTAAAATCAGCACCAAACCCTGTGTAAAACTCCTTCCTTTCTCTGATAGTGTTTAATTATTGGAGGTGGCCCATGTGGGTTGCGGACTGCCATAGAACTTGCCTTCCTCGGAGCCAAAGTTGTCGTTGTGGAGAAGCGAGACACTTTTTCAAGAAACAATGTGCTGCATCTCTGGCCGTTTACAATCCATGACCTCCGCGGACTAGGAGCCAAGAAATTTTATGGGAAATTCTGTGCAGGATCCATTGATCACATCAGTAAGTACCTGAGGGCACAGACCCTGTTCAGATCAGATAAGAGGAACGTGGAGATCAGGTTAATGGAGATTTTCATGACTTGGCAAAAAGCTCATCTGCTTTAACATGTGTACGCATGTTAAAGGAAAAAATACGAAAGGAAAGAAGAAAAAAGGTCTTACTTAAGCAAAATGGCAATGGGACAAATGACAATCTTATGGAGCAGTTAGTATGGACATGTTGAGCAATAGGGTTTTATTACAAATGAATGAAGAATCTTGATGTTCATTGTAGTATGTTAAAGGTAGATGCAGCTCCTGATCTAGTGATGAAATATGCAGAAGTGTGATATCTTACAGGGAAATATTTTTGTGCTGTGAAAATTTTTCTATCTCAAAATGACTAACATACTGGGTAAACAAAACCCTTAAATATCATGAAGACAACAAGTTTTAAAAAATTTTTAAGAAAATCACAGGAATTTAGTTTTGTTACCCATGAGACTGGAAAATAAGAGTGCAGAGAACAACATCCTGTGGTGGTTGCTACATTTGAATTCATCACAATATAAGAAATAATAATGAATGTGCTTTTGTTAACAATGAATATCAGCTGCACCTGGTGTCATGCTGATAGCAGCTGTACTTGGTTACACATTCATATATCTTTTCTTCTCACTATCTACAGGTATTCGACAACTTCAACTTATCCTCTTCAAAGTTGCACTTATGCTAGGAGTAGAAATTCATGTGAATCTAGAATTTGTGAAACTCCTGGAGCCCCCTGAAGATCAAGAAAATCAAAGTATTGTTTATCATAGTGTGGTTCTGTGCACAGTATCTTCTTTTAGTGTCAGGCCTTATATGAAATCCCTCAAGGTAGCTGAATTCTGCTTAAAGAAATTGGAGTCTTTTGCCCTTCTTATTTAGCAAGGTTTGCTGTATGCAATTGTAGGCATAATAAGTATAATTGTGACAGTGCTTTGGTAATTCTTAAAATATGATCCTACTTGAGAAATTGAGGTTTTGCTCTCTGCCTTCTGGCATGTATTTGAGGCTTTGTAGGGAGTCTGGTGTGGCTTTCTGGTATCTTCTTGCAAAAACAATTTTGGATGGATAATGTAAATATGGAGAGTGGACTAAGCTCTGTGGGCCTCATTTTGCTTTCACATTCGATACAACTCCCACTGGCATGCAGCCTTATCAGCCATCTCATGCAAGATGTTGCGATGAAATAGAGAAAAATCTCTCCCTCTTTTAGTAGTTAGGAAGTAGTAGCAATAGAATAGCTTAAAATTATACTTCATTAAAATACTATACTATCTCTTTGTAGGTGTTCATGTGGCAACAGTAGAACAAATAGATTAAGTAGTTAAAGTATATTATATATTTTTAAATATGGGCAGGGAAAACATTTTCAAACAGGCAGTTTTGGGTTAATGCAAAGATGAAATTTTACTTCCCTACTGTGCCTTTGTTAAATTTACATTTAGAAGACAGAATTTAAGTATTGACAAGAGGATGCTATTTTTTCTTTTAAAACCCCGCTCTTCCTGTTTCTATGTGTAAGTACTCTCTTAACGCAGTCATTGCACGACTATTTATGTGAGAACAAAGTGTTTAAGTATATACTTGAGATATGAGTCTCAGAAGTCGTTTTGTGCATTGGGTGATCCAAATAAAGGTTTCCCTTTTCTATTGTCTGCTTATGAGCTTGACACATTGCTTAATACAGTCTGAACATAGCTTTGACTGCAGCAGAACCTGCCTGCATAGATCTGAAGCAGAATGCAAGTCTGTCTGAATGAGGAATAGACCATTTATCCCGATGCCTTTTCTTCAAACTCTAAAAATGCTTCTCTATTGTATTTCTGAAGTATGAATAAATATTATTCTTTGTGTTTTCAGAGATAGGTTGGAGGGCTGAATTTCTCCCTGTGGATCACCCTTTGTCAGAGTACGAGTTTGATGTTATTATTGGTGCAGATGGCCGCAGAAACACATTGGAAGGTAGGTGAATGTGTGCTTTTAACCATATTGTTTTTTTCCGTTGGGGTATATTGGAAAACCTGAAAGTTAAAGGAGAACAAAAAGCAACAGGCTACCTTTCAATCCAGTGATGTCTGTGAAAACTAGTTTTTATGTGCTATCTTCTACTTCTGTTGTTAAGCTGTAGCTCAAAATAAAGACACTTAGAAGTCATAACTGATTCTCAGCACTGTCTGTATCTGCTTTGCTTCCAAAATATAGCACGATTCTGTCAGGCTTGCTTCAGTGTTAGGTCATTATACAATGATTGAACTTGAAGGGACTGACAAGATGCATGTCAGGAATTGCATCATCTTTGCTATTGTGCCATAGGTTTGCACTGTATGTTTGACCTAATGACCAAAAGGTGGCTGACAGGTTTTTAACAAAGGCATCAGAGGTGTCAGTCTTGTGTAAAGATTATTTAACTTTGGATGAACTTACTTTGGAAACAATTCACAAAGATCATAAATTATTGTAAAGGGGGGGTAAAAAAACAACAAAACAAAATGTGCTTCATGGACTTGAGTCATTGCTGAGAACGTGGACTGCCTGAGCTGCCTTTGTTAGTGAGACACTAGTTAAGCTGCTCCTATATCACATGGACAAGCTTGTTACCTAATTATATGCCTTACTTGTGGATTTAATGATCCATGTTAATTTCTGTTCGCTAAAGACATCGCTTCCATTTTTTGTTAGCTTTATAGTTTATCTGGTTATTCTTATGTCTGCCAAACACAATGTTACAAGTTAATTCTTTACGATATCTTGTTGGAAAATTCTCCACACTTTTGTCTGGCTGTCCCCTTGAAAAGACTATTTATGTAGTCAGGTATTAGCAAAATGAAATTATTCTTACCTCAGCTGTAGACTCTGAGAAGTTGATGGCTATCATAGTACCATGATCTGAGGGAACATTTGATGCACTGAAGATTGTTTACATACAGAAGCTGGTATTTTCATGCTAAATTTATCCCAGTGAGAATGCATCAAGAAGCACAGGGAGAAAAAATGATAGCTGATTGTCTTCTTATTAGAAAATACATGTATTCTCTGAAAAGTCACCTGTAGTTTGCTAAAAAATATTCTAAGGACCTTGTGTTCCATACACAATTTACTGATGGATAAGGGAAATACATGAAGGGAAAAACTGTGATTGCAAGAGTGGTGCTTAGCAGGCCTTCTTGTGAAGGAAGCAGGCTAGGATGGAGTGACAATGCAAGTACCTTCACATGTTGAAGTGCTCACATTTGAAGTAGAAGTTAAGCCACTGAATGCTTTTCAACCCCTGAAATCTTTGAAAAAGATCTGGAGTATAGTACAGTTCCATTTTTCCAGCTGGGACTGGGGAGAAAAGATGTGCGTTCAAGGGAATTCTGGAGGAAAGACAGAATGTGCTGATTGTATTGTTTGAAGTAGCGTTCAGCTGACCCTCCCTCAAAGTCTGATTGAAGTTGTTGGTGTTTTTAATTATTTTCTCTGCTTACCAGGTTTTAGGAGAAAAGAGTTTCGCGGAAAGCTGGCTATAGCTATCACTGCCAATTTTATAAACAGAAATACAACTGCAGAAGCCAAAGTAGAAGAAATTAGTGGTGTTGCTTTCATCTTCAATCAGAAGTTCTTCCAGGACCTGAAAGAGGAAACGGGTGGGTGGATCCTCATTTTTTTGACAGTTAAATACAAGAGCCAGTAGAGGAAGTCTTTATCAGTCGGGCCACACTCTTTATTCCTGTTAGCATCAATTTGAATATATTTTATTGAAAACGTGATAAAATACGGATTGTGTCAGAATCTTGCCAAGGGAGGTTATGTACTAGTTAGGGTACAGTGGGATTCCTTTTTAGCTTGGGTGTTGCCACATCATGGCTTGTTATAATGTTTAAATTTTTCTCAACTGTAAAAATGTCTGCAATGTCCAACAACTTTAGAAGAGCATTTTCAGTGCCTAAAGATTTTCCTGAAGGCATGATTTGTTTTGTTTGTATCTGTTCACGTACTGAACAGCTTAAACCCTGTGAAGGAGGCATTGCCCTTCTAGGAGGAGTTTGTTCTTGCTCTTTGATATGTAGATCTGATAAACTAAAAAGAGCTAGACAGGAGTCTGGCATAAATACTTAAACTATAAACTGTGAAATATATCTGTATGAAAAAGTGTTTCACAGTAGTTGCACCTCATGCCTGTACAAGCAATTACATTCTTGATTTACAGCTTTATTATTATTGTTACTGTTGTTGTTTTAACTGACACCAAAACCCCTGGTTAGACCCAATGCTGTAACTCTAGCAACCTAAAATGCATATTGTTCCCTTTTTTCCCCTTTTCCACCTCAGAAGATTAATAAGGCTGTAGTTAACTGACTAATCCTCAGTGGAATACCAAATAACTTTATATGGAGACAAACTCTTGTAGGGTAAGGTCAATCTGCTTGAAAAGTGAATGCATTCCAAGAACGGAATCAGTGGGCATCAGCCTCATATAGGGCATCAGTCTCATATACTTAGTAAATGACAGAAAATGCGTTGTACTTCATGACAAATGTATTATCTTTCAGGAATTGACCTGGAAAATATTGTTTACTATAAAGATAGCACTCATTATTTTGTGATGACAGCGAAAAAACAGAGTCTTCTGGACAAAGGAGTGATTATTAATGTACGTAAAAATTCTGGGTAAAACCTTACTTAATTTACTTGGCACAGAATAAGTGTGAAAGCCTGCATAGGTGTTGTTCCATGTTGTAGAAGGTGTTTATAGACTTACTAGGTCACTTACTTGAAGTTCAGATCACTTAGAACTTAGTGTGACTGCCTTGTTTTTTCCCCTTCCATCAGCACAAAGTTTTCAGCTCTCTACAGAAATGATACTACCTAAATTTGTCAGTTCTGAAACTGGCTGCAATGGGGCCTTCACTCACCTTGGAAATTCATGGTGTCGTCATCACACCAAAAAATAAAAACCTCATTTATTTGAAGGTTAACCTAGCACAGCTGTGTCCAGCTTTATCAGGCAAACAAGAAAGTGTCAAAATCTGCCCAAGGTTAAGTTGCAAATTCTCCAAAGTTGATGAAACCTGATAGAAAGAGTCCATAAACATGATGGCCTGAACTTTCAAAAGTATTCGGGAATTTCTGAGACCTTTTGAAAAACTATTTTTCTTCCCTTCTCTAAGATGGGGGGGGTGGGGGTGGGGGTTTGTTTTTTGTTACTAGAAAGTGTTCTGGCACTGCTTAAATTGTGCTTCCTGGAACTGCAGTAGTAGGCAATTTTTTCTTGCAAAGTATGACAATGCCAAAACAGTCAAGTATAATTTCCCAAAGGAAGAGCTTGTAGGGAGCTATCGAAGACTTCTTTCTGACGGGACCGCTTAACTCAGTGCCACAATTTCTGTTGCCACAGTGGTAGAGGTGAAGGGTGGCTGCCCCAGAGGTGATAGGAGAGCAGGAGGTGGCCCCTGGGGCTGAGGGGCTGATCTCTGCAGGTGGGCTGGAGAGTCTGGAGAAGAGGGGCTGTGGTCACGGCCTGACAGTCATTTCCCTGAGCTGCTCACATCTGAGCAAAGAAAATCTGCTGAAAGACAGCTGGGCTAGTGGCAGTTCAGTGGCATCATCCCTGTGATTAGGGGGCCTCATCCATGATTAAGCTGTAAATAGAAACTCCCTTATTAATAATTGTTGGCTTCAAGTAGTAAAGGCAAGGTCCTTCAACATACTGGCTGGAAGGAGGTGGCATGGGGGAGGGGGTTGGAAAACAGCCCAAAACAGAAGAACAGAAAACTTCTGCAGTCCAAGTTTGAATGTGTTGTTACTGAGACATTGTCAAACCTTCAGGCCTAAACCAGCATGTTATGTCATTGGTTCATGGGTATTTCTCCTCTCATGTGGTTTCATATGTGGGGTGCACACATAGGAAAAAACATTGCAGTGATGATGATCACATCTTTTGATAGAGTAGAAATTAGGAAAGAAAAAAGTAAGCACCTAGTAACTCGTAGGCTCTATCTTTTTTTTTTTTTTTTTTAAATTGCAAATAAAGCTGCTTTTCAGTGTTGGTATAGAGAGTTCCTGTTTGGAGTAGTACAATAACCTGTGTTTGTGCGCAAACGTCTCAGAGATTATGACAAATTTCCCATGGTTCTTGAAGCCTGGAAATATACAGTTGCCATCCTGATGTTAGGAGACAGCAACCCTCTACTTCAAACAGGAGAGTTGGAGTATCTAATCCCGCACACCTTTCTCTTGCAGGACTATATTGATACTGAGTTGCTCCTCTCTGGGGAAAATGTGAACCAGAGCAATCTGCTGTCCTATGCCCGAGAAGCTGCCGACTTTGCGACCAACTACCAGCTGCCTTCCTTGGATTTTGCTATTAATCACTATGGGCAACCAGATGTAGCAATGTTTGATTTTACATCTATGTATGCGTCTGAGAACGCTGCACTGGTGAGAGAAAGGCACAGACATCAGCTCCTGGTCGCACTTGTTGGAGACAGTTTACTTGAGGTAGATCTAGGCTTAACTTTCAAGTAGTTTTTTGCTTTGTTTCTAAACTAGCCATTTTGTCTGCCCTCCCTCCCAAACAAACTTTATCTTCTCTTCCATGTCCTAAGAAATGTTACCTTCTTTGGAATAGACTTTTTTTCCTCTTTTTTTTAATGCCATAGTTCATGTAATAACTAGTACTTGGCTGGCAGTCTCTGGCTGAGATTCTGTTTTGCTTTATGCAAGTTTTATTTCTGTCTGAAGACTATGAGCTGTGTGTCTTCAGCTTAGGTGCATGGCATAACTCTTCTCTCTTTAGTCAGAGGGAAAAACAGTTCAAATTTTACTGCAGACTCTTTATCTCAGTATGTTCTTTTTCTGAAATGAAAAGTGTATGTTACGGCTAACAGATACATATGTATATAATTTTTACTCATAATCTCATAGTGACAGCCAGAAGTATTTGAAAAGACCAATCCAAATCAGAATTCAGAGATGAAAAGAAAGGCATCTTTCCCTCCCACACCACCTTGCCCCACCACTTTTATTTATTTTTTAAACTTAACTGATTTTTGACTATTCTTTTTTTTTCCCAGCCTTGACTTTTTGAGGCTAAAAAATTTGTTTTTCAATGTAGAAGTTACAAAAAAAAAAAAAAAAAAAGGTAACATGCTTTTTTATTACATAAGACTTGGAGGAAAGAAGTCTCTGAAAACTACGAGAGTTGTCTAGATGGTATTTCATCTTTCTGGGCTGCTTTTCTAAGACAATATGGGACCCTAAACCCCAAATTCACACTGCAAGTTAGTTTTGTAATGTGATCTTAAGGAAATACAAGGAATTAAAATATAAATGTCTCTTACAGCCTTTCTGGCCAATGGGTACAGGCTGTGCAAGAGGCTTCCTAGCTGCTTTTGATACTGCATGGATGGTGCGGAGCTGGGCTCAAGGAAAACTCCCACTAGAAATCCTTGCTGAACGGTGAGTGCTGCTTTTGTCTTCTCCATCATTTTCAGAGTGTTTAAGGAGTTGTAGTGTTGGTAGAAGGCCGTGGAAGGTGAAATGCCAACAGGAGGAAGGTTTGGTTTCCCTGCAATTGGTTGGAATTACCCATTCTTTTAGGTTACTGAGCAATTTACAATGGCAGTAGGCTGTTGCTTTGCAAGGTTCTGCACACTGATACAGGGATCCAGCAGTGTGCATGACATGGGTCTAACTCACTAAATTGTGGATACTAGAAGTAAATATGATCCTTGAGTGGAAAAAAGTCAAAGATAACTTATGAAAAGGACTAACCTTCCAACCATCTCAGCACCTGTGTTTCTTTAATGTATAAAAAAGTAAGCTTTCTGCTGAAACAAGTGTAAACAAATACTGTAAAACCAACAGCTTTTGTTATTGGTATCTGCGATTTTAACTTTGTATCTTAGCCTAGTAGCTCTGGCTCCCTCTTTATTTAGACTGCTAAATGTATGGCAAAGATGAATTGCTGCAATGCTGATTCTCTATATAATGTCTTTTTGACCAGAGCAAAAAGCCTGTTGTTAACTATATCTGTAAGCCTGGTGTGGCAATGGTCTGATGGTTGAAGTGGCTGACTTCTGTCCTGACAGCAGCTGCCCTGCTCTCCTGCAGCTGCCGAGGCTGCTTTAGCAGCACATACTCAGTAGAAATAGTCATGGCTGTGGGTAATGCAAGTAGGAGCATTACGGAGTACAGTGCTTTGAGGAGTTTTAAGATAGAAGCCCGTGGGATGACTCAAACTCTGCATAGTCCCAAATGGAAAATTGAACAGCATAATAAAAAAGGCTGTGGTGGTTATAAGAATTACAGAATGATGGGATTTAGTGCTGTTATGTGGTAAAGAAGTTACTCCTTGGGTGGAGGTTAAAGCAAAACCAGATGAGTGTATGATGTAACCTCTTTTTTTTTTTTTTTTTTCTTGCTCTCTTCCTGCCTCAGGAAAATATGGGCATAAGTTCTAAGAGTTTGTCTTTTTCTTGGCCTTTTTCTGTCTGGCATTCTTTCCCTGCTGGGTTGGGGATAAGAAATGGGATGGATGCATTATGCATTTAGTACATAACGCTTGTCCTGGCAGAATCAAAATAAAGGTGCAGGTAACTGCAAAATAAATAATAAAATATTATTTTTATATAATTGTTACAATCAACATATTTTGCATCTTTTTTTCTTTGAAAGAGAGAGTATTTATCGGCTCTTGCCTCAGACTACCCCTGAAAATATTAACAAGAACTTTGACCAGTACACCATTGACCCAGGAACAAGATACCCGAACTTGAACTCAAGCTGTGTTAGACCTCACCAGGTCAGTACTTCAAAGACTTGGTTGCAAAATCACAGGTTGTTTTTTTAGTTTTTGTTTGTTTGTTTTTTGTATTTGTTTAGGAGAAATGACCAAAAGAAGTCTTCTGAAGATTTTGTTTACACACTACTTAGTTAAGATCCAGCTATTGGTAAAGTTAACCTAGAAAGAAAAATCTTTTTTTGCTTTTTCATTCAAGTAATTCTAATGTTGTGTTATAAATCACTTTTACTTGTAGGTGAGGCAGTTATATGTTACCAGTGAATTACAGCAATGTCCTCTTGAAAGAGTAAGCTCCATTAGAAGATCCGTGAATCTCTCAAGACATGGTAAGTGACATCTCATGTTTGTCAATAAATATTTGGAGCTTTCTGAGCATATGAAAATGGATTGAAACGTTTGCTCTTCACTAACTGCAGAGTCAGATATTCGACCTAACAAGCTCTTGACCTGGTGTCAGAAACAGACAGAAGGGTACCGTGATGTTAATGTCACAGACCTGACTACCTCCTGGAAAAGTGGCCTTGCGTTGTGTGCAATTATCCATCGCTTCAGACCTGACCTCATGTAAGTCGCATCTGTAGATTTTAAGTGTAAGATATATTGAGCCTTCACCCAAGTATAGTGTCAGAGCAGCCAGAACACTGATAATCTACAGTTCATTTTTCTTGTTTGTTTTTGGAAGGAGATGCACACTGTAGTTGGGTTTTGGGGAACAGGGGAGTGGAGTTGTTTTTGTTGTGCCTTGTTTTTTTTTTCCTCTGCATGTCCTTGCATGCCACTTCAAATGAAATACATATGCTTTTCAAGAGCTAGGAAGGCTTTGAACCCTATGACTTGTGATCATGTCTGTGGGAGTCAAACAGCCATTTAAACCAGTGCTTGGAGAATGTGAAAATTGTATTCCCAGGTCCCTGGAGACAGGTTTCTAGGGTATGTTTGAAACTTTAAAACCACAACTGTAGTGGGACTGTCATGAGTTACAGAAATACTCGGATGATTCTAAAGTGAGCTGTCCTCTGCATGCTTTATTGGTTGCCATGATAGTAGTGTAGGTAAACCCTGGGCCACAGAAGTGCTGTGGGGCATGGTAGCTGTTTACAGCTCTTGAATCTACAAGGGCACAGTGCTCTGGCATGTGGGCTCCGCAGCAAGAGCTGACCCTTGAGAAGTAATTGCTTTAGGGATGGAAGGTATGTCAGCATCCCCCTTTTCACTATGTTCTGCAGTCTTCACCCTGCGAGGCCTGACTTCTTAAATATGAATATTTTATAAGGTTCTGCAGAAAGATGCAAGAAGGTTAGTGTGTAACAGGTGGCAGGAATGGCCATTCCTGGCGGTGGGTTACTGGGCCTGCTTGATGACATCTGTAGACTGTTCTGTCCTCTCCCAATTCTCTAAAATGCAGCGAATGCATTCTCTTGCCTTCTACACAGATTAGTCACCCACAGACTTAGGAGCTGAGGATGAATGATTGTCAGCATCCCTTTATTGTGGATAAATGAAAGAAATCATTGATATTTTTTATGAGGTATGATACTTGGGGAAAAGCAGGAATGATGCCCAGGGTACTTGTTTGTAGAGCTTTGCCAGAGGAAGAGCAAGCACAGTAAGAAAAAGGTTGTTTGGGGGGTTTTTTGGTGGTTGTTTTTTTTTTTTTTTTTTTGGGGGGGGGGNTTTTTTTTTTTTTTTGCCTCAGGTTAGTTGTAGAAACTGTGAATTATGGGTGGCTTTGTTGCCACAGAAGAGAATAGAAAGCGAAGTGATTTTTGCTGTGTGTGGAAAGTGTACCTCTTAAGGACTGCTCTCTAGAAAGTTGGCAGATTGATCTGAGCTAACAGATGCCCTGCTGTTTTGTTAATGCATGCTTGGATCTCATTGGCTTTTTGTATTAAATGGGACTGCTGAAGGATGTGGCCGTATGAAAGCTGGGCAGGCCGGAGAGGTGGCTGCCTGTGGGCTGCAGGCAGGGCTGGGGCAGGGGGCTGTTTTCACCCCTTGGCTTCAGAAATGGAGGTTGAGGGGAGAGAGAAGTTCTTTGGGGGTTCAAAAGCTCATGTTCCTCATGAGGAGAGAGAAACTACCCTGCCTGGAGCATTTTAATTTATTCACATTGATTTTAATCACAAATTTTGGAAGCTGTTCAAGGGATTGGAGTCTTAGAATAATAAGTTCCATAGAAAATAGGTTAGAGAATGGTAATGCAGTTCCAGATGTGATATGTTTATTTAGTGCACCAATAAGCCTCTGTGGGTGTGCATGCACACATGTTGTATGTGTTTGTTTCCTAAAATGCTAGCCTAAATTTACTCCTCATGGCTTTGATGCTGTGTAGAACTAATCAAAACTAAAGAGTCAACTGCCGACAGGTGAAATCTGTAGCAGCACAGTTGTATTTGGATAGTAGAGAGGTTTCTTAGCATTTCTGGGGAGGAATTGCATTTTTTCATAGATCGGGGAATCCTTTTTTCTGGGACTACATCAAAATCCTGTCCAGTGAAACAGCTTTTGAATTACACCTCTGGCAAAGCTAGGCTTTGTAATAACAGGACTTACACTAATGCAATCATACCTTTGGCATTGTGCAGACTTTGTAGCTTGGGCCATTTGTGAAATGCCCATGCTCACCCCTGTGGTGCTGTCCTGCACCCCTCCGACCTGCAAGGGAGCCCTGTGTGTTTCCAAGGGGGGTGGAGAACAAACTGCCACTGATGCCAGTGCATTCTCCCCACAGAGACTTCGATGCTCTGAACGAAGAAGACGTTGTCAGAAACAACCAGCTGGCTTTTGATGTTGCAGAGAGGGAATTCGGGATCCCCCCTCTGACCACAGGGAAGGAGATGGGATCAGCTGGGGAGCCTGACAAGCTCAGCATGGTCATGTATCTCTCCAAGTTTTACGAGCTGTTCAGGGGCACACCTCTGCAGGCAGTAGGTAAGCTGAACCCAGAGTGCAATAACTGCTTGTTCTTGCAAGTTTGGGGAGTGGGAGAACTTCATTCAGGCTGCTTACAAACACTACTCCTGAGCCAACAGCCCCTTCACAGCTGAGCCGCTCTGGCACATGAGCACATCTGCAATAATTACCTTGTGCTTAGAAAAGGAAAGAGGGAAGAACTTGATGGGAGACCAAGGTTTTGCAGGACCTTGAAGTGTCTGGATGACTGCTGCTTGAAATCATGAAGTTCATGTGTAAGGTCATTAAGACTCCTTCTCTGTTAAGGATGACTGCCTAATTCATGTCCATTCCTTGTTTTTTTTTTCTGCTCACTTTTTATAAACTCATGCCCAGATTGTATGCATTTATTTTTATTTGCCTGAGTTTCTCATAAATACTTCTTATCACTATACAGCTGAAAAGCATTGGCAAACTGTTTTAAAAAGAAATCTGAATAAATATACAAGCAGGTTTTTTTGTTTGTTTGTTTTGAACAGATGCTGGGGACAAGCAAAATGGAGAAAATAATGATCTTTGTTCAGCAAAATCATCAAACTTCATATTTAATAATTACATCAATTTAACTCTACCAAGGAAACGAGTACCAAAGGTAAGCTGTGAAGGAAGATTTGCTCTATAAATATTTCTCTTTTTAAAAGATGAAAATAAACTTTCAGGCTCAGAAATAGGGGTTTTCTTTTATATATCCTAGTATTAAAAGACCTGTAGGAGGAGATTTGTGAGCATATTAAAAAAGTAAAATATTCAGGGTAAACAAAAATAACAGACATGGATGCTCCATCATTGTGGTGTGTGTGACGATAAAACTGAAGGACTGTCAGTGTCAAATTTCTGAAGCATTAATAATAGACCCAGTTACGTGTTCTCTGTTAATGCAAATTTCCTAATCTCAGGGAGAATTTGTGTGTACTTGGAGAGAATTTGTATTCATTCTCTATGTCAGTCTTCTGGAGTGTAGATAAAAAGTAGGGGAGGAGGATGTTTTATTTGGTGTGTTTATAAGTTGTGGTTTTCAACTTGAAATGTTGGAGGTCTTGGCTGCGCTACCTATATTGTCTCCTCTGCGTTATTCTTGGAATTTTTTCAAAAGGTGTTTTTAGGAGGCTTTGTGCAATACCAGATGCTAAATTTTGTCATTTGTTTTCTTGTTGGTTTGTGGGTGTGGTTTGTTTTGGCTTTGTTTCTTTTGTGTTGATGGGAAAGCCTAGGATTTTCCTAGGCATGGCTATCATTCTGCCTTTAAGAAAAATAGTATGGTAGCTCTGTATTCCTAGATCTAATGATATGGCTGGAATTTATAAATCAGTTCAAATAGTCACTAGAATAGTAGAAGGCTTATTGATTGGGGGACACCTGTTTGTGTGTTTTTTGCTTTGTTTTTTAACTAAAACAGT
Organism: Alectura lathami; assembly: GCA_013399715.1. Taxonomy (NCBI): domain Eukaryota; kingdom Metazoa; phylum Chordata; class Aves; order Galliformes; family Megapodiidae; genus Alectura; species Alectura lathami. Next base: position 30,430 of record VXAV01007381.1, on the reverse strand, counting down.
GATTTGAACAGTTTGTGGATTCTGTCAAGGTTCTGGAAGAGAGCCCATCAAACCCTTATAGATAGATAAACTCTGCAAGGGTGACAAGCAGTAGATGGATTGACTAGCATGACTCTGAGATAATGATCTATTCAGACATACCCATGCACTTTTTTCTCTTTGTCACTTGCTAATGAAAGCTTATTGACATGCCCTGTTTATGTCCCTGTATGAAACACATCCATGCCCGTACATGTTGCAATTAAAGACTGCAGGGCTTTTTAAGGGGTATGAAGACCTGAGTTAATGCTGTCTGACGTAGGATTGTGTGCAGTGGGAGTATTGCCTTTGTATTTCTGAATGGATTATAACTTCAAAAGTTTTCTATGATTTAAATTAAAAGTTACTATAATGAAATTATTCACTAATATACTGCTTCAGCCTTTGCCTATTCATTAACTTGGCCATCTGCTGAAGGGAGACCTTGAGGAGGGGAGAGGCTTTGCTTTCACAGCCAAGCCCAACTTCATTTTAAATGGGGAGTGTCTGCAAAACCTGGCTCAGAGGCAGCAGAGTCTCTCTAAGATTGTTCTAACCCAGCTGTTGCAGATTAACCAGCACAAGTTAGACAGCAGTGTGTACTCCTTCATCAGAATGAATTTAACTTTTTTTCTCAAATACAGCTTAATTCAAAACTGTTCTAGTTTTGAGTTTCCTGGGCTAAGCAGAAACTTAAGATGCATTTTTTTTTTGTTAGTTTGTTTTTATAGACCTCCTTAATATTTAACTTCATTGTTTTCATTGCATACACCTATGCAGTATTTGCCAATGCAAAGACTCTAATTTTTGCCTGCAAAAGTATGAATTTTCTAACTTTTTTCTGAGTTGGGTGTTCTTCATAAAAATTCAGGTGTACGTATATTTATTACATGTCTGAATGTTTTTTTATATGTTGCTTTTAAATTTGTTGTTCTTACCTTCTCAGTTGTGGCAGAAACGTGGACTGGTTTGGTTTGGTTGGTTCTTCTAAGCTGCCTGAAAAACTGTTTCAGAATTTCCCGATATTTCCTGGAGTTCCTTATGTCTCGAATGTTTTCCATCCACAAGCATGTTTTCAAAAGCCATGGACAGTCAGCTGCAGTAACCTCGTATATCCTTGTTAGGAAATAACTTTTCCCTGCCACCCGCATATACACAAAGTGATATGTTTCCCAGCTAGCTAAGCAGTGAGAAACTAAATAGACAAAATAAACATTGCATTTTCTTGTGGGTGACTTCTTTAGAAGAAAAACTTATTTTCCTGACCACAATGTTGTAGTTTTTTTGAGTTACATGCAGAAGTAAATAGAGTTTTAGTAGTGGGGTAAGCTTTTCTTTACCAAGGCATCCAGCCCTCTGAGTAACCTCACTGTGAAACATGCCTGCCGCTGAACAGGAGGTGTGTTTCTTGGCACTACATGAAAGCATGAGGTGATTTGCTTGATGGGCCCCTTTCGTTTCTTACCACAGGGGCTTGTTTGAAAGGAGAAGAGGAAGAAATATTTTGCAAATCAGCTTGGGGAGCGAGACTATCAAGACCACTTACTTTATATGAGGCTTTGCAGCCCCGTCATGGACGGGGTATGAAGCTTAGCAAGAAATACACTGCTCAGACAGGGACAGAGGTTTGCAAAGGCCGTAACAGTTGGAAACTGGCTGAGTAGTGGGACTCTTTGGAGAGCAACTGCTTGAGTTAGTTTAGCTGTGGCTTCAGTTTTGCGGTTCTTTCCCCTGCACAAAGTGGTGTTGAGCATTATCCAAGTATGACAGGAGCAGAACAGTTATGTATCACAAAGTCAAAAACCATCTGGCAAAGCAGTGTCTGTTACTGAGCTCTGCACCATCCAGTCGGTCCTTTTATCTGGCTGGACAGGGGATCTTTATCTGGGCACAGCTGGGGAGACCAGGAAGCAGAGCCTGAAGCTGGTGTGGCAGTTGCTGTCCCGGCAGCCTGGGTTGGGCTGTGTTTCCCATTTTCCTTCCAGCGTCAGCAGAGCTTGAGGAACTGAGATTTCCTGTGCTCCAGACTAAGAAATGAATTGAGGTGTTTACACAACAAAGGGCACAATCCTGTTTCTTGGAGTTCTGCTAGGCAATTAAATTGCTTTGTTTTTCACTTCTTTGTAAATACATTAATGAAAGTCCTTTATGTGGGTTCTGAAAGGCAATATCATGTTTGCTTCATTTGCTTAGGCAAACTCTGCTTTTATGTGGTGTACATTATCATGCAGAATCATTGTGCTGTTTTGTTGTTCACTCTTCCTTGGCAGACTGAAGATTATAGGTAGTGTAAAGCTGGATTACTGAGAGCTGGTGCTTTGGGACTTTGTCTTTCAAACATACAAAGTAATCAAAATGTTGTCATTTAATTCTTTTGGTATTTGCCCAGAAGTTGTTTTGGGATTACTTCTGTTCACTGCATAATGACTTATTATAAACACTGCATATGTCGAAAGGAAGCCTGTATTCTTTAATCTGTCCCTTTATTCTTTTCTTTCTCCAAATTGGCTGAGCAATCAGTGAGTTACAGTGTGGGTAATGCAAATAAATGGAATGTAGCTTATTGTTCATAAAATGTAACCTAATGTGACGTTTATGAGGGAAAAACATCTGTGTCTTAACTACATAAATTGTGTCAACTGTTTAAGACTGAACTTAATGAGAAATGATACAATTTAAGTATTGACTCTTGCAAATTCATGCAAACTGGGCATGAAATATTGTTTGTGTAACCTCCAGTAAAATGACTGAGAACATGCAAAGCTTGTACACAAAACTGGCAATTTGGTTGCCCAAGTGCTACTGTGTATGTTCACAGTCAGGGAGGGGAACCCTACAAGGGAGATAGGCCTTGAAGGCAGACAACAATTGCTCACAAAAAGGGGATGTGTCTGCACTATGATTCCATGGCCTGTCTGGAGATCTCTAGGTGGAAAGAGACAGGGAGCTATAGTGGAAGAGTTTTCTTTATGCTATTTTATGTGGAAACCAATGCAGTCTAGATTAAAATTCACAGAATAACTGATGCTCTGATGCCTTTTTCTTCAAGTATGTGCTAGTGCTTTATGAATTACAAACTTGTTAGTACTTGAAGGAAGGGTAGGCAAAGAGTTGCAGGCCCTCTGTTGATCGAAGTGTATGTATTTTCCCTATCAGAGTCCAGTAAGAGCTCACGGTCAGAGGCTACAGGGCTGCTGATACACACATGGTTATTGCCAGCAGGGCTCCTCATGCGAGGAACGATCCTGCTGAGCTGTGGGGGGCCTAACTAGGGCTGTGCTGGCACTGCTTGCCCGTGATCATGTTATTTAACAGAGGCCAGACCATGCTCACCTGTCAGTGGAAGCTAATGTCCTGAGTGGAATGGGTTGGGTAAATTCCATGACTGTTGTAGTAATTCATATCCTTCGGTTTGGCTTTGCTGTTTCAGGTTGAAGGGAAGATGGAGGAAAATGAGACTAACAAAAGACGGCGCAAAGGTCTCTTTGGTGTCTTTGAGGAGGTTGGTGTTAAGCAGTGTCAGCATGTATCCATCTCTTTGCTAACCACAAGAACTGAGGAGGCAGCAGGAGCTGGAGGGTCAGGACTTGGCCTTTTAGGCTTGGTGGGAACAGAAAGCCTGTCACTCTGAAACCCTGAGTGTGCTGTTCTGTGCACCGAAGATGAGCTAAATTTATTACAATTGTTTGGTAGAAATGAAAGCTTTGTGTCAGTCACGCTGGTTTGTTTCCTTTCTGACCCAAGAATATTTGAGGTATAGGATTTTTTTCTTTTTCACAACTCAGTTATTTGAACAATATTTGTTGGAAGAGTTTGTATTGTAGCTGAGTTACTACCCTCTCTCTGCTTTGTGATCACCAGTACAGATACACCTTATCTTTTTGCTGTGCCCTGGGACCAAAGAAAGTAATTTTTCTGTGAATTTTGCATGCTAACAATTGTCATTTTTAATGTGTTGTAGACCCTTTGCTGGTAAGAATGTTATTTTATCTCTTCGTGAGTGTCGTAGGTAAACTTGAAAAGAACAGAGTTCGTTGTTTTCTTGCAGGCCTCAGGCTTCTCAAGCCAAGGGACAAGTGCTGGGAAAGAACAGAATGATGGCAGAGACGGAACAAACCAGAACAAAGTTAAATCAATGGCAACTCAGCTGTTGGCCAAGTTTGAAGAGAATGCTCCAAATACAATTTTTCGGAGGCAGGTAGGTCATAGATGGACATAAAAGTCATCTCTGAAATTTAACAGAAGTCCCTCGATGCAGATTTCAGAGGGAAAATGAAGTGGATCTATTAGGTGTTTGAGGTGGATTTTCTTTGTTTTTGAATTATTTAAGCAGATTGAAGGGTATATTCCCTGTAATACTTAAGGAACATATATGACTAAGTAACATACAGATTGATCATTGTATTTTAATATACTATATTATAGGGTATATTAATATTGCGTACTGGAATTGCAGAGTCTGGAAGTCTATAAACCAGTCTGCAGGGTTTTTACTTGGTATAGGAGTCTGTTGGCTGCATATGGTGTCATAGAAGAACTCTTTTCATCTGTTTTGTGAGTAGAGGGTACAAAATAACCAGTGGAATCTATCATTGTGGAAAACTTATAGGAAGCATAATAAGGGAACCTAATCTTTTGAAAGATGTGTGCAATTTTCTTCTCTATTCCTAAAGAAGGCATAGTGGAATATATTTGAACATTTAACAGCATTTTCATAAATGCTATGAAGTTTTAAAAATAATCCTGGGCTGTTAAGGTAATGATGACAATCTCAAAATCACACTTCAGTCAGCAACATGGCGATGGCTTGGTGAGTCAGCTGAATTCATGTCTGTTACCTAAAAGATCTGAAGGAAGGATGTGCAAGGTGTCAAAGTGCTGTCAAGGGTGGTGGCTGTATTAAACAAAGAGATACAAGCACAAATTATTTACATACTTCAGTCTTCAAGAAGTGTAGGCTTTACAGACGTCAAGTGACTTTCCCAGTCCAACTGCCACTGCTGTTTGCATTCTTCCTGGCTACTTGTCAGTGCCCTGAGATTTCTGCTTGTGATACCTGTACAGAACTTTCCTTGTTCACGTTCAAGGAAGCCTTGATGCGTCACCTTCTGATCATAACCTCTCTTTGAGAACACTGAATGCTTTGAATTGTAATTATATCTTTAATGATAGAAGGGTTAATAAAACGGGCAGGGGACAAAAACTTGCAAAACATGTCAGTGAAGCTCTATAGCAATGCCTCTTTAAAAGCAGCTTTTATTTCTTTCTGCCTCAGAAGATCTTGGAATTCTGTTTACTATCTTCCTTTTTTCTGCTCTGTCTTTATGATTTTAAAAATGCTTTACAAGGAGCAAATAGATAGACCAGCCCCACTGTCTTCTGACTCCGCTGTTAATCCTCGCTTTGCTAAACCTAAGGATCCAAGTCTTCTTCCACCTCAACCAAAAAGGCAGGTAGGAATTCATGTGGGTAACACCTGACAGGTGTACCACTCCTTGTGCTGCTGGGAACTCAATGTTACTGTGTAACCACAAAATATATAAGATGATATTTTGATGTTGTTTGCAGAGTTAACAGATATGTTTAGCTGAGAATTGTGAAAACTACATTGAAGTTTAACACTTCTTTATACCTGCTTGACCAGATAAGGAAACTATTTGAGAGAAGCAGTAACTGCATGGAAAGAGCCCTGAAAACCCATAGGTGTTGATTTGTTTATCATCACATCTAGACTCCAAACTGTATGCGTATCATTGCATATCTGCGTTTAGCATGCAAGAAAAGTACCGCAGTAGCAGAAAACCTTCTGTGCATGTGTTCAATGCTTTGTGCTGTCATAATAAGGCAAAGGCAGTTTTCCACTCTGAGAAAACTGGCAAAATGTCAAAGGTAAAACTTGAGCATTGAAAATCTGATATTAATGCCCAGGGTGGTGTTGTTTTTTTTTTTTTTTTTTTTTAAGTAGAACATATGGTGAGAATGTCTGCTCTAAGCTCTTTTACAGCTTCATGTACATAGGGCAAAATTTTTGAGTACTGCTTAAATTTCTCCTCTTAGCATCTTAGTGGACTTCCAAGAGTAGTCTGCAGCAAAATGAGATCTGAATTGCATGTGGGAATCTGCAGGTCAGCTTGAGGAAAAATACGGCTTCATAAACTGGTTGAGAATTGTTATTTTCAGGACAGATGTGCTCTTCTGTAACATCGGGAGCACACTGGGATGAAGTAGAAAACTGTCTTTAGAAGACCCAACTGGAAGGTCGTTTTTAGGACTGAATGTGACAAAGCGGAACTGGTTCAGTTTTTTATTTACTTCAAAAGCTATTTCATGTGACGATTAAAAATCAGAGACCCATTCTGAGCTCCTCAGAAAGTGCTTCAAATGTGAAAAACATGGTATCTTGACTCATGTCACATTAGATCTAGAATTATGCCAAGGACTACTGTTGATATTTTTACAATTTGATTCACTAGTTTCAGGCAGATGTGATGCTAAAAAAAACTTGATTAAACAAAACTAGGAGGAGACGTTGTCATGTTCTTCTTCACTGACACTCTTTGGGGTTATTCATTTAAAAACTGACACAAACCTAGAGAAGGGTGTCAAGACTTCCATGAGTTACGTAGCACTGATGTATTTCTGTGTGCACACAAGCAGTAGATGTGCAGTAGACAGTGTGGAGAGAGTGCTGTGAGATCCAGGAGAATATTTCATTTCTAGTTCATTGCATGACTGTGCTGTGCTTTCGGAAGCATCCTTAAAAGCTGAATATACTGCATGGTAGTGCAGAAAGCAGATTTTTTTTCACTTCAAGTGTTTCCCAGTTTCAGGTGGTAGCTAGAACTGAACACGAGGTCAGGGAAACCAAACAGTCTTTAAGTGGTTCTGATCATATGGCCAGGAGACCAAAGACTGTAGAAAAAACAGATACCCAGCCCAGTCTGTCAGAAACCTCTGAAAATCTTGCATCTGCCTGTTCCGCTGCATTTGTACTTTCTGGAGTGCTTGAGCGTCTTCAGCACCTGGAGGAAAAAATGAAACAGGTGATAACCAATTTCTTTTCCTTTCTGTCTCTTAACCACATGTATTAATCTGTATGCTGTATTTACACTGGATATGCTGTCTTTTTCTCTGTTGATTTTAGGTTACGTTAAGACGATAAAAATACTTTCTCTGCATACTTGCTGTATTCTGATGATATTTGTGACATTAACTGAAATCTCTCTTTCTTTCTTTTCTTGGCTTTCCTTTCCTGGCTCTTACTGCAGAAAAGAGCTCAGACTGTAGCAAATAGAGAATTCCATAAAAAGAACATTAAAGAGAAAGCAGCACATCTTGCCTCAATGTTTGGATACATGGAGTTTCCAAAGGTGAATATTAGGTTTTGCATCTGCAGAATTGCTGAGTTAGAAGATGCATCAGAGAATCATTGGGTTGAAAAAAATTGCCATGGCTTTGTATTTAACTTTCCTTTCATTTTGGGTGGATCTGACAAGTCATTTGGATTCCATTGAAACTGGTAAAAAGCTGTGTTTAAATATTAATGCATAATTTAACTGAGGTATAACAATCTAAATTATAAAACTGGTACTTTAGCATAAGAGAAATGTCTTTGAATAAACCATACCACGTGTTTAACTACACACTGGTAGCTCACAGATTGTAATGAACTGGTGAGTAGTAGCTCTCAGTCTGTGAAATGTCATTTAGTGTTTGGTATGATTTCTTACCTTACTGTCCACTGTAATTTTTTATTAGAAAATTGAGTACAATAATACCGTATGATGGGAAAGGTTTGCCATGATGATTTCCATGGCTCCTCACTATGCAGAAATAGAGAGCAGTGTAAAATTGTACTTAAGATCATTCTTCTTTTTTATTTTCTTTTTTTTTTTTTTTTTGTGCTTTACTGTGAAGTTATTTTTTTAA
>VXAV01007381.1:0-22425 GCA_013399715.1 Alectura lathami | reverse complement strand
CTCTACACAGAGTAAGCTGCCTACTAAAGGCTTATCCCATTCTCAGCCCCCAACTCCCTCTTGCCCTCCACCTCATGATTCAGCTGCTGCCTCTTCTCCATCATCTGTAGGTTCAGCTTTCCCTGCTCTTCCTTCTAGACAGGTACTCTATTAACAGATTTTTCCTGTAAAATCCAAACTTGTGGTAAAGCTGCTTGAGAAATGGCTTGGATGGAAGGTGCTGCCTTTGCACAGTGGATCTGTTGTGTAGTTTGTATTTCACATTAGAATGAAACTTCAGTTTCTTCACTGTTGTTAATTCTGCATGTTTGTAAGAGGAAAGTCAACATGAAAAAAATAGCTTGGGTATAAAGCTAAAGAATAGAGCAAATAATTGAGAAAAATTTTACTTAAATTCTGTTTTTTTTTTTTTTTTGTCGCTGTTTAATTTACATGTTCTGTAGTTGGATAATGCCACAGACATACTTAGCAGAAAGAGAGTTTCACATTGTGTATCTAACTGGAAGTTATGGGATTGGTTAGCTCTGTTGGGTGGGTGTTTATCTTTCTTTTCATAAGACTATTAGTTTGGTTGGCAGAGAACAGTCTGGAGGATAATGGTTATTTTAAATAGAGGATCTGTGTTAGAATTGTATGAGCCCTTGTTGACACGATCAAACTTCATTGTTGGTTTGCTTGTTTACACGTTTGTACTTTAAACTTGCTTCTGTGCATTAATTGCTAGAACACAGTTCTTTGTAACAGCAGGCTTCGCAAAGGAAGCAGGCATGTGCTTAGTGAAACCCATTAGACAACGCTTGAATCAGAGGTGTTCTTACTGCTTATGCCAGTGTTTAGATCTGCTGTGCTGTTAGCTGTGGAAGATGAGATGGCATTGGCTTCAAACTCCTCTGTCTCAGAAGGGTTTTAATTGAGGAGAGCTGGATATTTTTCAGCTTTTCAGGGCCGGTAAAGGCCCATGCAGTCTGGGAACACTGCAGTATCACACAGGAGCAGGTGGGAGCATTGTCTTCATGTGGACGTAAGGGTGGAAACAAATTTCTAATAGCATTGGAGGTGACTGCCTTGACCCAGTGCAGGCACTGCTGGAGCTGGAGTTGTAGGTCCAGCTGTCACTGAGCAGCACTTCTTGTATGTGTCAGACATTGGGCACTGCCTCCCATTTGCTATGAGGAGGAGCAAGGCATTCAGCCTGCTCTTGCATTTAAATATCAGTTGTTTTACGAAATACTCATGAGTATTGCCCAACTTCAGGTAAGCCAAGGCTGAAGGTGTTTTGCTGTCTGAGGGCTGTTCAGCAGGATCTTTTTTTTTTCCTCCTCACTATATTGTTGGTGCTGGTTGGAAATGGGACTCACAGATGCGGCAGCAACTGAGCAGGTAGATATTAGGCTGACGTGTGGTCTGAAAAGGTACATTCCTTGTGTTAGACAGACAAGTGTTGAAAAGACTCTTCATCTCTCATTCCCCTGGAAAATATAAACTACACAGCCCTCCAAGGACGCTGCAAGCCTAGCAGGTGCCTAACTGCTGTAATCCTCTAATCCCCTTCAGCTTCAAAATCATTCCTTTGCCTGGATTCACCTCTTACTTTTTATGACCTAGGATGTATAGCATGTGATGGGTTTTAAGCTAAGTAATTGCTTTCAAAATATCAGAGCCTGTTGCTCATTTGCTTTGGAGTAGTACTGTGGTGCTATAAAGAGAATTAAAAACCCAGTGTGACCCAGCCTTTGGCACATGAGAACTAGGCTCTTAATCATATGGAAGCTCTTCATCAGCAGTAACTTTGGGATTTAAAAATGTTCATTCTCAAAAAGGATTTGGCCTAAACAGTTGTTTTCGGATGTTTTAATTCAACAGCATTTTGTTTAAAATGCTCTCTCAGCCTTTACATAGTTTGCCACTGTATTTAAACGGTGTGCCAACTGTTTGTGATTTCTTTATTTCTTTTAGTCTGAATTTACTGTAATTGAAAATTCTCTCTCCAGAGGTATTGGCAAGGTGAAGTACGACTGAGGCTAGAAATGCTTGTTCTGTCACTAGCACAGTAAATATACCTTTATCTTGTTTGGTAAATTGCTGCTTGGTTGATGGCACTACATGTAGTCTGTGTGCAGGCAAGAAGAGAGGGTACCTGTGCCTGCTGTAGGCATGATAAGGGGTCACCATGGAAAGGGAGATTTGGGTCAGGCTTGGGTGTGGGGATAAAGGCCTCTTGATGGTAGGGAGCAGGGTGTCGGGGAGGCCTGCCACCTGCACCTTTCAGAGCAGGCTGTGCCAATATGTAGTCACTTGGCATGGTGTGGATCCTGCCCTGAGGACAAGATGGACTCAATATCCCTTTATACCTATGTCCAAGACTGGTTTTGTGTTAGTGGTGTGCAGATGGTGTTTATGGATGTGCCTAGCTTTTGTTCCCCATCCTCTTCATGTACTGTGAAGCTAATTCAGTCCTGTGATACCCCTGTTACTTTAGTTTTACCTCTCCTTGGCAACTTAACTCGGGGAGAAACACAGCTGAAGTTGCACAGGCCACGTTTTGGTTTACCTTTTGTTAATTCTCAAGCAAAGTTCTTCCAAGAAGCAGATATGTAAGAGTATGAAATCTTAAAGCTACACCTGCTGCTGCCTTGATTTCTTAAGAGGCAATCTGTTGGTGCACCTGCATTATTAGATTGTTGTTAGTGTGCTTTGTATTTAGATTTCACACTTCAGAACGTGGAAGTTGTATCATCCTCTATAAGACACTGGCTAAATGTGTAGCACTAATATACATATATATAAAGAGAGAATATTTCAGGTGCACAGCTTGTACTTCTAAGTGGTAGTTTAGTAATGTGTTTGGACCTCTCTACTGTATGTGTTGGTAATTGTCTGGGTTTGTGTTACCTTGAGGATGGTTTTGTAGGACTTGAATTTGTATTGTGGTCTCTTCATAGAATCATAGACTCATCAGAGAGAGATCTCTAGAGCTCAAGTCTAGACTTTGGTATGAAAAAGAGCCACAGCACTGGCAAGCCAACAGAAAGAGCTCCTATGTGTTGCTGTGTCTACTTTTTTCCCAGCAAAGGAAGAGAAAATACTAGATGTTTGATTTTTGTAAGACTTCGTAAGATATTCACTGTGAATATCAGCACCCTCCTGTCCTTTTAAATAGTGCTGTTGTTTTAATTTGAAGTGAGTACTGAGATTATTGTTATCAGGCAGGACAGTACTTAACATCTGTTGAATTTTCACTGGCATAGTATTAATAATGGTGGCATATCTATTGAAAATAGTGGCTGAGGAGGTTTACTGTCTGATTTCAGAGGCGTATTATTATTAAGCCTCAGTCCTGAAATGAGCACTTGGAAGGGAAGTCAATGAATGCATGTTGTTTCCTCCAGTTCCTTTAAAGACATAGACCATAACATACATAGTCATTAGAACATATTAAGAGTTAATTTCTGTATGGCAGTATATGCACATTGTCAGTAATAACCAAATCTCTCTTCTAGGTGTAATCAACTGTCATATTTTAGTAAGTAGAATTGTGAGTTAACAAGATTATCTTACAGGCTAGGCTTTAATTTTTGCTGTTTTCTGTTAAAATTTGGATTGACCAGCAGAGAACTGTGTTCATCTGAGGTGTGTGTGGGTGAATCCTTGCAGTATGTCATAGGAACTGTGAACACATTGCAATCGGTAGGCTTTGCTGCCTGCAGAGTTAGGCCCAACTACTTCCCTTTGGTGACATGACCCCAATTACCAGCTGTAAGCAGGGCTTGGGTGTTTCCTACACAAAGTAACTTGTTATTCAGATGTTGTTTATCTCAGAGGTAAAACATATGTAGCAGGTGCTATGAAAAAGAAATCCCCCTCAAAGTGAAAGAAGACTAGGAAAATCATTAAGGATATGAAACAACAAAGGGGAAACGTATGCTTCTGAAGAAGAAAGCGTATTGCCTTTGTTTTATGAAATCAAGGCTTACTGGTTGGTTGGCTGTGGTGTTATAAATAATAGCATATGGAAATGAGAAGGCAGCTTTCTCTTCCCACATTGTCAGTCACCCTGATCAACCTGCTGAAAAGCTTTGGCAACAAGACATGGACAGGTCAGTACTCTCAGTAAATCACAACGCTGATGATTTTTTTAAGTGTTTCCTGAAATTCACCATGGAGGGTAAACTCTTTAAGATTCTTTTCCAGGACAACAGAGTATATAAAGCTCTACCAGTTTAGGCATGTCTGAGCTGTGAGCAGTAGCCTTTTGTGTACTGATTGTGGCCCCAGCACTAAAAAACTATATACATCTGAGGGACTTCACGTACATCACTATTCTCAAGAGTGCTAAGTGCATGACTGAAACACAAAATATGTTACTGATTAGTATCTGAGTTTCTGGGGTACCTTACCAGCATCTGGTAGGCAAAGATCTGTGTGCTATTGAAGAAAGCAAAGCTGTGGAAGAGTTGACAGGTTCTATAAAAGAATGTGCCTCTGGTGTGCAGATCTGAGATCAGACCCTTTCTTCTGCAGTGAGAGTTCTACATTTGCATGATGAAGGGGAGACAATGTCATCGAAGTTCTTGTCCATAAGCAGAGCAAGGTCTAGAGAAGACACAGGCTGGCTTGGTGGCTGTGCTGATGTAAAAGGGGCAGATGATGAGCCGTACTGACCTCCCCTTCTCTGTGGGTTTCTGCTCATGGCAGGTGCTCACAGGGCTGCCCTGCTTGTCCTTGTCCTGCCCTGCTATTTTTATTTCATGTTTGAATGGCATTTGAAAGGTGCAGTACTCAGGCTGTTGCAAATTGATCTCCTCTTGTTTACCCACCTTCCTAATTCAGTAAGGAGAACCAGTAGCCATCTTCTCCCAATGATGTGTCCTCACTAACCAGGTTCTCTAAGATGAGATGTAATCAGTCCTAAAGTCCATTTGGTTTCTACCCTTCCCCTGGTCAGCAGCAACAATTTTGTGTTTGTGGTTGTTGATTAGGAGATGAGAACAGTCAACAATCTTTTGGTTGCTAGATTAAACTGAAATCCCATTTGCTTTTACATAGAATGTGAAATTCACAGGAATTACATGAACATTTCCTTTTAATAACATTTTAAAAAGTATATCCAAACATGCAATTTCCTTGTTTTGACTGCCTTACTGGTGACACAGATTGCTCCAATGGGTGGAGAACAGAGATCAACCAACCTGATGAATTGCAAGGTGTAGTTCAGGCTCAAGGATACTTTTCCTGAAATTCAAGTACTTGCACTGTAAGCATAGTCTTATTGCTAAACTGATTGCTCCCACATTTCACTATTTCAAAGTAAACTTTCTGCTTCAACTGACTTTGAAAGGTTTACTTTTATTTAGGACCTCTTGTGTAATAAGTTATGTGGCCTAATAGTTGCTCAGCATATTCAGATGTGTGTACTTAAGGGAGGAAATGTTTGTCTTCTATGATCTTTAATTATACAAAAGATCTTAGTTTTACTATAGTAGCAAGTAATCTCACTTTTAGTATTGGTTTCTAATTTAGCCTACCACTTAGGACAGTGTTACAGTATGTACTCAAGTTATTTATCACCCTACAAGTCATGCAGATATTAAATAATATTTCAGTATTATTTTTATATTAAGCAAAACCAAACAGTACAGAAATTTGTCCTTTGAATGGCCTTTGTCATCTTTGCATACATATTTTATGTCTGCCTTGATATTAAGACAAATTAAATTATGATAGAACACTCAAAAGATGAGGGGAGCTGTGAGGAGCTGGACATGTTCCCAAGTTTCCTCTTCACATCACCAGGCACGTTTTTTGCAAGAAAGCCTGAACCGTACATACGTAGTTGGTGGTGTGAGATGCATTTGGAGCCACAGCCTAAGGAACCAGAGTCTCCCTGCAGACCTGTTTGATAAGTTTGGCTAGAAACAGTCTGACTGTCCTGGCTGCAATAGTATGATGAAGCAGGTTAAAGGAGATGTCTTCCCTGCATGAGCATAGTTCCTGAAGATTTCCCTGGTGTTATAAGGAGTCATTGGAGAGAGGGAGAAAGACGTGCATTGTTAATGCTCACAGAGGAATCTGTGCAGGACTTCTAGTAGGTTTTCGCAGAATGTTTCCTGAAATATCAGTTTGAGGTCTATTAATGTGAAGTTCAGTCCCTGCCTCCCTTTCTAAATTGAAACACCAAAGTTAGAAAAAGTCATAGTGGGGATGTTTTTTTCATTAGTTTGTATTTAATTTATCACAACGATCCATCCTTGATAGCCAGGCAGCAGCTCCTGGCTCAGCTGTCCTGTGCCTTTCTCAGACACAGCGGGAGGCTTTGGGTTGCAGGAACAGAATTTTTTCTCCTAGCAGCTGTTCCTCCATTGTCCACAGGAAGAAGTGTGCAGGCTTCATGGGAGCCTTCGGTGGCCACCAGCTGGCCTCTGATGGTCACGCATGAATGTGCTTGTGCTCTGCTAGACTCTGCCTCTGCACTTTCTCAGAGCCTTCATCTATCATTGCTTGCATTCATTTGCATGCTTTCAAATCATTCTTGTCTTTTTCTCATTAAATTCTCAAATAACTAAAGCTCTGCCTTCGATTCTTCATCTTCTCCCCTTTTCTGGTTAGATGACTGTAGGAAAGGTCTCACGTGCAATTGGAGCTATGGCTGAAGTTCTTGTCAATCTGTATGTGAACGATCACAGACCCAAGCCACAAATTGCCCCCCTTGAACTGGTAAGACTAAAGCCACAAAGAAACAACAACTTGCCTTAAAAGCAGTGTTTTCCAGAGTGTCGTCCTGACTTAAGGCTCTGGTTGTGGAGCACCTTAAGCGTTATGAAAGGTCTTAGTCTAATGCTTATTTAAGGAATTGTGTGCGTATTGGCAAAGACGTGCTGATATGTGGATGTGCTGGAAGCATTGCTTACAATGTGTTCTATTTCTATTATTTGTCTGTATGAAATAAGACTTCAGGAGGCTTTTATTAAATGTAATTACTGGTAGTTATAGAAGATAGTTGCTAATGAAGGTGGCTTCTAAAGAAAGCTCAGTACAGGACATGTTTATGCAATTATTTTTAACTTGCAAATGCTGAATCACTATGCTTCATTTTGAAGAAAGCTATTTTTAAACCCTGACGCTATCCTGTGTTGAATTCAGAAGCAGTCTGTGGACAGAGCTACAGGTTCTTGCCCCACTGCTTGTTCTCCATCTCCTGTTTCCACTGCTCAGAGATGTCAGGTATCAGGAAGCTAAGTGTGGTGGTGTGTTGTGGTGATGATGCCTACTTATTAGCCAGCACTAAACTCCAATTGCTTTCGCTTTACTGTCACTGTCTGACCTGTTCTGTTAACACTGTATATTTTAAACACTTCTACACTTTTCTCTTTGCATGGTTGTTCATTTGGAAAGTTTTGTGGAGTTCATACTCCAGAATGATCCAGCACAGCAAAGTAGATTACTAACAGCAGGTTTGGTTTAGGATTTTCAACGTTTAAGCACAAGAGTGTGACTCATGACAGTGACAATTGTGACTTACATTAATGTTGAGAAATTGTTCTGAGGCCTACTTTTGCTGGCAAATTAAGGATGAGTTGTGTGGACTGCATGCTAGTGCCTGAGTGTGCCTGCACCTCCTCTGTCCCAGGTATGGTACCATTGTGTGGCAGGAAGAGGATGGGGAGGTGGTGGCAGCTGTAGTAGAGCCGGGATGAATGCTCATCCATACTGACCTGTGACTGAGGATAAGACAACCATGCCAAGTACCCTCTTCATGCCTGTCCCTAATAAGAAAAGGGAAGCCCAGTGGTATTTAGTCTATTTATAGTTCATCTTTCTGTGCCTTGTGTATATATATCCACAGAAGATAAGGTTTGTGGCAATTAAGGTTTGTGACACTGGTGCCTGCAGCCATGATCACAAGTGCCTGAGCCAGCACAGCGCTGGGTGTCGTGGGGCTGTACCCGAGCAAACGTGGAGTGCCCGTGAGCTCACAAGGGGAAGCTGGGTGCAAGTCCAGCCACCAGCCTTACCCCTTTGAGTCTTTATGATGTCTGGTTTATGAGTTGCTGTGTAAACCTACAGAATTGCAGCCTATGAATAATAAAAAGCTGACTGATGCTTGGTTATTTGTGTATGTGGAGGGAGCTGTGTAAAACTTCAAGCAGTTTAAGCAGCTGCCTACTTGAATAAGAAGTTATATCTGGGTGTCCTGCAACAGCTTCATATGCATTTCTGTTTTTGTCTTTTAACAGGGGTCTCTGCGAAAAGAATTTCCTCAGTCTATTGGGGGGAGTGACATTTGTTATTTCTGCAAAAAACGGGTATATGTTATGGAGCGGCTGAGTGCAGAAGGCCACTTCTTCCACAGGGAGTGCTTTAAGTGTGAAGTATGTTCTACAACACTCCGTTTAGGAATTTATGCCTTTGATGTTGAAGAAGGTAATATAGGAGCTATTTAAGAATATTTTAGGATGTCTGAGTGTTGGTGCTTTTAATGGAACCAGGGAAAAGACCTGGCATAGTAGCTCAGTCAGGAGGAGGTCTGCCAAGTATGATATGTCCATGCCAATCTTTGAGTCCCTGTTCTTGCAGCTCTGATCTTTCAAACAAAGAATTAACTTTAAATGAAGAAATCAGTGGAAAATAAGTCAAATGGTAAAACTACAGTTTGTCCAACCACAGGTCAAAATTGGCGTGAGCCTGGAAAGGTGTTTTTTCTGACTGCCAACAATACAGAGTTATCCTCACCTCCCACTTATAACTGGCCGTTAAATAAAGCAATCAAAAAGAATTCAGAGCAGTAGCAAATTTAGAGAGGGAGTATATTCTTTCTTCCTAGATGATGTTGTTTCAGGAGGTGGAGCAGTAACATCAGCTAAGTGGCCGTGCTATTTATTGCAGCTGGTTGCAGAACGCGAGGTTCAGATCTTGGGCTCTTGACACCCACTACAGCATGAGGCTTGGGGGTTGGGGAGTGTATGTTGTTTTGTTAGCGTACTTTTTTCCGTTTAGGGGGAAATTATTAAACAGTATCAAAATCTCCCTGCTATTTCCAAATGATTTGAGTAGATCTGAGTATTAACCTGACCTTTTTCTACAAAACAATTAAAGTCTCAAGGTCAAAGATGGCTCTTTTGCAGTCCAGAGGGTCTTCTGCAAAGATTTCTTGAACTAGTTATTTGACTTTTTGCTGACTGATATGTTGCATTGATTTGTGACTTGGTATTTACAGAATCTTGTTTTTCTGCTATCTATCAACCTTAAACCTGTGTGGTAGATTAATATAAAGCCTTACCTTATTTAACAAATGTGCAAATCTGTATACTGTAAAAGAAAGCCATTTAAAGCTGTAAGCAATGCAGAATCAGTGGCCAATTTCCCATTTCTCTTGCTGCCAACCATTAAATCTTGATTTCATCTTTTCGTAGACACTACTGGGCTTTCAGTGGGTATTTGTAAAGATAAAATGTCATATCATTTACTTTTTCTCTTTTAGGTAAATTTTACTGTAAAACTCATTTTGCACACTGTAAAATCAGTAATAAACACAGGAAGAGAAGAGCGACATTACAGGTCCAGGGCAAGGTACGTATTGGTTACATTACTAATGCGGGAGATGTTGAGGCAGCTTTATTTGGGGCAGGGTGCAGTACATGTGTAGTTTAGTTTTCAGTAGAAATGAGCTATATATATAATCTATAAAGCAAAGATAACCTTGATAACAGTTGGAAAGTCGTGTTTCTGTTAATATTTCCACTTCTTTCATAAGTGTATTAAATAGATTTTTTTTAAATGCTTTTTATAAGGAGGCAACAGAAGCATGGGAGAAAGAAGAACCCAAACCTACAGAGACCACCTCAGAAAGCACTTTAGCTACTGCTAGCAGTCCAGAGGACAGGTCCCCAGGTATCCTGACTTCCTTCTTTAGGCGCACTCTAAGCTGGCCCCTTCGGGTGACAAGGGATCTGCTTGACATTCCCAGACGCCTGTCTAACTGGATGCATGGTTTTCTGCACGCTACCAATCTTCATTTCAGGGACAATGCGTATAACTATACCTACTTGTATGAACTCTTGAGCCTTGGTGTGCCATTTCTCTGTGCTCTTCTAGAGGTACTTACTCATATGTACCGGGAAGCAGAGCTATCACTTGAAAATGTGCTTGAATGGGCAAAAAGAATCTATAGGGTTTGAATTCTGTGTGTCTTGCTCAGTTGTGCCTTTCAGATTTTCAAAATTAACAGCCTCACTATTTTCTTGAGGCTTTTTTTTTCCACTTTGTTTGGCTTTACAAGTTAATGTGTGGCTTAAATGAACAGTAGGTTTCTTCTGATATAAACTAGGTGCAATCCAAATTTTCAGTATAAAATGTACTGTATGTTAGAGCATGAAGGGCAGTGTCCAGACACATTTCCTGAACACGGAGACAGATGAAGGATATTTTGTAGAGTTTTTTTCTGTTTTGTCCTGTTTGGGATCAGACCATTGGGGGCAGGTACATATTAAAAACCTTCTCCCTCTCCTTTTTTTTTTTTTGTTGGACAAAGAAAGAATTTGTCTTTTCAGATGTTTGGGGAATATTTATGACAAATGACTGGGTTTTGAAACCTGAATACGGCGCATCCTTTTTTTTTTTCTTGCTTTCATCTTTTTCTCTGGGTTATGAGGGTTATAACTTTTGCATGAATGTTTCAAAAAAATAATAATAATGTTTAATTCATATTGCTCCTAGTCATGCCTTTTACATTTCTCACATGTGATAGACACCCTTTGTTGATAGTGGGTATGATCTGTAATAAAAAACTTAATAGTTTATTTAACACGTTGAAATAAATCTGAAGAGCAAATCGTAGCTGAGTGAAGACTTGATCGAAACTACACATCAAAGGAACTGGTAGTATGATTAGACATGACTTATTCCTCAATGCAAAGCTCCCTCGTTAGGTAGCTGACTTGAGGAATATTGAGTTGTGGAGCATTCATATGTTACTGAAATCACAGTTGTGCTTCCAGATGGGCAGTCGTCCTGTTACCTTTGGAATTTTTTAAGAACACAAGTTTAAAACAAACAACAAAAACCTATAAACTTATTCTAAGGGTATTACTTCTTAATCAGGTATTTCATTCATTTCAATGTGTAAAGCTGATAGCAAAAAGATGATATTCTGTTGGCTGGAGCAGCTGTTAAATAAATTTTTCTGGTGTCTCTCATCAAGGTCTACCTTCATCAAAAGCTGTCAGGAGCAGGTTAAGTAGGGCTATTTAACAGCAAGGAGACAGTGAGAACATCCCAAATTCTGATTGCTTTCTCAGCCTAGGTAGCCAGTGGGGTAAGCATGCTCCCTGCCTCTAAAATACTTAAACGTTTAAATTCAGATGTTAACCATCAAATAGATAAATATAAATATGTCAGTATGTGTAGCCTAAAATGAAAGATATCTGTAGCATTTATTTTGAGTCAAAATAATGACTTAAATAATAGGAAATAATTTTATGTTCAGCTTGTACCAAAGTTTGAGGATGACCTTTTAGTGGTCTTAAATAACTGTGTTTCATATGGGCTGGGTCATTTTTTTTTTTCTTTATCAGAATGTGGAGAAAGACAATTTGAAGTTGTCTTGTTTCTTAGATATTAAAAGGAAATCTATGTTCTGTTTAAAATAAATGACAAACTGAATTTTTCTTCTAGAGATTTTGAATTAATTTTTCAACTACAAGGATAAAACTTTAGCTTTTACAGTACTTAAATATTCTGGGGAAAAATTGTGAAGTGTGTGCACAGAACTTCAGAAAACACATGAAAAATTGTTTAGGTATAAGGTAGCATTTGTTTGAAGTAAATTGCCATTAATGCCAAATGTGTCCAGCAAAATTGTGCTACAATATTTACTGGACACAGTGACCATTATTACGTGCTAAGCATCTATATGTGTGTAAAGAAATATGCTTCTTCTATAGCATATAAAAAACTCTGCTTTGGAACAGCCTACACTTTTTCATTACTTGCTAATGCTGGTAGTTGTTTCACTCCAAAAGGAAAAAATCTGCCATGTGATTTACCATGTGACTTGTGCAACACAGCAAACTGCTAAATGGTAAAGTTTTAAAGGTAGACTCTTCCTCAATTTTGGTTACAGTTTGTCAGTAGTTTAGTCTTGCAGAATATTTTTTCCTGAAGTTCTCTTCTGCTGTTCACTACAGGAAATTTTCTGCTTTTCAGCGGAGTGAGAGTAATGGTAAACTTATGGAAAATGGTTGACATAGTAAGAAACTTGGAAAGAAACTGTGTTATCCTATGAATTTAAAGCAAGTGAATCTTACTACTAGTAAGCTTTTTTTTTAATGGTAATGGGTTTATATAGATCTATATAATAGGGAGAAAATTTCTTAAATTCCTGCAACTGATTTCAGAAGAAAAAAAAAATGCAAAATTAAAATACTTTCCTGAAGAATCTTTATTATACATAATTATACATATTCCACTGGGATTTTATAGGTTAAATCAGTCTAATTTTTTTATCTTGCTATCTTAATATTCTGTTAATAATTTATACATGTTTGTCCTTGATCATGATTTAATGAAAAAAGGCACTTTCATTTTGGCTAGTTCTCCTTTGTAATCTCTCTGATACTTTTCTATATAACCAAGCTAAGTTCTGTGTTTGTTTCCCTGCTCTCTTTCTCTATCTCCCTTGTTACTTTTAGTCCAATTCATCATTCCGGTGTTGCACCCGCTCACTGGCTGAAGCCTTTCTGCTCTCAGGTGATTCTTCTGCTTGCCAGTTCCACAATTGTGTGACTAACACTGTAATTTGACAGCATTTTATTGCATTGGTGGGTTTGTTTTTTTTGATGTTGTTTTAAGATCGTTTTGGAGCAAATTGTGTGTGTCTGGTATATTAATGGATGTGAGCTTTGGCATGATCATTTAACCTGTTGCTGAGTTCATAGTTCTAGAAAATATAATGTCTGCTCTCTCTGTAGAGAATGTTTTTCTTCTCTTGTGTCTGTGCATGTATGCTTACTTCCTTGTGCCTTTCAGGTAAGTTAGACAAGTAAATTCATTCCTGAAAGAACCAGTTAAAGGCTTATTTCTTTCAAGGAAAGATTTAAAATAAGGTCAAGACAAGAGCCAGCTGACACTCCTGGTTAGCACGAGCACCTATTTCTATTGTGCTCAAATATTCAATGAGCAAGCAAGATTTAAACAGTGTTCCTTTTTCTCAGTATTTCTTTGCTTTCATAATGGAAAATGATGATATAAAAGGATTCTATTGGAAAAAGTATCCAGAGCCACGCAAGTTCCAGTCTTCCATCCCAAGTAACGTATTAGGGAGGCCTAACAGAAATGGATGTATGCTATTTTTAATCCTTAATGTCAAAATGCCAATTTTATATAACCAGAGTGTTTTGGGTTGAATTTTTTTAATTAATATCTGCTCTAACGAGGCCCCATTTGGCCTCTGATTAATGGAATTGTCTTGCTGCGTGAGCAGTTGCCAATACTCTCTATGACAAATCAGTGCAATTATTTTGTATGCATCTTTGCATGTAAGTTCCAGCATGTGTAATCACATGATAATGCAAAAGGAGAAATGAATCCAAAGGAGAAACAAGGGCTCAGTCTGAGGAGCAAGTGCTCTGCGCTTGTGGTTGGTATGGTCGTGAGGCAGCCTTGCCTGCTGAGGATGCCCTTCAAAGGGAAGGGCAACTGGGAATTGATCTAAGCAGCACCTTGTTGGAGAGGCCAGGCACCTTGTGCCACTCATCCCATTTCACACACCTCAGGAATGCAGAAGAGCTGCAGGGTCAGAGCCCGCACTCCTTATCTTGCTGACTTGTGTGTTTGCATGACTAACCAATAGTATTTATTTGTGTGGGTATCCTAAAATGTCTTGATGGCTTTCAAAGGCCCCTTCCTGGGCCCACACAAAGCTTCTCTGTATTTTAAGTATCACTTCCTGGAAAAATGGTTAGGACATGACTTCCTATGGATTGCAGGGCTGTGGTGTTTCATTGCTAAGCTCAGCATGCTTTGAGATGAAGGTCGTGACATAAAGGTCTGCCATTTCAAACCACTTTCCATTGCTGTGGTTTGTTTGTTTGTTTGTTTGTTTTTTACCCTCTGTTACAGAGTCTTCCTAGCTTTTCCTTGCCGGTGAGGATTCTGTCCTTCTCTTCCTAAATCTTCTGACTTCACTTTACTTCATAATCTTAATGGAATATTTTTATTCAATAGTTTTTAATGCTGTATTTAAATTTTCACATGGAAATTATGTATTTTGCACACAGTGAAAATTGTTTCGGCTCTATTTATGGTATTTGCTGTAAACAAAAATAAATGTAGTTCTTTATAAGTCTCCCTGTTTCATCTCTTCCTTTTAAAAGCATTTCTTGAATAGTGACTTCATGCTTGTTTTTACAAATACATCTTCTGGTGGATGCTGTTGTGTTATCTTTGTAGTGGACTGGCCTGGAGGCCAGCGAGTTTCACTGTGATGCTGTAATCACATGTGTGTACCTTTTGGGAGGTCCTTGGCCTTAAGATTCTGCACGAGTTACCCACTTGAGATCAGAAGGTGCCTGGTGATGGGGTTTATCCTTCCTGGGAATGATAAGTTGGTGTTGGTGAGCATGGGGATTGCTTGTATTGCATACACAAATGCCACTTGTTCGTGTCTTTTGGCTTCTGTTATTTTCTGTATGTTTTTATTTATTAACAAATGTCATATGAGTCATGCTAAGTTATGTGTATTTGGATCTTACATCAGGTACACAAAAAACAGATAACTGTGGGTTATCTTAAGCCTTATTTTTGTTACTGACACTGGAGTGCTATTTGCAAGCTCTCTGTATCTTCTGGACCCCTGGAAGCAGCACTTAATGGTGACTTATCTGGTAACAGTGGCCTTGTATTTATTTATTGTATTTATTCATTTAGTTTGCTTTCCTTTGTTGTCATGTTTTTTTATTATTATTTTCAATTTTCTTTTATTGTTTTTATAGCTGGTATTGTAGTTCTTTTTAAACAGCAGGTTTCCAAAAGAGCTTTTCCAAGTCTTCCTCCGCTTCACCTTCTTTCCTTTTTTCACCCTGCAGTTCTTAATCTAGCATCTCTACCTTTGTATTTCAAGGGAAAAACAAATCACAGAATGAATAGTTCCAATTATTTAATGGAAAGATCATTATTTTCTTGTTTTAAAGTCAATTCCAACTGAGCCTCACTGGAGTTCTTTGTTGTAACTGTGTTTTTTGTGATGTTGCAAAAGGCCCCAAAAGTCAAATCACTAGCAAATCTTACCTCGAAAGGGATATTGCCCTGTCCCTGGAGACCTGGAAGGTCAGGCTGCACAGGGCTCTGGGCAACCTGATCCAGCTGTAGGTGTCCCTGTTCACTGCAGAGCGGTTGGACTGGATGGCCTTTAGATGTCCCTTCCAACTCAGACAATTCTATGATTCTATGATACACTTAGTAGTAAACAGTCCTCGCCCTCAAATGCTAGTGGACAAGACAGGAAACATAGTATGAATAACAAATAAACCAGGCAAAATGAGTGGTGTCAGGGGAACAAGCTGGTGTTTCTTCATTCTCAGTCAAAACCCTTACACAACAAAATTGTAGATATTTTTTGGGTCAATCCCAGTAATGGTGCTGGAGGAACAGCCTGATGGATTAAGTTCTGAGCGAATTGAGCAAGACTAGTTCAAGACTTGTGTATCATTGGGGATGCTCTGGCCATCCCTCCCTGTGAAGGGGAGGGCTGATTCCTCCTGCAGCCCTTGTGCTGAATTCTCTCCAGAAGCTCTAGTGTTTCTAGCCTCCACTGAGCAGGTGCTACTAAAGACTCATCCCAGAGCAGCCATGCTGTATCCCTGCATGTAGCTGGAAGTGGCAGTGGTGCTTTTGAAAGAGGAAGTGGGCTGCTACTTTGATCTCCAGCTGCTTGAACTGGGTGCCTTTCAAAAACCTTGGGTTTGGAGCCGGTGATACTGCCTCTTGATATTGTCAGTGCTTTCAAAGATGTGAAAGCTACTTGTTACAGATGCTGTTATAGTGCTAGAACTGCAGGGATGACATTTGCTGTACCTGTCAGATTTGGGAGCTCTCTCGCTCTCTTTCCTCCTCATTATACTGGTTCAAATCATTTCTGAACTTGCCTGTTGCCACGAGGGCCATTTGGACTGGAAATAAATGCACAGATGTGCATTTTTTGTTGGATTTTGAAAAGCCAGACTAACCATTCTTAAAGCCCTATGTATCAGTTAATGAAAAGCAAACATGCCAGAATTCCACTGAAGTAACCTTCCTTTATTAAGATTATGCTTTATAATGAAAAAGATCTTGCCATTTTTAAGCATACTTGGTTTGAGGGTAAAACACAGACAAATTTTCTTAAAATTGCTTGGATGAAAATGTCAGCCTTTCATTAACTCCATCAAGAAGAATAATTTGTTCCTCTCAGTTTCTTCCAGACTTCCACAGCAATAAAATACTAGTGAGCATTTCCTCTGTGTGTATTCCAACCTCAAGCAAGGGCTACAGTCTGTGTTTTCCCACAACATTATGGCAATTAGTTACTGTAATTGGCTTTAATTCACTTCTTGCTTACTCATTCCTCACATTCCAATCAAAACAATGTGTTCTGAAATGCACTGGATTCTGCATTAATATTTCTATTTCCAAAGATATGACGTTTGTAGATTTTTTTTTTTCCTGGAAGATCATGTTGCTGAAGATCAGAAGACGTTATGTGTTAATGCTTGATCCATTTTAGTCATGTAAATATTTCCCCAAGCCCCTTTCCTTTGCTTCATGAACTGTGTTAACAGAAAAAGAACGGAAGCTTTGATCTCATCTCATCGGGTGGTGGTCTCCAAACTCATTTGTAATGGCTGGAATTCCTGATGTTGTTCTGAAATGTGAAATTACAAAGAAATTTGCGTGTTACTGTGCTATTGTATTTGCTCTTTCAGCATTTGTCCTGCAGGAATTAATTCATATCTTTGTTTTAATGGTTTTGGTGCTTGGAGTCTGTGTGTAAAGGAAAATATTATTTTGGCATACATTAGATTGCTGATCACTCCAGGGACAAACCATTGTGACTGCACTCTGAATTTGCAATTATTACATGCATTAATATACCAGACTAACACAGATTGCTCTGATAAAATATACATTTGCTCTAAAACTGTGGTTTTTTTGAGAAGTAAATTTCCATAACTGTACATATCAATACATCTAGTAGGTTTTCAGTTAACTGCTTCTTGCTTTCTCTCTGTAATAATTTTTGCTTAGTTTGTAGTAGAGTGTTAATGTGCATTGTCCTGGATACATGCAAAAGTCGTGTTCTTTGGGCTCTGTCTTCCTTTATACTTCAAGCTCCCTGGTTGTATTTTGTGACTGAATCCAGAAGTGTCCGTTCACCAAGTAAGTAATTGGTGCTTTGAAAAAGTACTTTGCTGCTGAAGAACTTGTGTAGGTTCTACCCTGGGCCCAGAGGGATGTGGGAGAAGTTGTGCTGCTGGTGTGGAGACAGGAGGAGGAGTCGGTGGACAAGCCTGTCACCAGGTCACAGGGGAGAAGGGGTAGCACAAAGATTTTTGCTGGTGGCAATGGCTGGAAGCTGGGCTGGCAATCTGTCTCTGCTTCCATAGGAGCAGTGTGCCATCCCGTGAAATGGGAAGGCAGGTTGTCTTTGTTCTTTGCCTTCTGTTAGACACCATAATGTGGGATTTAATTCTGTAGACGAGTGATGCAAGCATTAGCAAAAAGGGGTAGAAAAGTAGGAAGAAATGTGAAACATCTCATCTCTTACTGAAGTCCTTTTTCGAGGACAGGAGTCTACGTGGTGGTTTCTCAGGTGTGATGAAACGTCAGAGTTTGATAAAAATAATATATCACTTAGGGCCTTCTAACAGCATTCCCAATAGTCTCGTAACACAGATCTGTGAAATACCTTAATGGTATATCTATAGTTTTGAGCTCTAATGCAGGCAGTGCTCCCAGGCAGCCTTGCTTGTTTCAAAGCTCAGACTACAGGGCTCAGCTGAGGTTATAATGGGTTTGAGCTGGGCTTTCACTCCAGTGTGGGCTGGTAGCCAGCGCATGGTAGCATGACCAAGGTCTTGGCAACCTGAATGTGTTGTAGTTCTCTGATACCATCTCACAGTCCCATGTGGGCTGGGCTTCCCTGGCAAGTGCTTTCTGCTCTGTATCTTATCCCTGTGCTTCCTGGGTTCTTTTCAGCTGTGTTTCTACAGCACTGAAGACACCGTCCTTCTGCCCCTGCAGCTTGTTAAAGCAATGCTGTATTATAAGCAGGACGCATAGAAGATCTGGGGAGTTGATTGTACAGCAAGAAGCCAGAGAGGCAGTAAAGCGTGCTGGGTGTGCTACAAATCAGTTTGTGGTCTGATGACTGAATTTCTTAATGTCAGTTTTTGATGCCAACTGGTGTTTGCTTTCACCATCAGAGCTGCCCACGTTTATAAGCAACTCCACTTTAAAATTATTCACTCATGTCATTGCCTTAGTCAGCAGCTCCATACAAGGCCAGGCAGAGTCCTCTCATCCTGTGAATGAATTATAGGGTGACACAGTTTAATGGCAGGCTAAAATACTCAGGACAGCCAGCAAGCTAGGCTGGGGGCTTATGGGGGGAGGCACTGGGCAAGCTGGGCAGGGGTGGGTGAGCATAGGTTACTTCTGCAGTGAAGGTTCGTAGCTGCGTCAGCTTGGGGCTTCAGTGGGGGGAAGGTCCCTCCCCGAGCACTGCTACACTGGCACTGGGAGGGCTGGGGGCCAGCTGGCACGGTGTCCTGGCCAAGCTTGCTCAAGCTTGTCCCTGTCACAGCAGTGCAGCCATAGCTGGTGGTTTCAGGCACAGTGGCGAAGTGAGCTGTGTGCCAGCCCTGGGTGCCTGTGCCTCTGCTGCCCAATAGCAGCAGCAGCACATGGGATTTCAGTGTTTTTCATCTGGGGGTTTCAAGTTCCTTAGCTATTGCTGAATTACTGACAGCTCTGAGTAAGTACTGCTCCTGTTCCACAGGCTTCAGTGAGTCACAAAAATGTGATGTGTCAGAGGTGCCAATGCATCATATCCCAAATACAGGTTGTGACATCTGACTCCAGTAGGTTTCTTCCTTATTCCCGCTGAACAAGGACCTCATGCTGTAACAAATCACCAGTCTGGGTGTTGAGGGATCAGGGAGCTTGCAGGATGTTCTCTGGAGCAGTGTTCCTACAGCTTTCTTGCTGACCACTGGCATGCTGGGTGTTTTGTGCCCTCAGCTTGATACCATTTAAAATTTCTTCTGGCTCTGTTTCTGTATTTTGTTTTTCATCTGTCTTCAGGGATGTTCTCTGAGTTTGTAATAGTTCAAGTCTGTACTTTGGTTAGCTTGGCAAGACTAACTCCCCCTTTCTGCTTGTGGACGACTCCTATTTGGTCTGAGTCATCTTAGCTGAGAAATATCACTATATCCTGCTTAAAAATGAATTTCCCTCTCACAATTTAAAACCAGCTGAAGCAGAGAAGGGTAGTTAACATGAACACTTTTGGTTGTTTATGGCACAGCAGCATTGACTTGATTTTCAGGCTGCTGCAGATGGCTTGGTGTGGGATTTTTTCCGATGGGTTCAGCGGGGCATCTTTGACCATTTTTGTCCAAGGCAGGTGGAGGCACATGCAGAGTGGCAGCTCCAGAGCAAAGCTGGCAAAAGGCAGGAGCCAGATGGTGGCCGAGGCGGCTGGCATCATGGGGAGGGGGGTTGTTATTTGGGCTTTGTGTTGCTGTGAGTGGCAAGCACATGTATCCCTGTCCATGTCCAGCCCAGCTGCCCCCAGCAGGCACTTGACTCTGCCCAAATTTGGCCAGTCCCTGAGCCCCTGTCATCTCCCTGCAGGGTCACAGTCATGTGTTCTGCCTGCTGCTAGTTTGGCAGGTGGCTCGGGAGCAGCAGGAGGCTGTGCCGAGAGCCAGGCTGCCCTGTCAGTAATGTCTCCTTTTTGCTGCCTGTCTGTTGGCCTTGGCTTTAGCAGTGGGTTACTCAGATGCTGGAGTGATAGACACTTCAATAAGTGGTGGCCACAGTGGGTGAGAGCCCCCTGGATGGGGCCTCTCCTATGCCCTGTGTGTGGTGGCTTCCAACAGGCTACTTCAGGGCCCATCACGGGACCACCGTATTTCCCTCAGCTAAGCAAAACCAATGGCAATTGCACCATTAGCATGGCGTAAACAGAAGTAGCGGTCAGTGCCTCTCTGCAGCACTGACCTGGTGCAGTGCAGTGGGACATCAGTGCGTAACTCAGCACCTTTGTCTTGTGGCTGCTGTTGGCACAGCCTCTGTGGCTGGGAAGAGGAGCACAGCAACTTGTTTGTCTGCTTAGCAGTAGCAGAGAGAACTTGCCTGAGATTGGACAACTTGCAGCAATTTGTTGGTCACAGAACAGTGAACAACTCTGAAATCATAGCTTTCAAAAAACAGAGCTTGAGATTTTTGACAGTGGTCTGGCCATGCCGAGCAGCGCACGGTGTTGCTAAGGCTCCAGAGGCAGCACCAGCCCTGGGGCTGGGGTGTGCAGGGCTCATCGCCCTCTCTGGTCAGCAGGGGCTGGCAGCAGCGCTGGGAGGGGGTTTGCGCTCTCCTAAGTGAGGTCAGTGCTGTGCTGTTCCCAGTGGCTGGATCACAACCAGGCGTCTGGTACCTGCCCTGCACTTCCTGGGGTGCGAGCTGCCTGAGAGTCGCAGGAGAAAATGACTGACAAAGCTAACCGCTAGCTTTTGGGGCTGTGAAGGTGTTCACGTAGTTTGTCCCCATAACAGAGGCAAGAACAACCTCACAGCTCCTATGTGAGACCCCTGCCCTTCCTGCTGGGCGCAGAGCTTCTGAGGGGCAGCAGCGCGGCCTGCAGGTCGCTCTGGGCCTATGGAGTGTGTCCAGGCCACAGAGCACGCTCTTACAAAGAGTGACTGAAAAAGGCGAAAATGCTTCTTAGGTCATGGTGCTGGCATCACCACTGAATGTTGTTCTGTAAGCACCTGAGCATTATATGCCTGTTGTGGGTAGAATCACGGTGATCTTGCAGTGATAATGAGCTTGTGTGGCTTCTGCTGACCCTGGGGCCACACCTGGGAGGTGTGGGCATCTAGGCCTCTCCTGGGTCATGGCACTGACTCTGCTCAGTGCTGGTGTGTGGGGGACCCCTCTGAAAGCTTCCTTGTGTTCCTAACGAGAGGCTGCTGCTCCTCTGAGCAATAAGCAAGCTTAGCTTTCTGAGGTTTGTTCGTCAGATTTGATAACCAGCTAGGAACAGGCCCCTGCTGAAGAACCAGCCCAGTTGGCCGTTCGTCTGTGGTCACCATGAGGTCTGATGTGTGAATTCTTGCGAGACCACCCTGAAGCCAGTAGCTGGCTGAGCCAGTTCTCAAGGACAATCATACTGTCCAAATATTATCGCTAATTTAACCTTAGAAAGTAAATGGTTGTGGTGTTTGGGTTACTGATTCTATGGGGAGAAATGGGGATATGTACTTCATGACTGTAGCTGTGGAGCCAAAATAAAGCCCCTGTCCAAGTTCTGTAAGTTCTGCCAGTACTGCTGAGGTGCTGCGATGTCCCTTGGCCCTCGTTGGCCACATCTCCTCAGACTCATTCAAGACTGACTGGGCTGTTCCGGGCGCAAGGGTGAACTGGCCCTTTGGCTGACTGTAAGAGCGTGGAATTGAGAACACTTGGCACAACTCTTAATGGGACACAGAAGTGGTTTTACTGGAAGGAGATAAGAATCTGTCCACAGGGTCTGCATGGGCTGTTTGGTCAAGGCTGGATGCTGGAGAGAGCTTTGGACACCCCTGCCCTGTGAGCCTCAGCAAGAGCTGCGGGGACACTGCTCGTGTACCATGTGGATTAGCTACATCCCTTCACTGTATGGAAAGCAGTTGTTTCCCAGTGTGGGGATGGTGAGGTTGGTTTTGAAATGCAGACAAAGGCGAAATTGTTTATCCAAATTTTTCATCCTGTTGACGTGGGAGGGTCAGATGAATGCAGAACTGTTCTGCTGTACTTGCTGACTGTGTTACTATTGTTTACGTAACTGAAGGCAGCTAACTGAAGGCAGCTAATCTCCACCATTTGTTTAAGAAAACAACCCTAAAGCCATGTTTTTTACTCTCAGTGCAAGTCAGTCAAGGACTCTGATCAGGAAGGCTTGGGCTGAGGACAGGCACTTGGGGAGGCTGGAAGTAGAAAGTGGAGATGCTGTTGCCCCCAGGACATGAGGCCACTGAATTGGGCGACCTCTGTGTGAGGATTATTATCTGCTAAAGTGGACATGCTAGTGTTCTGTTATTGTGCATTATCAAATGTGTTGCAAAATCTCTTCTGTGTAAAAGATCTTTAGATCAATGCTTTTTTTTTTTTTTTTTTTTTTTTTTTTTTTTT
>VXAV01007373.1:146706-156837 GCA_013399715.1 Alectura lathami | reverse complement strand
GAACTGCCACGCACGATGAATGAAGCCAGCACAAAACGTGCGATTGTCTAGAAATTTGTTGTTTGTCTTGCAGCAAAGACTGAATGCTTTTGGAGAAGCAGCTCCTAAAAGCTGGGGGCTCTGTTTTGGAAATCACAAAATAAAGAGAAGAGCCAGAACTACAAATAGTATTAGCCATTAGACAAGACAAAACTTCACTTAGGTTTGAATGTTCCTAAACTAAAATGCTTGAGAGAAACAGTGCAGAGACATGAAAGGGAAAAGGGTTTATTATCAAAGTGTTTTTAGCGACTGAGAATACTGCCATGCAAATATGAGCAGCTCATGTGAGAAAGCACAAAGCTCAGGTAATCCCCAAGAGAAGGACTAGCACAGTTTTAGTCTTAAATAAAAATACCAGTACATTTTGTATCAACGGCTGATGCACTGCTATTTCCTTAGATACAGAGATGAATAACTTTGGCTTTAGCGAGTGTTTTTAGTTTCATTTCTTATTATTCATCACATGTTCATTTGCTAATTGCATGAAGGACAGCTTGGGTGTTGAAAAGAATTTGTTCATTAAGTACACAAAATCTGATAAACCAAAACGTACTGGTCATCAGTCCTCGGTCCAGACATCCTATGAACACTTAAAAATCAATTTCAAAATTCATTTTATGCCTCCAGTGGGTTCTTTGAAGGAAAACGGCTTACAATGAAGTCTTTTCTGAAAATGAATTTTTATATACCTGATGGCTGGTACTGAGCCATAACAGAACTGTAGCTCACAAAATTTAGGTTTCAAAAAGAACTGCCAAGACCATTTAGCCACCTTTCACAGAACTCACACAATGAAGGAAGTACAGGCACACAAAGGCATACAATGAAAAGCATATCATTTTTTCTTTCTTGTTTTTTTTTTCTTTTTTTTAATTGTTACATTTAGGAAATGTAGGATCCAGGAGGAAAATCTATAAAATACTTGACCTTTGGTTTTGTTGTTTTTTTTTTTTGGCTGGAAATATAGAGAGAACTATTGTACTTGATGGAACGCTTATGGCATTTCTTAAACTATCTTCATGTATTCATTTTTCCCAGTAGTTAACTCATTCGCATGGTGTGAAAACCTCATAATGGTCAAGATTTTTACAAATTTCAGTTTAAAAGCAAAATGTCTAATTACTAAAGAGAGATTCAAAAACAGTTAATAGAGAGACTTCATGTTCTGCATCTATTCTGAGTGATCGCCCTCACCTGCCTTGTCAGGTGTAATATTTTACCTGAAAAAAAAGGACAAGCCCAAGCAGTATTTTCCTCAATGAGCAGTTTCCAACCTTAATTGGAAGCAATCTTCACCTGCCCCAGGGCCACATTTCTGGCCATCACGTGCATAGTTCCACTGAAACCAAGAATGGTACTCTCGATGAGAAATGCTTGCAGAACCGGGCCCCAAGCAGTAAATAACATCGGTTTGAATACAAGAATAAAAACGACAAAAGCATGGAGGGATAGTTCAGTCCCATGTCATGGACACATACCTGAAAAGAAGTGCAGCTGCAGGAGACATTTGCGAGACATCTGCTTTTGGTGCAGAATCTCTCATTCCATGTGTACGACCGCACACTTAGCACCACGTGCCAGGCGAAGCCGTGCACATCCCTTTCCTCCTTCAAAGCAAAACCCTGAGGAGGTCACTCTTACAAACTGCTGATGGATGAGAAGACCATGTTGTATTATTCTTGGCTCACCTAGCATTTTCTGAAATGAGATTCATTTCAGGCTTACAATTAAAGGCAATTCTAACACATACATGGGCTCTTGTTTTCCTAATGAGCTCTAAGCAACCTCACTCCCTTGCGTACTGCCCCTCTCCTCCTCCCAGTTCCACAAAACCTCACCTTATTCATGGGAACACACAGGAATGAGAGAATCTATCCTGACTGTAAATCGAGGACAAAGTCGCTGTGCTGCTTATCTTCAAGAATATAGTGGTATTTTTCGGGTTCAGTTTTCAGGATCAGTTCTCTCAGTCACCCAGTGAGGGTGTGAATGCATGGTGCCATTTGACAAGATCCATCGCCAAAGTAGAAGCATTTCTAAAGATACTCAGTGCTTGTGGTGGCATCTCCAGGTTAACCATCACAGACTGGAAAAGTAAGACTAGTGTTCAGTATTCACCAATGTTTTCTTTGCAGTTTCCCTTTTTCCCCTAATTCCAGCAATGTGACAAGAACAGCACAGTGCATTACTCACACCATCTGAAAAACACAGTTTGTGAAGCCCCAGTGGCAAATATTACATTATTCCTTCTAAACAAAAGTCCAGTCACACAAAACCAGCAATAATGTAATTCAGATACCATAAACCTACCAATAAAACTCTGTAATGATGTTAAACTGTTTTTCTGTCAAAGAAACATGGAACATTAATTTTTTTTCACTGTATCCTAAGGAAATGAGGATTATAACTTTATGCTGTTTATCTCCTCCAATATCTTTGGAACACATTACTCAATTTTAACCAAATTTGACATAGGGATACAGCCTCAGTGATACCGTGTTCCCACAAGTTTTGTGACACTAACCAGATGGGAAGAGGAGAGAGATCTTTATGTAATCACATTACATATCTCACGGAGAGAAAGGCTTCAGAGTGCACATATGCTTCTTAAACTGCAGAGTATTTCCAAGAAATACAGCGTGCCACAACCAGAGAAAAAAAACTTCAGGTGAAACATGTAAACAGGCAAAAAACTCGTATACAAAGGAAAGCAGCCTGCCACTTCTGGCACGTCTGAAGTCAGTTGTCATGAAGGAGAGGCAGCAGTGGCAGTGTCTCATTTATTTGTTATTCCCTACCTGACTCTGGAGATTTCTAGTTCCTAGAAAGCCTTACGACTTCCATGGCAGCGGTAGCACCAGCAGGATACAATTCATGATTCATTACTGCTGTTGTGCAGCATCACAATGGTAAGCAGAGATCAGAAAATGACTCTTACTCATTTCAGATTAGTACAAATTTTCTGAACGTTTGGTTAGCAGGGTGGCTTTTTTGTTTGTTATTTTACAATCCGTAACTGTATTCTGCTATCTTTTTGTTTAAATACACTGTTTTTCTCTAACACATTAGTACTTCAGCAGCTTATGACTATTTCCAGGGTTTCCAGAATACAGTAAGAAAGTGTCAACTTTGTATGCTTTTACCCTTCTGTTTTCTGAGGTTACTGACTAATAGTGCTAGTCACAATTTCTGTGAAGCTATTCCAGTATATGCTATTTCTAAACAAACATGTAGGAGTCAATATGCCCGTGGAAAGCATGAGCAGCAATGAATTTCAGACATACCATGTTCCACTGCAGAGAAGTATCTCATGACTGGGGAGCCCGTTGCTGCCATTAGCTGCCTACTGCAATTAATTTTTAAAAAAGAAGACAAAACATTTCATTTCTTTATCAACATTAGACTATGGAATGTTGAATTATGTGTATGCCAAAGCCAGCCTACAGCTGGATCTCCTCAGGGTTACGCTATCAGATTTGGAGGGAACCAAATTTCCTAACACTTCATTATTTTTGCTTCCAAGTAAGCTGTACCTGTTTCGTTTTCCTTGACTTGCCCCAAATGTACTAAGATACAAAATCACTTTCTCTTGCTTATTTGAACTTTGCTCCATCCTTCTTGTCTACTGTAATTTCAAAGCAAACTAACCAAAAATAACCAAAAACTGTAAAAACGTAAAAAAGCAGTACTGAAAATTGCATTTAA
This sequence comes from Alectura lathami, assembly GCA_013399715.1. Classification (NCBI taxonomy): domain Eukaryota; kingdom Metazoa; phylum Chordata; class Aves; order Galliformes; family Megapodiidae; genus Alectura; species Alectura lathami. The sequence goes on along the minus strand of VXAV01007373.1, from coordinate 153,090 downwards.
AGTAAGTACTGATATTCGCAAATTCAAACATGTTATGTTATAAGGAAGAGTTTTCATGCACTGCCAGACAGCACTGAGATGAGATGAGTTAGTCTGGGTATTTCCTGTAACTACTCCAGTGAGACAGGAAGTTGCCACAGCAAGTTTAAAGGAAATGTCCCTCACTCTGCACACAAAGGGAATGGTTTTTGATTATTAGTAGTCTACATGCGTGGCAAATTTCATCAAGGCTTTTTCTATACTGCTTGCTTCTAAATGGGAAGCATTGTCATTTACCTTGATATAACTTCCTGCAAGAAAAGTAGTGTTCTGCAGGTGAGCTGAGACTTTTCATGTGCTAGAAAACCAATCCTAACCACAAACAGCATTCTTAACAGTGTCTGCATGAGCAAAAACAGTAAACAGTTACAGGACTCCAAATTCATACCACAGGTCTTAGCTTTGTAGACAAGATTATAAGAGAGTTTCTCCTAGGAAACAGACAAATAATTTAAAATGTTCATGAGAAAATCCAGCAAAGAAGTCTGATTCTACTAAGTCAGACTAAGAAATTTCAATATTACCAGTGACTTCCATACTGTATACCGGGAGATTATTCTCATAACCTTCTGAACATCTCCCTATCGCTTAGTATTAGGCCTCTCTCAAAATTCAAATGTGTCCTACGCCCCAAGAACTTCTGGAAATAGTGCCAATGTTCTTCAAATGCAATTTCATTCAAGTGTGTGGAAATGTGTTTCATCCTTCATTCATCTGCTAAGGGAAGTTTAAATTGAGTTTTCGTTCTTTTCTTTCCAGTCAATGATAATCTAAAATGACTGATTCCAGAATCAAGATGGCAAAAAAGCACCTTGTGGCCTACAGGCAAAAAGCTAGCTTTGGGAGCTGGAAATACAGGAGCTGAAAAACAAACAAGGACAACACTGGATAAAATCTGCGTTTCGTACTGAATGCCCTCAGACAGCTACTACAAATATTTCTATACTACACGCAAGAGGAGTTACATAAGCATAGTGAGACGTGCAAGCTCATTGTAACCTGTTTCATCGAGACACCATTTGCAGACTCACTGTACGGTTCAGAGCTCAATGTTAGTGAAGCTTCCCTGTCCCAAAGCACCTCATCTGGCCTTTGGTGAGGATACAGGTATGAGGCGTGCCTTACACCCCCATGGACTGAGCACTTCCTCTCCCTTCCACTCATTGCGTGTAACGTCTGTGGCATTTAGAAAAGCAGAAGTATGGTAGTTCCGCATGATTCATATTCTGACTCTGAAATGCAGAATTGTGAGCATTTGACACGTGGAAAGCCTAGACAGTGAATGAAAAGACCAGACTTACTTCATCTGCAGTTTGACTGCTACTCCTCCTTCAATTCTGTCTAGGAATGTAACACTTACCAAGGTATAGGTCTTTCTCTTTTAACATTCAAACGCTTGCATGTCATCCCACATGCTCTCATCTCAAGGTTTTGCACACCAAAGATTCAGCAGGTCTCAGTCTTCAACCTCTATGGTAATTAACAGCACACCTTTGAAAGATAGATTTGTAAATGCTCTCACTTGGGTGAGAGTCTCTGTTCAGGATTAATGTTGTTTCAAAAGCAAGTGCAGCACTTCTGCCAGCAGAAGACAAATTTGCTCTCTATTTTGAGCTTCAGATAAATCTTAAACACAGCTGAAGGCGTTCAAGTCATCAAATGAGAGCTCACACAGCACTTGCATATCTATCAGCATACGGCGAGCAGAGCCTGCCTGGGTCATAAGGCTGGATCTTCACAACGTGGATGAGCACAGTTTGTTCAGATTTTTAGGCTTGTTTAAAAAAAGATCTGTTTCAATTCCAGGACTAGTTATTTTCCTGTGTGAAGTCCTGGCAGCATACCATTTTCTTAGAAGCTCTAATCTGGATTTTTTTGTGTGTGTGTTTTTTTTTTTTTTTTTTGCCAGTAATGGGAAAAATTCAAAGGTTTGGGGAACTTATTGAAGAGTAAAAAAATTCAGGGGTTTATTCCTGCTGTCTTCAGGTTCACAAAAACAACTGACAGGCATTTCTGTAGATTGCTAACAATAATTACAGGCAAAAACAGCTGGGCAGCTGGAAAGGCATACATGCTTGTGAGCATTGCTTAAAAATCAGAAATACGGTTTTGGATGTTACTTAGTTGGGCGCTTTGAATTCCACTGCCTCTTCGCAGTAACAAGCTGTATGCAGGATCCAGATGAGTTCCAGAGGCTGACAGACGTGCCTGGCTGGGAAGGACAGAGGGATGGAAGGGAGAGACTGAGCTCTGTCCAGATGCACTACTGAGCTTAATGCACTCAGCCTTGCTTTGTAGCAAGAGCCTGACTAGGGACAGGGAGAAATTAGGAGTAGTCATTTAGTTTAGTGTAGCAGAAAGCAGCAGGGAACATAAGAGGATGTAATTAGCTCAGAGAATTCTGTGAGAGTCTTGGACCTTCCCCCAGCATTTCAAAATCTCAGTGCCTTCCAGCATTCAAGCTTGTACAGAAGCACATTAGGAAGCAGGACACAGTATGGATAATTTAGGCGTAGGCAAGCCAGACCAATGGTTATGGCAAATCTAGCCTTTGAAAGTATGCCAACCACCCCATTCCAAAATTGAGAGAAGGCTGTTTCAATGTTTAGCATGTTATTTTGCTCTCCTCTGAAGAAAACGTCAACTCTTGCTGAGTAAATCTGGTTTTGCATGGATTCAGAATAACACTTTTGATTTTGTGGAACTGATTCTAACAATGCAGGAAAATGCTATCATCAGAACTGCAGTTCTGCAAATTAATCAGGCCCCTAAATCCTCCCATCGATTTTCTAGCTTTCTCTCTCAACACATTTTCCTAACTACTGATTGCCCAACCTTTCTTGTTGCCTCTGAAACAGCATAATTTGGGGGGCAGGACATGGTCTACCCAGCTGTAAATAAAAGGAACAAGCATTTCAGGAAACATGGTACAGAGGACAAGCAACTCCGCAAGTACTTCCTAATGATTTGTGGCTCTTTTGCGAGGCTGAAGACCTGTTGCCTGGATTACTGCCACAGCCTGAGACATCTGTGTTTGGAGGAGGCTTTTCTGACAATATACATACAATTCTGTGGTATAAATCCTTGTATTTAAATCACTGTCCTAGTTACTAAATATGCTGAAATCTAGTACTGTTTCTGTGGGACATCTCTCGGGTGATTGGGGTAGTTCCTGAACCATGTTTTAGACGGACACAGTTCATCCAGGTCCATGTGGTTCTGTAATCTGCATCCCCTAATTCCTGACCTGACCAATTCTGCACACCTAACTGTTGCTAGCAAAAGGAAGTTTTTTCTTTCTTTTCCAAGAAGGAAAAGAAGCCTGTGAAGATGCCTGTTTAGTATAAGAGACTAAATAAAAGAGTGCTGTGTGCTTCTTTCTTATTTAAATCACTCATCACACTGTAAGTACTTCAAGTAGTTCCAGCTTATTGCAGAAACTTCCCTTCTTATGGGTATGGGTACTCTCCCCCAAAAATCCTATTTTCAGATGTGTACTCTGCAAGGCAATGTGCTGCAGCAATTCTCAAGCTAGCTGAAATTGTAAAGGATAACTAGAAAACAAACACTATTGTCATACTAAGCTACGCATACAAGCTTACAGAGCAAAACTGCTGTCAATATGTGAGCTGATTCAGTTGTAAGTTTGGGGTGCATAGGCTGGCTGCTAGACCCTCAGACACACACTGAATTAAAAGCATTTTAATGCATCACTCCTGTTGTTTACTTTTAAAGCATCAAAAGAAAGGTAAATAAACCTCTATGTTGCTTTGTTATAAATTATTTAAAATACTTTTCATATATTCCACAGTAAAATGAAATCCTTCAATTCTTTGGCGCACAGAGAGCTCATTTCAAATATTTACAGAGGAACATGCCAGAAACATAGTTCAAAGGCATTTTGACAAATCAGAGAGTTTTTCCTAAAATATAATCCCTAACATATGGTTCCTTTTGCTGATGCAATTTCTGAGTCCAGAGTGAAATTGATAGCTAATGAAGAATGAACAGAAAAAGCTGCAATCTTAAAATGAAAATGAAATATTCAATAAAAAGATCAAGTTTCATATCCATTAAGAAAGAAATTTGTATTCAGCTCCAGTGGGAGCAGAACTAGCTCCAGAATAGTGCCAGTTTCCATCGATGCAGAGCCTGGTGTTGGAGGGACAGTGAGGAAGTTACAGTGTTCCACAGACCATTAGGTTTAAAATCTGCTTTCTCTTCCGTAGTCATTTTCAACAGGCCACCTTGGATTCAAGCCTAAATGAGATCCCTTAAAACTTGTGAGCTAAAACAAATAAACACAACCTGTGGTTTTAGAATAAAGCTTGATAATTAAACTTCGCTTAGACTTCTCAAGACTTTTGTCAGTCAGAAAAGTCGGGCGTCTATAGTGTTATCTGTTCTAGTACTAGGTACTATGCAAATGCAAAGGTTTTCTCCATGCTCTGCCATGCTTTGTTACTCCCAGCAGTGCTTTAAACTCATTCCTCAGTGTCAGAACACATGCCAACACACGTAACAGCACATCTTCTGGAAAGAAAGTCAGCGAGTTTTCTTGCAACACCAATCATCTCATACTTTTTATGGTAACACTTGAAGCTGATAACTGCACTGGATTAAAACCGTGTTCTGAATGCGTGTTGAAAATGAGAATTCCCTACCAGCCTATTATGAAGTCATTCTTTTTTGTTTTTCTGGCCTAAATCCAGAAAAGATCCAACCCAACACTAAAGAGTCTTCACTAACTTGCAGCGCTTGACCTCATTCTGCCAAAGCTAGGAACCTGATGGTTACAGCAGCAGAATAAGCACTTTAGAATAGCTCATTATGAACACCACCTTTTCCTTCATCTCATCACCAGCTGCACACAACAAAGACTCCTTTTGGAGCAACCTTCTTGTATTCATACTATTTATTTCATGCTTGGAATAGTCCTGTTTGCTAATTTCTGTGAAGACGGAATGAAGTAGATGCGTAGGAATTGTTATTTGCTGCTGCCACAAGCCAGCAGGGTAACACGGCCACATTGGTCAGCCAGTCTAAAAGTCACGTGCCCTTCTCTTTTGCTCATTGTAGCTGCTGGTTAGTGCTTTCATTCTGCAGAAAATACGCTTCTGTCAGATGGCTGAAAGCATCTCCCCGCATACCACTGCAATTCATGCTTTTTTATTGAAAATGAAGGTAGTTGGATAATCTTTTGGCAAAATAAATTTGTCTGCTAGTTTCCTCAGATCTGCAGTGACATTTCTGCTCAGAGCCAAAGGGAGGCAAAACTTTGATCAAGAGCCCAAGAGCCATAGTATCCAGCTGAGATGCAGGTTCAATGTTCTCACTTCTTAAGATCTAGAGACAGGCCCCCCCATCATAGGTAGTTATTTCTGTGTGATTTCTCAAATCTTTCACTGGAGTAGCCACACTCTGAGTAAATATTTACGAATTGAATCTCCACATCAAAGTACTCTGAAAACAGGTTGTGAAGTCAGCTGGAAGAGGACAATGACATCTCTGGCAAGGACGAAGCTATATAATTTACATGGGAGAAGCCAGTAGCATTCTTCCTTCCATTCTTGGCAATAATCTCTCCAGCCTGCATTCCAGATTCTGACTACTCTTGTTCTATCCTTATCCAACAGAGGTTATAACAGAAGCTAGCACTAGCTTATCTGCGTTCTTCCAACCCCAACCATAGTGTTTCAGCCCTGAATACTTTATTTGCTTATGACTTCTGTCCAAGGAAGCTCTCAAGGATCATAGTACAGGTTGTCAGAATGATTGCTGTCAGAATTTTAGGCAGTCCAAAAGTTTTTGTCCTGAATAAAATGAAAATACAGAGAAGCCCCATAACATGCATTGGTCAGAAATTATTTCTGAAAGTACAGTTACATTATCAATGGGTTAACCTGAGAACAACAGCCAGGGACTTCTTTTTATCAGATCCAAATAACAGAGCAGCAAAGTTAAGCAGCAGACTTAAGTTTGACAGCAAAAATTCATGGTCTCTAAGCTTTGACCAGACTACATTATCTGTTGACCAATACCTGGATCTGTATTGCATGTGCTTCAAAGTTCCCCAAAAAGGGGAATAAATAACCCAGCTACAAACCTAGCATGTTGCAAGAGTTGCCTTTAGTGGAGTTTTTCCCTTGAGTCCCGATTATTTGTCTCGGGTGTAATATCTGCCTGTTGCTGTTATCTTAAGGATCAGAACTGATGAAATCTAAAACTGAAGAACAGATAGAATTTTAGTCTTAATCTCTTGACTTCACATTGTTAAAACCTGTAGTGTTCAAGTTTGGTTTAAACCAAAAAGACGTGGGGGCAGGGAAGAGAAGCTGCCTTCAG
>VXAV01007373.1:118706-144689 GCA_013399715.1 Alectura lathami | reverse complement strand
AAAAAAAAAAAAAAAAAAAAACCTTAAAAAGACAGAAATATATTCTTCCTGACTGTGACACAAAATCTGGCTATATGTAGCCTTTTGTACCTTCTGCTCCTCATTGTTTTTTTAGGCATTTCGGAAGGTCAGAGCACTTTAGCCACTTTAACCAGAATAATCTGTAACAGGTATTAAAGTATTTTCCAGTGGAACATACTGGAAACACAATCCCAGGATGGAGAGGAAAAGTAATCAGAGGTTCGTAACGGCCTAGATGTTTGTCCGACGATATTTCTTTGCCTGCCCTTCTCATTTTATCATGCTTAGAAAAACTCACAGAAGGAGCATTTTTAAATGGCTTGTAGTTTTCTACAGCTTTTATTCTACACATTCAAGATGTTTACAGTAATGTTACAATGGTGATCTTACTACGCGCTACCCTGACTTATTAGCTTCTTGCCTTGATACTCCCCATTGCATCGACTATTTTGAGAAAAGTGTGTTTGCCCTCTTTATCTTCCGTATTTCATCTGCAAAGCTGAAGTAGTGTGGAAAAGAGAGTCTGTTAGAACAAAACATCTAATAAATCGCAGAACACAGCTCTTCAGGGACCACAAAAACTACCCTTCTTATACATGTTTGCTATGGATAGCTTTTTTTAAAAAAAAAAAAACTGAGTCTTACTTTCTTTTGTTCTTTTCCTCTTTTTCTTTCCTCTCTCACTTGGGCCTCATGACTGCACTACAAACTCTGCACGGCTAACCTCATCGCTGCCTTCCACTCCACATTCTCAGGTTGAATCCCTGACCTTTCCACCACTCTTCCCCCGCAATGATATTATTGATCTCCACTGACACCTCCACCTTACAACAGAGAAACGGCAGTGCCAGAGAGGAGCTCAAGACAACATACACATGCTGTAGCTTAGCCCGTCCCAAACCGGTCGTGCTTAGAACACTGTAACTCACACCATCTCTGGATATGATTTACCAGTGAAAAGCAGTGAAACAGACATCCACAGTGTTCACACGACCACATAAATCCTCCAGATAGCAGGACAAAAAAGACTGCACTACGGATGGACAAAAGAATGTTCTAGATTTCCACAGTAGGGTATAATAGGAAAAAGCTGGATATGGACAAAACGCTTCTTAAAATTACATCTACTGGTAGAGTTACCAGTGCTTGCTTTTTCAGATTCCTGGTGGACAGATGGGTTTTGCCTTAGCAAAACCTTAGCATGTATCAGTAGAAAATGCTTTCTTATTCCCAAAATATAACATCAAGCTCTCTCCTACATAAAATAAGTATAGACATACCATAATGAAAATAAAACTTGATAATGAACTTTAATTAAAGCACAATTTGGAAAAAAAAAAACAAAACTATTTTTGAGTCATCTGCATAAGTAAAATACAGCAACTACCTCAGTTTAGCTTTAGCTTCAGATGAAGTACACCAATACTACATTTAATCATATTCATTATCTCTGTATGACTTCATTGTGCTAGTAACCTCAGCACATAAGAGCATACCTCGTGAAAAAAAAAAAAAAAAATCCAGCTGCTGAAAGTTACATTAATTTATTCTCAAAATTGCATTCTATCATAATGAAATTTGAAGTAAATTCTGAAATAATTGCTATTGTTTGAATTACCTTACTGTCAGAGTATTAATGAGATTAGTGTAGGTGAAACTGGTAAAATTGGGAATAGCAGATTCACAAAACACTGCCTTCTTGTGTTCCAGGAGATTTCAACAGACTGAACAACAATGATCTCCAGAATGCAATTATGCAGATATTCGAGTGTTTTCAATTAGTTTAACTTCATATTAAGCCTGCTCTCAAGAGCAAGAAGTTGGACGTAGAATCTAATTTTTGGTTTGATATCAATATTGTTGTTATCTCTGAAGCTCTTTTTAACAAGGAGACAGAATTATTAGATACTTGTTGCCATCTTTTAAATCAGTTTAGTTTTGTTTGAGGAAAACAAACAAACAAACAAACAAACAAACAAAAGCTTTCCAGTTACTTGATTTTTATGACACACTACTGTTGCAGTTTCCTGTCACTGTGAAGTTTTAGAGGCAATAAAAGCGAACTATTTCTCTATCATCCAGTAAACTGGAAGAAACAGTGTTTGGAGAGTTTGATACATACGCTGCCAAAGGTGGTGAAAATAACAGAACATTGTGTCTCTTTTTTTTTTTTTTTTTTATTTCCAAATAAATGACTGAGCTGCTGAGTTTCAGTGGAGCTCCCGCTGAATTCTACAGTCATAGGAAATATGGCTGAAGCAGGTCTTGAGAAGTTATGTATGTCTTCATTCCCATCTTAAGGCAAATATGAGACATACCAGGTCCTTCCTAAATGGCAGTTATCTACTCTGACTTTAAAATCTCTAGGAATGAAGATACAAAAACCTACTTTGCTGTCTAACCATTGTTAATATTTACCTGCCTCTATCTTACTGCAATTTAAGCTTGTGTATGTTCTGTCTATCATGCAGAGGTGGGTACACCCTTCTGCTAAACCATCCCAAGTCTTTAAATGGTAAGATGCCTTATTGCCTACATTTCTAACCTTTTGGTTCTTGTTCTTCAGCTCTCTTCAGACGGTTCGTATTTTCCTTGAAATACACAAGCCATATGCTAGACGTAACTGAGGCCTTATTTCTGCTGTGCAAGAAATACTGTCAGGGACAGTATTTTATGCATCATCTAAACTATAGTGATTTTCAAATGAAACCAGCATGGTTCCTGCCCTTCTTACAACAATTTAAAACTGGAATCACATTCAATTTACAAACAACTGTAACACCAAAATCCGTTCCTGAGGAAATGTTGTTAATCCATTTATTTTCCCATCCAAGTATCTTGCACATACTGTTACAAAAATTAATACCATAAAAAAAAATCTAATCCAATTTGCAAAAATTATTTTTTATATTCAAATCTTGGTCTCCTGCATATCTGTACACTGTCTCAACCTCCATAATGAGAATCTATTTTAAATAAGAATTCCACAAGCAAGATAAACCATACAAAATGGAACAGATTTGGACTTACAGAGGAATAGGCCTAGGGTTAGGAATCAGATCTCATTCTTCCTCCCTCCAGCTCAGTCACACATTCAGCAAGCAATGGTGAGGAATATTCATTTCATAAATGCTCAATGCCATCTGTAAAAATAGAGATAAACAGTTTATGTTTATTTTTAGATACCTTTTTGATAGAGACACAAAACTATACATGTAAGACAATATTTATAAATTATATATGCCTAGCAAATATTGTGTTTAAATAATAAAAGACATTATTTTAACACCATCTGGATTGCACCAGGACAAAATAAAAGTTATGATGGATATAGAGCGAGATTTTAAACATTCCAGAAAATTCAGGTTATAGACTCTGATCCAGGATTTGGATCCAAAACCACACTGCTGCCAGCTAGTTTCACGCCAGATTTTAGGAGTATTTTGAGACTGTGTTCTGAGTTCAGCAAAACACTGCAATGGAAGTGTAAACCCATCTTTGTGGAGCTCAGTGTACAATATCAAGGTGATTTTGCTCTATAGGGGACGTGCTGGCACATCTTTATCTTGCTAACATATATGGATATGGTCTGTCATGTCCAACAGGTACAAAATGGAAGAATTGGGGTACAAGCTTTCCAGTTGTCTGCAGCATCTATTTGGTCAGTGACATTCTGGAAACACAGACATTGACTATGAAAGCAAAAAGTCAGCAAAGACAACATTCAGGGATATTTGGATACTTTCACACTGCCTCCTCATAGTTTCAGTTTCTCACTTTCCAGCTCTATTTTTCTTTCACCACAAGCTCGATTCTTAGCTATTATTTCCTCTCTCTGCTATCTCTAAGCTCTTATGCGATGACTATACTTGCCTGTGTGTAATTTCCTGTAAATGTCTGTCTGTGACTCTAGAACAAGTAGACCACCCCTCCTTACCTGCCATTCAGATACCCAGGACCGAGTGCCATTCACAAGGAAAATTTTAAAGCTTATGCACTGTGGGGGAAAAAGCTTTAACTGAAGTGTTGTTAAATATAAAAAGGGTCAGAAACACTAAAACAATCTCAGGTTAAAGCAAAGTCCAGTCTTATTAATTCACTCCCAGTTGGAAGAGTTGGGTGATGAGAAACAAAGACAAATTGGAGTCCCTCTCCCCCACGACCCTGCACCTTCTTCCCAGGGTCAACTTCACTGCTCCAACTGTTCAGCTTCCCCTCCTGCAGCAGCACAAAGGGCTGGGGCACAGAGGCTGCAGTCAGGCCACAACAGTCCCCAGCACGGGTCCTCCACAGGCTGCAGATCCTGCCGGGAGATCCAGGCTCTCCTCACAGAGCGCACCGCCAGCGCCACACGCCCGTGCCCAGTGCAGCCTTCCCCAGCTTGCACCTTGCACACCAAACTGCTGCTGAGGAGTGGCTGGGGCCACAGATCCAGAGCAGAAACCATGTAACCACGTGCCAGAAACATTTTATTAGAGATTTATGTATTGCAACTGTTCAACTGTTTCTACGCCTATTTCATAACTCCCAAGGCAGACCAGTGCTCCAGACAAATAAAAAATCAGAATACGTAAAAGCACTTAAATCATAACTAAGGCAAATCAATACATTTGGTAAACATAACTTCTCATGTGGGTTACTCCTTCACGTTGCTTAGCAAGCACTCCCTTGTGCTGACCCACCCTGGCCTGCCCCGCTAGCCACGTGTGGCCCTGCTGGAGCACGAACATCTCATGGTGCCCACATCCCTGGGGGGCTGCAGTGGTCCTGGCTGAGTGCAACAGGTGGAAGCAGCCACTCTGCTTCAGAGAGCTAGAGCTACGTTTACACTGACCTCTCATCAGAAAACATACTGCAAAGCACATCTCACTGTAGCACTGCTGGGAGCAGCATCTCCTGTCCACCTCAGAGACCACAGCAGGAGGAAGTCCAGCCACACAGAACGGCACAAGTGCTCATCACTAAAAGCCCCGTTACATCTCCAGTCTCCAGGAAGCACACAGATGACCTCAGTTTTCACACTCCTAACCAAAAGCTGAGTCAGAGATCAAAGCATACTCAGTTGTACCACGAAACAAATACCCTTCTGGCATGCACATCACAGGTGGAGTTCACTGTCTTGAATGCAAAATGTGGGAAAGGACTGGGCTTCATGGCCTTGCTCTGGAAAGGAGTAAAGACAGAGCATAATACCACTGATCAGAAGAGGTGAGCCTGGAGAGCTAGAAACAGAAATTTGGGCTAAAAGAAGATGCTAAGCTGTGTTAGCTGCCAGTAAAACAGGAACAGTCTTGTGGCTGTCACCTCTCTCAAAGTATTTTACATGCTTGAAATAAATCGCTAAAAATAGGTCAGAGCAAATGATTAGCATTCAGGACATAACAAAAATTGGGACTAAGGGCTACATGCTACTCTAGTGGAGACTGTAGTGGACATAGTAGTCAACATATTCTTCTGCTGCCTATTATAAATTTAATGAAAAAAAAGTATTTTTTTTTTTTTCTCACCAGTGGAGAAATAAATAAGAATCCCTTCAGCTGAAAAATAGTTGTATCTGAAAAAAAAAAATTGCCTCTCTAACTACCTTGCTAAAAATAATTCTAACCTTGCTCTGATGGCATTCATTGCTACCTCAACCCTTGAATAAAAATGTGGAAAAGCAGACAGAAATAATTATTGCAGGTGCTCAGAACAAGCTGCACCTAATCCATTCTTTCTTTACCTATAGGACATCACTAATGACATTTCAGAGACAAATAGCTGCCTTCTGTATGTTGCATTTAATCTTTAATAGTGAAACCACATATGGCAATGAGTTAATCTTAATATAGACAATTAACATTGTGCTAAATTTTTCTATAAACACAGCTTGCTAAAATAACACATAATGAGATTCTCGTGTTTTGTGCAGGGTTGGATAATTGTGAACACCCACAAAAAGAATCTTTATGGATATTTCCATCTGATGAGTATTTTTGGATCATTAATGTCATTTGATTTGAAACTATTTTTGTCTTCTTTTGCATTGAACAAAAAAGTTACTTCATTTCTCTGGCTTCTCACATGAGTAAACTCAGCAGGAAAGTTAGGCATAAAATATTTTTCCAGTCTCAGGCCAAATTCCCACAAATTACTGCCACGCTATTCTACCTGTGTAACTGCTCTGCACAGCTGAATTTGCTGTGAAATTTCACTATGAAATGTTTCACCCAGTTAAAAGATGTTCCTCCTTCTGTCACACAACATAACAGAAAGAAGAACCACTCTCTCTGCTCTTTCAGCTCAGCCGTTGTCTAAACACTGTTGCATTCAGTAAGCACAGCTTGAACTTCAAAGTCTCCAGGCTGCGCCTACAAACAATACTCTCATTCCTGTCCCATGCTATACGCAAAGACTCACCTCCTAAAATCTTTGCTACTTCAAGCTATTTCATCCTGAATAGATGTGTCAGCGCACAGAGGTGCGCAGCCACAGAGCCTCTAGAGACATGAAGTAGACCTGTGAGATATTCGGCATCTTCTGTTGACAGATCATTGTTCTCAATAAACTAAGAAAATGCAGGATTCAGCTGTGAAAGCTAGAGCTGTGAGTGACTTCAGAAGTCACAGCACTTTGCAGTGGCAGAGGAAAGGTTAGGTTTCTTTCTTGGATCAAATCATAGAATCACAGAATGGCTTGGGTTGGAAGAGACCTCAGAGATCATCTAGTGCCAACCCCCCCCCAACCAATCATCAGCTTAAATACACTTAAGAAGCTATGTCTCAGACAGCAGCGTTACTTTTCTGAGATACTGAACTATAAAACAAACTTGACTGAAATAGGACAAGGGGGAATGGGCTAAAACTGAAAGAGGGGAGGTTTAGGTTGCACATCAGGAAGAAATTCTTCCCTGAGAGAGTGGTGAGGCGCTGGCACAGGCTGCCCAGAGAAGCTGTGGCTGCCCCATCCCTGGCTGTGTTCAAGGCCAGGCTGGATGGGTTCCTGGGCAGTTTGATCCAGTGAGCTAGTGGCTGGCAGCCCTGTCCAAGGCAGGGGGGTTGGAACTGGGTGATCTCTGAGGTCCCTTCCAACCCAAGCCATTCTATGATTCTATGGTTCTATGAAATGGAGCTTTGCACCTTATGAAAAATGAATTTATATAGTAATATTAACTGGAAAGTGCTCTTTGCAGAGTTGAAAAAGACAACCGTACTTGGGTAACTTGGGTTAAAAAGAAATTTTCTTTCCCACAAAAATCTCCATTCTTTACCCTGTCTACAACTACAGTACTGTGCTTAGATAAAGTAATCCACATCCTGAGCATATCTAAACAGAGAAAGCAGCCAAAAACTGCTAAGGAATTCTGGCTTACCAGTCTTCCTCTTGCACAGTGCTTGCAAGTTATTACACAAGCAACAGGCTGCAGCTAGAAATAGGAACTTTCAAAGCTGGGACTAGCAAAACACTGATATCTTCAGTCTTCTGTAGAAGATCAAAATTATTTATACAATTAAAAATGAAAATCTTGAGATTCTAATGATATGTAGTCAGAAATTGGTCTATCGCCAAGAAGAAAACATGTAGCGATGTTATAATTAACATCTAGGGGAACAATATTGCATTTTTAATGGGGAAAACAAAACAAAAGAAAACAAAACAGTAACTGTGTTCTGTAACTGTGATTTACACACATTTTTCCAAACGGACTAAATGACCTAACCTTTAAATCAGCTTCTACACAGCTGGAGAGAAACTATTTGTTTCTGTTTGTCCTGCTCCCCCCCCCCCCCCCCCTCACCTACCCATGCAAAACCAAAAGCAATTAAAAATGGTTATACTGTATTGCCTTAAATTCTTCTATCTTTTCTCTTTTGGTTCTGTTTCAATGTAGATTTCTTCTAACACAAGATATTTTATCTCATTGAGTATTACAAATTGTAATTTCACATTCATCATTCAAACCATTAACTAAATAAAATCCAATATTAACATCATTTTGTGTTGATACCAGCCCACTGGGACTAGAGAAATTTAATTTATCATATTGCAGGAAGGCAATATTTTCATTCTTAAAGTCATATCATGCCCAAAGGATATCTGCTTACATTGAGACAATGGAGAGTTTCCTACCTAAGAAGACCCACAGAGCTAAGCTTCTCCCTAGGTATATTTTAGGTAGAAATTGGTTTGAGGTGAGGGACAAGTAGTCAATAAGCAAGAAATATTCACACAATTTTTAGTGCTTGTCCTTTCTTTTAGTCAAAGAAGAGAGAGAGACTAGAGAGAAACTCTACTGAAGTTATTCTTCCGCCCTTTGGAGAAATCTGTCTTCACTGAATGGAGAAACTAGTCACCCAAAATTAAAGATAGCACACACAAACTGCTCTTGCACACTCAAAATAAATCAACAACTTACAGATTTCAGCATTCTTGAAAAAGATCCAAATTTAGCCATTTGGCTATCTGTGTTAGTAAATATATATAAGTTTTTATGAAGCCCCTTCTAATGTTATGAAGAAGAGATGTTAGTCCAGTTGTGTCAAAGAGCCAACTGTGATCTAGTAAAAAAATCTGAATGTCTGGACCAAAATAAAAAGGAAAGAGGAAGGGAAAGGAAAGGGAAAGGAAAGGAAAGGAAAGGAAAGGAAAGGAAAGGAAAGGAATCCTACAACAAGCCACAGAAGATATTTGCATATTGAGGATGGTAGGGCTGGCTGGATAAACTCAATAGGGAGTGGAAGGTAGAAAAGGCAGGAGACAAAACAAGACAAAACACCTGGCTTTAATGACATCCAGACAGTCCCAGGTTGGGAATGAATTAGAGTTGATGGTATGATGATGCCTTGATAGCACACAAAGAAAAGAGAATCCAATGACAAAGAGAAAAAAAATACAGAAGAAAATCCAGGAACTTGAGAATAGAGCATAGTCAGCAACTGATAAAACCAGAGAGAGACAATTTGTTATATTTAATAATCAAATTGATCCACAGATAAGAACCAAAGCTGACAACCACATGGCAATACAACACACAAGTAAATTATCCACAGGTAACAAATGCACTTGGTCCTTCCATTTCTTACCAAGTACAATAATGCTGTGACGCAGATGAAGGGAATGAAAGGCAAAGAGGGAAATGTACTTAAAGGAAACTCCAATTCTTTGTGCAAATCTCAAAGCTCATAAATTTTAAGCAACCTGGAAAAATGTCACTCCTTTGCCATGATTGAGTTCCACAGAGTCACTACGGAACCGTCCCTAGGTAGCAGAAGAGTCAGGGCCTTACATGTTTATAGATCCACAAGTTAAATCCCCTTAAATATCAGACAGATAAGTCATCATGAGACAAATGTCTTTTCCTTGTAAGGTTAAGAAACTAAGAACCTATATAAATTTTGTGGTTTGTTTGTTTTAAGTTTAGGCTGTTCAAGAAAAATCATCTTAGGTAGAAATATATCTTGAACAAAGACAGAAGTGCAGTTTGAAAGGCATAAGAACATACAGGAATGTTAGAGAAAAAGGCAGGCTATGGAAGTGGGTTTGGCTGCATCAGTCTCTAAATCTGTATAGACTAGAGAGGAGATTCATATGCACACAGTGAGCAGAGTGAACAGATGATACAAGAGACGGGTAAAAATCTGCACTCGGTTCTAGTAACGATTTTTCTTTTTATATATGGATATACCTTTTTCAGGAGCTTTCTGTATTAGATTTTGAAATCCAGCCTCTTCCATCTGTGAGTGCTGTGTTCTCCAGGTAACTGGCCAAAATCTCAGTCCAGCAAAAGTTTATTTTGCAATTTTTCCTGTCTTGGCAGGACAGCTAAATTTCCCTTTCAAAGAAGTTGTATGGAGCAGGACGCTCCTGCGAGAGAATACATTTTAAACACATTGAGTTTAATAATCCACAGCTATTAGAAAATTAATCTTGACTCTTCTCTAACTTCGCAAACACCAAGGAACAGGAAAGTGTTTTGCAGTCACACTGCCTCCCACCAATCCCTGTGAGCTCCTGCGTCAATTAAGGTCCTTATATCTCAGCTCATGCTGGGCTGTCCCCTAACCTGCTAGCAGTACCAAAGCTCAGGACACAGCTTGTCTGCCTACATGCATGCTTTGCCTTATACGCCTGCTTCAGAAACTTGAGTCAGAGAAAACTGAGACTTTAGGACATGTTTTGTCCTAAAGTCAGCCTGTAGCTATCAGATCTAGGTCTGCTTTACTTCTGTTAGCAAGTTATTCCCGTTGATCAATGGATTTTGTTCTGTCTTGGGAGACATCAGCTCAGACAAGGCTCTCTCTGTGGAGGCTAAGCTGCAGAATCAATTTCTCTATGTTATAAGGAGCACAGTAGGAGCTGGAAGAGAAATGGGAGTCAGGATGATCTTTCCATCGTGCTGTGACTGCTGCAGCCTGGCTCTGATGTGAATTGTGGCACACAGCCCCACCAACAGGGATTTTATTCAATTCGAGCCTGAAAGCGTGAAGCTGAGATCCACTGGAAGAATCCAAAACTCCACAGGGTTTGCTCGCTGCACCTCATGGTGCACTTTGTCTGTACCGAGGTCTGTGGCATTTCACAAAGCCTCTGAGTGGGGAGAAAAGGTGAGAATTGGATCCCCCAGTCACAGGACATTCAGATTTCTCTGCAGTCTGTGCCAACGGAAACAATCAGCAAAAAACACATTCAGACTATTGACAGGTATCTTCAACAAAAATAATCCACAAATCAGGAGGAAAACTTAGCAAAAGACCATGGGATATGAAGAACAGCCCAAGAAAAGTAATGAAGTCAGTTAAATACTGAAAAATGTAGAGTATTGAAAGGCAACACAGTAATGGAGCAAGGATTTGCAGATTCACACTCTCCATCAGCCCCACTGATCTTTCATCTGAAAGCAGTCATCGGCCTCAAGGTTTCATAGGCAACAGCTGTAGCCAACTCTGAAGTCTAAAACTACCTCAGACAAGTAAGGACTTAACTCAACGCAAGCAGGAACTTATGACTGAAATAAGCAAACCCTATCTCAGTATTATTTCCCATGGGTAACTCAATTTTCATTTATTACCTACAATTGCAGCTTTTAATAAAGAGGGAGTGCTCGTGTGCACACACATACAAATAAAGCACTGCCAGCCTTATTTGGAGCCTTTTCTTTGTTAGCAACCAATGTTATTTCAGACCAGTTTGTACACTTTCTGCCTGTTAACTTTGGCTATTCTGATTTTGCTCACACAGCAGCGATGTGGTCGTTAATATTAACAACGGCGTGGGGGAAGTGGGGGTTCAAGCTCTATTCAGCAGAGTGACAAGGGGGCAGTGTCAGTCACAAAAGTGGCATTAAATCTAAATATGCAATGAAAAATATTATGTAAGCAAAAATCATGTCACAAAATGCGGGCTCTTAAAACAAAATGCACTAGACAACCCACACTCCTCACTCCTTTCTCTCACGTACCCCTGCAAACGCCACAATCAGTTTTCTTGTGCCGTAACACAGTATCACCTCTACTGCTGTCCTTAAAGCTGCTTTACCATCAACCACATACGTGCCATTCCATTGAGCCAAAGTCCTGAATAACTGGTTTCGCTCTGCCTGTGGAGGGGTAGAAGAAAACTCGTTTCTTGCAGACGTATACAACTGAAGTTTAAAATGCCTTCCCTCAACACTGCAACTACAGCACCGTCGTATATTGATTTCTGTTTGAGTGGGCTTACCATCCCAATGTGGAATGTCTGCAGTGGCATGTAGCTGAGCAATTAAGTTGATTAACTTTGCACAGGCCACTTTTGAGCACTAGGGCAGTGGAAAGTGTTTAAGTAACTGACTAGGCACTTTGTTTTCTCTGAGCCTGGTGAAGTAGAAAAGCAGAGATTCCTTCCCACCATCAATTTTCCTGACAGCCCATCTTCTGTGTTATCTCTTTCTGCCTTTTACAAGGAAGCCTTAGGTAAAAGATGTGCTTCAGGGAAAGGTTTGCTGTCACTGCAAGACTATTGAAAAGAAGAACATCACCTGGGACCAGTACAGAGCCTGGAAATATTACTGCAACCACCAAAGTTTTGAAGCTTTTTGTATGTTTCTGTGGATATGGGCAAAAACATCTATATCCAAAATTTTTTCCTTTCATAATTCAGTCAAGTCTGATAAATATATTTTCACCCTGCATTGATGAATTATATCAAATGAACATATCTTCATAACTGCAACAAGCAGACTTGTCATGCAGCAACATTATCTACTATCATAAATTCCTGAAAGTGTTCCTATTTATTTCTTGCTCCCTTATTTGCGATAAAGCATTTAGTTCTGGGCGTCAATGACTCTGAAACTGGATGTTTGTGCATGAGCCAGCTCATATTGCATTATTGCTTTTCTAACTTTACAGAACAATGTGTACAGTCCAGGAAAACAGAATTTGGACCTCTGTATTTAAAACTAAAGCAAGATACCTGTAAAATTGCCTTTAGTTAAGTTGACATTTTAGCACACAATAGACTATATACTAGCATTATCAAGAACAGCCGGCTGACCATAAAATTCCATTCTACATGGTCAGAATTTGTGATGAATGGCAGGCCTTGGGGGATATTTTTTCATACTTGCTGGCAGCAGAAGGCAAGATACACATTTTTTTTTCTTAGTTTATTCTGATCCATATGGAAGGCAACAATGATGAATTTTTTTTTATTATTTTTTTCTTATAGGGTACTTTTTCTAACTGTAGATATTCCTGAAGATGGTAATTTGTTCACTCCTTCTTCCACAATACTATTTACTGAAATATTCAAATCTACGCCTAAGTTATTTATGGACGACATCTGGAACTTTTATCAAAGGCTTCTATTCTGTTTCCCTCCTGCTTCTGAGTAAAATGCCAGCCAAAACCAAGTAATAATTACTTGAAATTGCAACTTAAAATCTTCTTGACTCAACTGGATTTCAGTGACAATGTTGCACTGACACTATTTCTTTTGAAAGCAATGTCTTCCAGAAAAAGCTGGGTAGGGAGCATCTGTATTCCTATATCAGGAGAGAACAAAAGGTACACTTCAAAATTAATGAATCAAAGAGAAGTAAAAAGAGAAAGGCATTTCTTCTTCTCTTCCCTCTCTTCATGGAAGAAGAAATTTTTCGGAGGCTATACTTAAGATCACAGTGAGTTGCACACACAGGTTGCCTTACGTTCAACAGGGATGCACAGAAAATTAAAAGGGCTGCAGAACTTCTCAGTATATTCTTAGTCCCTTAAGACACGTCCCAAGATTCTCCATCTAAAATAGCATTCTGCCGTCTCCCTCCCCTTCACTCCCAACATACAGCTTCAATTATAAAACCTGCTGAGATAAGGTCTCTGTTTCATGAGACTAATGAGCATCTGAAATTATGTACTGAACTAATGGATATTGAGCCCAGAATAACTCTTCGGTAGGTGGTTTCATCGCTTCTTGCTCCTTGGATGTTAATATCAAAATATANATATAACACAAAGGTAATAGATACAGCTAGGGATAGTTTTTTTTTTTTGTCTTTCCAAATCAGAATATGAAACCTGCCATGATATTCTGCTGATTTGCTCTGGTCATACCTTGGTCAAAGACTGTCTTTTCCCAAGTATTATTAGAAATGAAAAATTGAAGGCCACCTGGGGATCCGTTGGGAATCAATGCCATTCCCTGTCAGCCATGATTTTCTTACGATACTGCCTCAAGAGCAATATTTACACAGCTTTAACATAAACTAAGTAAAATATCCTCAGAGTCAGTTTTACTATAGAATATTAGATGATATTAAATTATGAGAACAACTGCAAGTTAATTGACAGGTTGCTAGCAAAGTACTGTATTTGAAGAGGTCACATTGAAATGTGGATTTGAGGTTCAGATTACAGTCATATAAAGATGTATTAGGATAAAATGCTAACAATTGTGTTTTTTTAGTAAGTTATTGCCAAAATTAAACTGTGCCTGAAACAAAAACGAGTATCAATCACGTTGACGGGAAGTGCCGCGTTTAAAGTTCTGATGGCAAAAATAGCAAATCATTGTGCACGCCGGTAACGCAAGAGGAGATACTGTGTAAGTCTAGACGGACTAGATGAACCATTATAAGTAGCAATTTTGGGATTACATTTTAAAACAAACTTTGCAATTTTTACACTTCCCTTCAATCTGCTTGAGCTATAAATACTGTCTCATCCAAGATAATTGCTAATGACAGTGAAGATTATTCAGATTCAACTGTTGAATTTCTGCTGTCACCTTAGGTCAAACCACTTGATCTGGCTGGTTAAGGACTTCAAAATACACTAAGAGAATATGCTAACGAATTCTTTTTGCTAATGAAACGGTGTGGACTGTGCACTAACTCACATAAACACCTTTTAAATCCCCTGCCCCACGTCTCCATGTTCTATCATGACCTTTCTCTGACCGCTTTGTGTCAGACCTCCTAGAAATGACAGGAGGAACCAGGTATGTCCACGCCTTCTGCTGATGGAATTGCAAAAATATTGCAAAGGAAGAAGATATGATTTGTCAGCTAGAAACCACTAGGCCGTGGATGCCAGCTAAAGTACACCACTGAGAATGGACAACCTTGTATTAATATATTTGGTTTAAAGTTTTGCCACCTCCAGCAATTCTCAATCAGTGAATAAAAAAAGAAAAACCTCTGAAGCAGTGGAATAATTTTTGAAGAGATTTTCTATTTCTTCTTAAAGTTATAATTTCCAAGCTATTTCCAGCAATGGCAAATTTAGAAATTTAGATTGTTTTTTAATTTCAGACTGAAGTTTAATTCAGTCCAAGAGCTGATTTTTCTTTTCAAATAAAATGAAAATTGGCAACTCTATCCACTGTAATGAAAATAGTAAGACCAAAGAAACTTTGTGAGGACAACGCCCGATACCATTTATTTATATAACCTGATCCGATGTTCCTTCAGGAATCAGTAACTGCTAAATAAGCAGTGCCCATTTAGAAAATACAGACTTCTTGCATCTGACCTGAAAATACAGATTTCTCATGTTTGACCTGAAAAGGGGCGTTGAAGGCCAATATGTGATGGCATGTCCTGCTTCAGCATGCAGGTTCCACCACAGCTGGCCAACTGCAATTGAGTCACCCTCGCTGTGAATTACCTGATGTTGTTTCTACCTCAAGAGGCCTGGTGAACTTGTAATTGAAGCTAATGGATTTCTAAATTTTAGTTCCCAGCTTTTGATAACGCCCTAAAGAAATGATCTAAATGTTCTGAGTAATCCTGACTGAAATAGGAAGAATAAGGGCTGTTTTTCTCCCAAAGCATTTCGGAAGAAGCAGAACTCGCAAATCACCTGTGAAAAACTGATTTTGATGTTTTTCTTCAGTGACTTCTTTTTAAAAACTTGCAATAACCAATTGTTACCAAAGTGGAAACTCCTGGTACAGGCTGGGCAAGATTGCTTTCCATTTACACAGCTCTTCTACAGCACAGTCCCTGGTAAATGCACAAACAGGGTCTTGGTTCATCTCCAGACATAACCCAACAAACCCCTGGTGACCTGGTCTACCATTAATGTTTCTGACATACTTCAAGGAAGGAAATTGCCATGCAGGTAAACCACCCCCACGTGGAGACACTTACACAGCAGACGAGGTGCAGTCTGGCTCAAATCTGCTTAAGTGGAACAGTCCCATGAAGGTATCAGTCATCGTGTGGATACGGTTCCCTTACGCATAAAGGGGGATTCTCCCCAGGGCTTTATTGGCTGCTTGTGTGCTTGAAATAATTTTATGGAGGAAAAATTGGAGTTTGACTAAATACCTTGGGCAATGAACTCACTGAAAGCCTCTTTTCAAGGTATTTGTCATTATAAGTTCTGACGGGCTTCCATGACTCAAAAGAGATTGCTCACACATGTTCATAAAGCCTCCTCATTGCTACAGTGACTCTCAAATTGTGCCTGGAAGAGACACAAACTCTATGTTTAGTACAATAACATATTTGCACATAAATTTAATCTGGCATGATGGTGAAACCTGATGAAACTTGAGTAAATATAGGTAATGCCCTAAAAACGCTTTGTCATTTTTTATTGAAGTTGTAGGGCAGGAAAGGAGATTTGCATTTCTATACCGTGAGTGTGCACATCTCCAAGCACTTTTTAGCAGCTACAATTTCTCAGCTACTATTCTTTCTGGTTACTTCAAGTAAATCTAACAGAGTTTCCGAGGTACTGATTGCCCTTTCTCTGGAAAGAGGATGTTTCGTTTTTCCGTATCATTCGCAAGTTACTGCAGAGTTCACACAAAGTCAAAACAAGCCTTATCACAGTGAAGGTGAAGCAGATTTAAGGTTGATAAGAAGTTAGATATAGACTCCACCTGAAGTGCACTAGGCTAAGACGACAAAGTTAAACAGGAAATTGACCAGTTACTATAGATCCAAACTGAAGTTGTATTGTGTATTGTGCTTTCACCAAAATCAGAGGAATAAATTATACCCACTACACTGACAGAATAAAGGCAAAAGAAATACAAAGTAACCGATAAGAAACTAGACTAACAAGGAATTCTTCCAAACTGTTCTCACTGGCATGTTTGCATGGACAATAATACAATAATAATGGGTGAATGATTTCAGAGAAATGTACACTTTGTAGCGCTGTATCTTAGTTATCAGCATGAGAATTTGTAAGGAGGCTGTCTGATGTACACAAAAAATATGGTTTTCAGTCCCTAATAAAGGCAAAATCCATAACGGAACTCTGCTGTATTATCCTTCTTAAGTGGAGTCTGTAAAAATAGTGCTTTAAAAGTGAAAAAATGAAACTGTTGATTATGAAGCAACAGTTGCACTCTCACTGCCATTTTTATTATGAATGAATTATTCATAATAAATCATAGGTTTCTGACACGTGGCAGAGCAAACATAACAAAAGCAACTGTTCTAAATTGCTTAAAGCCATACCTTAATATACAGAAAATTACTGACTTTAGAATGGAGATAATTGTATATACAATTGTAAATAAAAACAAGCATCCTTGAAATGAATGATGACATCAAGAAGATGTTCTCTTAAAATAGTTTAACAAATACTGTATCACCTTAAACAAACAGCTCTGTAGGGTTGAACCATTAACAAGTTGTCCTCTACAGAATCCTACACGAATACTATTCTTTCTCTTAAAAAACTAAATTAAAAAAAAAAAAAAAATCTTAGGATTAACTTGAAATGTATATACAAATCTGACCCANAAAGTCACAAAAGAGGAAAACTGAGAACAGAAAATTCACTGTATTCCCAAAATGACACCTGTCTGATCGACCGTATATACATAATATGAAGCCACAGGAAGAATCACTGTCTTTTTTCAAGGTAATTTACACTCCACACATAGATCTTTCCCCATTCATCCCTACTTGTCACATTAAACTTTTAGACTGCAATTATGAGGAACTGCTCCATGTGACAGAGATAGTAAGAAATAATGTATTGTAGCTTGAAGGGATTGATATAAGTGTGATGATAGTGGGCATTCTCTCACAACTACAATATAAAACTTTCATATGAAAGAAGGATAGAACAGTACAAAGATCTAGACGTAGATAAATATTAAAGAGAATAAATTTCAGCCAAAAGGTGTTTCTAGCTATATTGAGGCATTTAAAGACATCATATGTATTTAATGGGCAGTGAACAGGAGTCACAGAACGTAGAGTCCTTCAAGGCAAGCAGTTTGCCTTGGGTATTAATTTATCATGGGAACTTTCCCATCCTTTGGAAAGATTCCATCTGCTCTCCCATCTGTTTTATGGACAGGCTTAACTCTAGCAGCCTAAGAAGGATGACTGTAGTCATGACCACGCTTCCCTTGAAATACACCTGCAAAGGAAAAATTACTGGATTTCAAGTATACTGGCCAAAACATTTTAATTAGTATTACTGCGCATCTACTAAAAAGTGCTTGGATTTACGGAAGTATTAAGAGATCTATGCGAATGCAGAGGCTGTACTTTTCAGTTCTAGAAGTGGTGAAAGGTGCACAGTTTTTATCCTGTATGATTTAATATCTTTTTAACTCCTTCAAAAAACCTCAGCCGGATTTCATCAAAAAGGGAAAGGTTTTCAGGTATATCTCTTTATTTTCTATTCTTTGCTCACTATTTCCTTTGTTTCAGTGTATATACTTCCGTTTTCTTTGAAGGTTTAGAAATATTCTTTAGAAAGACCATTTCAAATTATTTGGAACTCCTTTCTTATTCTTCAGCTACTAAATGCAATATCTGCTCAACATCATTCACTGGTTTTCATCTTAATTAATTCCATTTTTCACCCTTATTTGTCAAAACGTTATAAACCAAAATGAGAAAATTCAAAAAGTTAAAATGGTAAAGAATGAAAAAGGGAAACTCCTCTAGATATTCATTGTGTTGTCTTCAGAAAAATCATAAGCAAACAGAGAAAATTAAAATAGTTCTTCTGAGGAAGAAATCAAAACACTTAGAAAATAATGTTTCTACTTCATTCATGATCCTAACCTAAAATTCATCTCGGGATTGCTTTCCCATTTCTGATTTCCAGTATCATATTTCCCACCATGATTGTTTTTCTTCCCTTGTAAAAGGAGCAACAGAAGATTCCCTATCCACAGTCCAGTAGGGCGATGAACACAGAAGTGCCTGCCTTGAACAGCAGTGATGTTTTCATGGAGGGGACATCAGGGGCATTCGAGCAGATGGTGGTTCCAAGAGTGCTGCAATAATTTTGCCTCACCATCTCCTCTGAGAATAGTACACCTCTATGGCCTCCATAAAGGTGGTTGAGAGGAGAATGAGAAGCTGCTTATGTTACTTCTTTACCAACAGAAGAAACTGTATGCAGAGAGCATTGCTCTCTGGAACATGTTTAAGGCTCTGGTAACAGTAATAAAGAAATAAATAAATCTGAGTGAGAACAGGAGTTCAGCAATCATTAGTTCCTTAAACTACAAATAATATTCTTCCCTGAAAATACTCCTTAAAAGTTCTCAAGAGAAGAAATGAGGGTAGATTACATTTTAACAAATTGCTAATGGACAGTGTCTTTCAAACCCCTTTATATACATGTCTACTCAAGCAAATAATCAAATTTACAGATATACAAGCATATCCACATAAACATGCAAGAACAAACCTTTGTACAGAATGAAAGGCCTGCTCTGACAGCTATTAAATCTGCACCCAAAAACAATGCTAGAAGAATACTAAAGTGGCAAAGTCAATCATGCAAAAGCTAGCAAGTACCAGCATAAAACCTAAGTTTATGTACTGTAATATTGTTAGCATCACATTTTCCCATTGATTCACCGACTAATTCCATTTACAGATGAATTGCTTTCATTAAGCAAGCAGCCATCAAGTATTTTCCGTATTTTTTTTTTTACTGCTAAACAGTTCCATAAGCTACTTACTAAACACTCCTCAAACACTGATGATGAAATTACTCATTTCCTCATGTTCCATGGGATTTTACAAGATACTTTCCACAAATGCTAAAGTAGTTTCACAGCTACTAGGAGGTAAAGGGGTAGTACAGCCATTTTGCAAATGGGAAGCTGACACCTGCAGAAGTTATGATCAAAAGTGCCTTTTAATTTGCAGATATAATTTAAATGCCTCCCATTGGATTTTTTGAGTAACTCTCATTTATACAAAACACTATATTTAACGCTCAATGCGCAATTTCCATTTTTTCTGTTTCTGCTAGAAGCGCTCAACACTTTGCAAATCAGATCTCTAGACCTCAAAGAACACAGTTAGTGAGCATTAATAACAAGGAGTTGTAATTCTTTGTTAATAGCATCTTGTGAGCCATCAAAAATATACTACAGGAT
Source organism: Alectura lathami (assembly GCA_013399715.1). NCBI lineage: Eukaryota > Metazoa > Chordata > Aves > Galliformes > Megapodiidae > Alectura > Alectura lathami. Next base: position 124,829 of record VXAV01007373.1, on the reverse strand, counting down.
GGACTATTATTTTTTTTTCCAGTTGCTTTAATTTTGTAAGGTTTGACAGATATCCACTTCATGCTGAGTTTGTTGAGTCATCTGCTTTTATCAGAGAGCATCATGGCACCTCAGTGATGCCAAGACAGTGGCAGCAGGAGCGTGGGCAGCAGCCATCTCCTCGTCCTCAGCTCTCAGCATCTGGGAGTGATCGAGGGAAACTTCAGCTTGGGTTCTGCAGCTCCGGCCTGGAACATGCCCAGTACAGATGAAAAGACTTGAAAGATTTAAGCTCCCTAACCAAGAACCCTTTACTGCACATGTGCAAATTGCATTTTTTTGAAGTCTTGTAATTTGGTTAAATTTGTGTTATTTTTAGAAAATGTCACATTCCTGATTCCCTGCCAAATTTCAATCCCTGCTCCAAATGATGAAAGTACCAATTTTCTCCACAGCATGTTACAAATGATTTTTAGTTATACACAAAAGAGTGGGTTTGCCCAGTCTTATTCTCAAAAATATTTGAGCCATTTAATGTGAAAATTTCTATTTCTTGGACAATATCTTAGAAAATGGGAAAACATCTTCCCCAAACTCACAGTCTGTCAAAGCTCTAGGCTCAATGCTGTCTTGACCCTAAGCATCAGCAGTATTTCCATCTATAATATATAAATCAACAATGCAGGGAAACACTCACAGAGAGTCTCAAATAAGCAATCCAAATGAACCAAGACAGAGTGTTCTATGGATTACAGCAGCAGAGTCGTAGAGTTACTGTGGGTTGCTCATCTGTTTCCAATTTGTTTTGATGAAGGTAATTTTTTAGGGTTTTTTGGTCCAATTTCCTCTTTTTTAGGGACATCTAATTAAGTACAAAAGAATTCCAGTTTTATGACATGGCTTAAAGTGGTTCGTTAGTTTTTATATATTGATAGTAAATCTGCTAACACATCAATACTCTGAAGGTGACCAAAAACGCTGAGACTGGTTCCAAATTCACTCCCCTGTAGAACAGAGGAAGCTTCAAAGAATCTCACCAGCTGAATACAATAATAGATATGCAATGCAACAAAACCTTAGCTCATTTGCAAGCACTAATATTAAATACTTCATTATTTAAATTAATGCTACATGCCATAGTTTAATGTGCTGCAAAGATTCTTAAATTATTCATTATAATTGCTAATTTCATATTTTAATGGGAACAGAAATAAGAGCCACCTTGATCCAGCCACAGCCCGGTGATGCTCACGTCAGCAGTGCTTATATGGCTTAGAGTGAACAAATTTCAGGGCACTGCTCAATGACCTTATCTTCATTTTTCTTCTGTTACTAAAGGAACTATGCAAAAGGAACTGCAAAAATATAGGTTTTTTTTTTAATTTTCCTTTTCCTTCAATTACAAAGATCAGCATGTGCGGTATACTCCAACAGTACTTGCTGAAAATGAAGATGTTCAGCTCAACAGTGATAAAGAAGATGCCATCCTTACCCTGAGAGGTCCCAGTTCAAATGAACCAACAGCAAGACAACACGCGCAGTCAGGTGGCATGTTATGGGCTTCACTGCACATCCCACACTTGCTATTGCTTCATTAATACACACTATCCAGACACTCGTTGCCTTCTCTTGCCTAGAATTCACAGACATGATTTCTAGGGAGAATAAAAGCCACAGTTAGTAAACACACAATCACCTTAAAGGCAATACACTAATGAATCTTTATGAGAAACTGATGTCATACAGTGGTTCAATCCATAACACATAGTTTTTCACTAAGAAATGCTCAGAAAAACAGATCTGAGTAATCCTGACTTTGTCATTGCAGTATACAGGTGACTTTATTACTGGGCCAGAGAGAGGCTCAGGGATTACCTGAGCAGGAGAAATGCTAGAATTCAGCCAAAGGCAAAGAAATATGTTGAAACATGGTTACAGTGCATATAGTTTAAGCATTGCTAGGCACAACTTTAAATAGAAGAAGCTGACTACACAGCAATGGCAAAACACACACCTACACATCTGGAGAAGATCGCAAGAGACTTTCAAAGGCAAAGATACTTTCTTTTCTCGGTAGTTAATGGAGCCGAGCCCTGCTAAGCTGTGGAGCACGCCCACCTTTGTGTGCTCACTAGTGTAGATGTTGCCTTAAGGGCTCACTGCCGGTGGAAGTAGACCAACAAAACAACCACTCCTTGCAAAAAACATGGTAAGGTGAAATACATCTACTTAAGATGAAATGAGAAATTGAGAAATTGCTTTTTATTGGCAGATATTGCCAGAATTACATGACACAAGCAAAACCACTCCTGTTCTAACCAATATTGTCATGGATAATACAAGTAAACAAGAACTAGTAAACAAGATCTCTAGTAAAAAACTAGTACACAAAAGCATGCTTCTGTCTGACCTCAAAACTAAGGACATCACCACCCTCACAAGCTTTGTTCTCCTACAAACAGATCTCTCATTCTGTGCAGGGTGCTCTTCTTACAAAGCTACGCCTCGGAGCCAGTGACTTGGTTGTGCTTCAGACAAGGATAATTTTGAAGAGTGAATTTATCACTGGCTTGAACAGAAAGTTTGCTCAACTAGTGTCAGCAGTGTGATCAGACTGCACAGTCATTGGCGAGACAGTGACAAAGTTCACGTGCTACAACACAGCTCGAAATGGAGGACAGATTTGTGCACCGCTGTTGAGAAACATTTTAAGAGCAAGTCAGATTTCCTGGAGCACTCTGCTTCGCAACAGCATCAGTGAATGGGAGGTGTTAGTAGAGTTAAGAACTCTTAATGCGGCCAGGACATCACCTCTAAAGATAACAAAGGGCAATAAAGATGCACGCTTAAGGACATACTAAGAATTCAAAATGAAATAAAAGGCATAAGAATAGGAAAAAATCTTATGCTCATCAAGTTGGTTCAAAGTAGCAAACTCTTACTATATCTGTTTTAAAGACTTCACTTTGCCACTTCACTTCCTCTGAGAAGGAACACTCACACAAAGAATGCTTGCAAACAGCAGGGCTACTCTTTGAACTATGCAATTTTTCCAGAAGTTTCACAAAAATATATGGCAAATTCAGTTCAGGGTTTTCAGATATGAGATTGTCAAACTTTTTTTTTTTTTTTTTTTTTTTAAATAGAAAATGGAACTCATTATAGTAATATCCAACATTTTTTTTTATATTTCAGCCTAATCTTACTACATGAGATTTATACCAGTAAATATAGACATACCATGCATTTCAGTCTGCATTACCCTTATTCCTTCACTTCAATCCTGCATTAATTTACATAACATTAATTCACAACAGGCAGGCTGTATTTTTATACCAAGGAGAGTATAGATTTGCTATTCATTTCAAAAATGAAGTCAAATCTATATACTGTATATAAATTATATCCAACACATTCAACAATTTCTTATAGTTAGATACTATTGTTTTTTTTTGTTTGTTTGTTTGTTTTACATGCAACTTACACAAAAATAAATTAGTCTATTGAACAGCCTTCAAGCATTCACCAAACCCAAAATTTCAGCACATTTCAGCTTGTAGGGCTTCATTAATCATTCATGAACACCACAAGCTGCAGAAATATTTCACATCTGTAACTATTGGCGAACCAAAAAGGACAATTAGTTACCAGCTAATGTTTTGTTTTCAGGTACTCTTCTATGATATGTGATTTCCTCCACAGATACATATTGATCCCTGAATGTCTAACACAGAGCTTCTCACACGACCATCAGTTTTCAGGATACACCAGTATCTTCATGAATAATCAAGAGTTATCCAGCTATTCACAGTCACAAATTGCATGACCTTTACTTAGAACTTCAAACTCTATTTTTTTTTCAGTTCAGGATTTAATACAGCCTGCCTAGCTAAATGACAGAACTGAGCAGTAAATGTCACAGAAGCGTACACAGCAGTGACCAAAACAGAGGAGGGGGTGCCTTAGCACTGCCTGTTCCCATTTATTTTCGTCCCAACATATTCACACTGACCACTGGTGGATTACTCTTTGCTTTAATCCTATTGCTGTTTCATGTTTGTTGGCTTAAAGTACCTCTAGTGTACCTCAAATGCACAGAATTTCATGTTAACTCTCTTTGTATTTGAGACATTCCAGAAAGAAAAGTATGTTCCCAACACAAGATGGCTGAAATAAAAATCCAGAACTCTTTCCTTCTGAGTTAATAACTGGTAATTTCTGACTGCTCCTTTATTTATGTGTGTGATATACAGGAGCTTAAAATTTTTCACTGTGTTTCTTATCACAGTGATCACAACACATGTTTTAGAAGTAATTAATGTGAATGTATCTTGTCACAGATCAAAAAATCAACTCAATAAATACTGTTTAAATTGCAAGTGAAATGATTAAAATATTTAACTGAGGCTTGACAAAATAATAAAGTTAGTGGGTAATCGTGAAATGATTCTATTTAAAACAAAGTCTTACATTTTCTAATTGAGACATTTCTTCTCTCCCCTCTCAGGAAAAATTAGGACACAGAGTTATTTTGGGAAACTCTAGAATACATGGCTGCTAGTTCTGCTTGCACCACCAGTGCTCTTGCAAACCAATATAAATACAGGATGCAGCACCCTACATAGCCAGTAATCCAAAAAACCCCTCACATTTTCAAACACAATAAATGTTAACTTTGAAATTTATCTTACAGTTATCTAACAACAGGTTTTGAATTGGTTTATACTGCTACAAAATTGCAGTTTTTGAAGTCTCTCATTTCCCTGCATTTCTTCTGATGACTGTGATAGCATTTGTGGATCACCACCTGTCACCGTCATACGGTGATGTGACGCTAATAATAAACATTGTGCCTTCTGTACTGTTTGTTGAACTTGGGTATGTGATAGGACTGCCTGTTCTAGGATATTAAATGTAGAATACTAAAAAGTCATCGATGTTTCAGTTGGAAGATTGCTATTATTTTAATTGCAGTCTGATGTTCCTTCTCCTCAGTAGAAAGGTTTAATTCTACTCAGGAGGGATGTATGCTCTTCACGAAAGGAAGAGGTCACGCAACAGTGGTGAAGAATCACTTTATCACAATACTGAAGAAATACAGAGTTCTGTTTTCCTTTATCATGCTCTTCACTCAAGCTCAGATGTTTCTAAGGAGAAATTTCTCTGCCCTCTACTAAGTAGCCTCATAGTACAGATTTACACACAGAACTGTAAGTAAACCACAAAGCAAATGTATAGAGCTGGCTGATTGCTAACAATTTGCAGTGCATGCTACCAGCACGGCCCCTATTGAAGTCACAGACGTGGAATCAGGCTACAATACTAAAAATAACTGGTAGATACAAGTGCTTCAGGAATGGATATACTGCCTTTTAAAGCCAGTATTAAAACGTACAGATCTTTCACAATGTTATTACTGCTTGTGCAATTTAAATATGAAATACAGCTTAGCTACTCATGGTGAGAGACAAGGTGCAGCAATTCATCACTCTCCTGTTCCACACAGACATTTCAAGGATTTCATCCTGGGGAAACAAAATTATCAGTGATGGCTGAGACTTAAAGAAATACAAAATTGGTCAAAAATACTGTAAGCATAATAATCCATTGTGGTTAAGAACCAATCATGATCGCTAAAAAACAAATGTGGATATGCAACTAATTCGAAATCAAGTAGACTGGTAAGTTTAACAGAGGTATTCAAAAAATGAAATAGCATCAAACAGCAAAAACACCAACGCTTTCCCATTGTCTTTTCACAGAGATGAAAGTATAATGCTGCTCCTTAAATTATGGAAATATCAAGAAGCAAATTTCAAGGAACATTGCACACTAGCAACAGTTTTCATTTATTTTTTGTTAATAAATGACTTAAAAAAATAAATGTAGGAATCAAACTGTTGTACTTAAGGGAAATTAGACTTCTAAACTTTCTAAATTGTTTTCATAACAGTATAAAAATCATTGCCTCTTTTCTTGTTGTTATGATTGTGATAAAAAAAAAAAAAATCCCAATTACAGCTCTGCTATTTTCATGGTCACACAAAATGAACAAATGGATTAAATAATGCTAAAGTGAACTGGCCCGGCTATGACAGCCCTAAACACAAAGAGAAAAGATTGGAAACATCAAATTATAGCACA
>VXAV01007373.1:93324-113221 GCA_013399715.1 Alectura lathami | reverse complement strand
AGACAATATGATTTTTTATTTCCTTGTGGCACACCTGCACTCTAGCTGACCACTAAAATACCAGGAATATACTGGTTCCTCAGTATTTCAAACCCATCGACTGGTTTGACTCATTTACACACAAAAAATGCTAGTAGAAAACAAAATAAAAACTAAATACAAACACATACAAATACTTGAAATACCAGTACCAGACACTGCTGGGCATACTGNCCGCATTAGTTCAGTGACAGTCCTGAAAAGAACTCAAAAAGGGATCTGATGTATTTATGGAACAGAGATCTAGTCCCTCAGTGGCTATTAAGCATGATGATTCAGATAAGCCCACTAAACTGATAATTAGATGGTAATTATTCAAAACAAAACACAACACTTCATTTTGCCGTCTTTCTTACACTTTTCTTTAGCTCCCTATTACTGGCAATGGTTAGACACAGGACACCAAGCATAATGGGTTTAGTGTTGCTCTAAAGGACTTTTTATCTACAGCTGAGAGCTTAAAAGTGTATATTCATAACACAATACATTGCATTGTGCTTTGCCTGAACCTTCAATATTGGCTCTGTGCATAAACACCAGTCACTGCAATGAGTCATGTCTGGATGGGTAAGTAAGTGTTTTAAAAGGAGCAAATTCATCAAAATCACGAGTGTTTGTTTAATTTTAGTAGAAGTCAAGCCCATAATCTCTACTTAACTGACTGCATAGGATAATATTAAATGCTTATCCAACTGCTAACATGCAGCTCTGTAAATCCGGCCCACACCCTCAGCCAGTATAAACTGGCAGATATAGCCATACATGCGTGGTCTGTGCATTCCTGTGCTAAACAAAGCCATGAATTATTTGATTCAAAGTACTTTGGACTTCACAAATGTTCTCAAATCTCAATACACAAAACAAAGCACCACATCACAGGTACTAGTTGCTGTGATACTTCCTGATTCAAAATGTGTGCAGCCTCCAACAGTAACAACACATACTACACACAATACAGCAATAACTGTAGTTTATACACTCCAATTGTATTATTGCAAAAATACTGTGTTTGCCATTCCCCAATACCTTCACAGAGAGAAAGCTGAACTTCCCCTTCTATATGCTACTTTCAGTACAGCTGAATGCAGCAGAGTTGGCTCCTGAAGCAGTAAGCTCCCATTGCTGATTTCTGCCGAGACAACGTCGGATGAGGACTGCTCATCTCAGCACCCGAGGGTGGGGGCCTCTACAACCTGTTTAGGAACTGCCATGCGACTCAAATCATTTCTTTGTTTTGTAATCTGATTGACACTGACAAATTTCTGTGAGGGTTAGGGAAATTTAACTCTTAACTATGTGCAAATTAACACCCATTTTACCACCCCGCTGCTAATTGTTATTTGTAAAAGGATCAGTGCTATGTGCCAGCAGTCACTTTAGTAACTATATGAATATTCAGTAGGATTTCATACATAGGCCACTCTGTAATTATAGCTTAATTTCTTTGTTTTGTGGCTTTGTTCTCCCATTATCCATCTGTACAAGTAACTGCCATTATAACATTCATGTAACTATCCATGTGTTAATCAGGTCTGTTTGTCTCTACTCCTAACACAGCCGTCTGCAGGTGCCAATATAGTCTTCACAGTTTCTCTCATGTTTTATCAAGAGACAAGTCACAAAAGTACTTCCAGTGCTTTCAGTAATGCATGATTAACTCGATGACAATGAAGAAACAAACATTTACACGTAGTCTTGCTGCACTCCTAACATTAAAAAAGAATGGCATGTTTAAGGCACGGGTAGCTTGAATGCCTGTGCCAGGACGCAACAGCCAGCCACACTGGTTGTGAACAGCACTTTTCTGGGAGCTATCAGGTTCCCAAATCCCACCACGATGTTGTAATAGAATAATACATAAAGTTAAGTTTATTGTATAAAATCATATAAGGTTATTATAATACTGTTGTAAATTATAAATATATTCCAACCTTACTTTAAAATAATAGAAGTGTATTTGCTTATATGTATGTTTTACTGTCAGCTGCTATACCCTGAGAGCAATGGAAACTCAAATCAACATAACTTCATGATATTGTGGCCCTTGGTTTGGCAAATGTATCATTAACGGTCTCCTTGGATATTAGTCATTTCAAATATGGTCACAACTCACTATTTTCAAATATTGATTCTTGAACTATTCATCTTTTATAAAGTGCTAATTTTTTTATAATTTAGTTTTGTGTGATCTTTCTTAGTCATTCAGCCTTTTTTCCTACTAACAAATCTTACACTCCACAACGGCCTTTACTCTGTTAGCTTTGTAAACGTATTGTTTCTAAGTCATCATTTTTTTCTGCTCTATTTCTTATAAGTTTTCTTACTTCTTTGTCCTTCTATCTTTTTCAAAAACCTCCCTGAAATCTGACTTATTGATAAAAATATTAAGGATTAATGTTTCATGGCGTTATTCTTCTTACCCTGAATAAACCACAAATGATGCAGCTGGGGAAAACGGGGCACATCTGATAACTGAGCACCCTGATACAGGAGAAACGTCACCTGTAGAAATCATTGATCTGTTTGTATCTTATGCTATTATGCATAGATGGAGAAGTCAACTCATTAAGAATAAGCCTACCCAAACCTGTTTAGGTTGAAAGAGCCCAAGTATTTGACTACTGCAGATTATGCCTGCACAATATATTGCCAATATAATCCTACTCAATTACTAAATATTAACAAAGCCACAGGAAGTAACCTTTTTAGCCATATCCTTACAGAAAACAACTATGCTTTCACAAAATGAAATTCTGCAACACCATTTCTCTGTGGTTTCTACTACTAAAAAGAAATCCTAGCCATCAGTACACAGCTGATTTTGGCAGGCTACCAGGAATAAAACGCATATACCTTGACATATGCAGAATTTTACACCTTGACATCCGAGACAATGAAGTACCATAAAGAGGTTCTGATACAGAGATCTCTCAGTAGTTTTCACTTCTATCCCATCAGTAACGGGTAATGTCTGCATTCAGAGTTCAGGTACCTGCTCTCTGCCTGCACAACATCATGAGCTCACGTTCTTTTCATCTCAAAGCTGCAGCTGCTGGTGGTTTTGAGCAGCTATGATCAAATGTAAGATGAATAAAACTAATTTCTGTGGTCCCTGCTACAGCTCACAGATGATATAATGAATCTTCTTGAAACTTCTGAAGTTACTTTCAAAGCTGCATGAGCAATTTTGCTGACATCTCAATTCATATGCCACCCCTTAGAAGAGTTTTTGATGTGTGGTTTCTGTTGTCTTTTAATAATGGATCATGACTAAAACAACATGTCTGTTTTTCTGTCTCCATTTGACAGCCCATAGCTTCAGGAGTGGAAGCTGAGAGCCCTAAGAATAGTTTAACGTTCTGGGTATTTAATTATCTGTTAATCGTAGCCCTACAGATTTATCCCTATTGTATTGTCCTTTAGAAACTGAAGCTGCATAAAATGCGTAACACAGCTGAAAAAAAAAAAAAAACAGAAAACTGCAATATGTAACACAAGCAGCAGTAGATGTTCACTAGAGCTTTTCTTTGCGAATACAACACAGTTTTTTCCTAATACGAAAAACATATCGCCTCATTAGTACTGCACACAAACACAAGTAGCATTTCTTCCAGCCATTTAATACTGTTTCTTGTGCAAAAGACTTGACAATATTTAAAGGAACATTCCTCTTACATGGCATAATCTAGCAATTCATCTTATGACATATGCAAGACATTTTATTTCAGTTCACTCAGGATAAACCATTTTCCAAAATGAGAGCATGTATTCAGACGTGTTATATAAAGATGGCAAGACATGCTCTTCCAGTCTACCATTTTTATTTATTTGTTAGTTGCTCCTCACCTAGTCTCAACGCCCGGGAAAATTGTCATGGCAAGGAAGGACTCATCCCAGAGGTAAAGAAGAGGAAGGGACAGGGTGGATGGAGTCATCAGCCATAGGACACGGCGAAACACAACCCTCTCTAACTTAATGATGTCATCCCATTGTGGTGACCATTTTAAACACTTCCTGCATCTACCTGTTTAAGCAGTATCATGCTGTTGAGAATTAACATTACAGAAAAACACAACGCAAGAGCCTGAGGATTTTGAGTAAGGACCGGGAATGAATTCCGGTGAAGAAGTCTTTGGGACTGTGCGATCAAAGTGACTAGAAGCTGCGTGGGGAACAAAATTATGCCCTATTTGATTGCTTTGGCTCTCCAATTAAGAATTTGGTCATTTTTGTGTGAATAAGAGGAACACACCAAAAAAGGATCTAAAATAAACTACTTATTTCTGGGTCGGACTAGAAGAGCACCACCACAAACACTTACATAGTACCGTAGTCAGAAGGGAAAAAAATATTATGAGATTGAAGAATTAAAAAATTATAGGTCAGTCTAAATAATTTATGAAACTTGTTTAATTATCAGTAAATCAAGGTGGAAATAAAAACTTCTGTTCTTCTTACCTCTGTCCTTGTTTCTGCTTTTGGAAACAGCTGAGTCATATTTTCACCTTTTCTTTGCAAGCAATTAAGCATGAAAGTGTAATTTGTTTGAAAATGAAAGCTGGCATTTTTACATTGTCAAATGCCTACAGCAAGCGGAGAAACACCGTGAGACTCACCAAAAAAGAAAATCCCAACAAGCCATTTTCTTTGAAATCAGAAGGGATGTGAAACTTCTATAAATTCCATTCACAGACTCAATTGTATTCCTATTCTTCCAAAAGTCACAGTTTTCTAGAGGGGAGTTATTTGGAAAGGTTAAAAAGTAGCAGCCACATTGATATTTTCAAGACAGTTCTCATTACCAAGTAGTACTCATTTTATCTATCTAGTGACATATCACAATGAGAAGGTTGTTTTATTTACTGTCTCAACTGAAGCTAGAATCTTAAACAATATGTTAGCAGTACTGAAGAATAAAGTAAAGTGACAAACATCAATTTATTCATCTGTGTTACACCAAGACATCAGAAAAACTGAAAAGGACAAAATTCAACAAATACCTGTGTGCACTTCCTGAACGTCCCAATTAGAAAAAAAAATCCAGAACTGCAACAGGAAAGAAGGAAAGACTTGGAAAGCAGTAAGCTTGAGAGAAAGAAACTTAGAAGAGCTTATATTCAGTTCAACTTAAATGGCAGTACAAAAATCGGGCCGCTGCACCCATGGACAGCTCAGACAGAGGTGTGAGAGCACTGATCTGCAAGGTTCTGCAGTGCACTCCAGAGGATGCTATCGCTCAGTAGCTGTCAAAAATGCGCTATTCACAAAGAAGAATAAATCAATAAATAAACCACAGAAAGGTTAAGGGGACTGGGCAATAATCTATGCAGAAATGTGAAGATTAGTCTATCTTAGTCTAATAGAGACTAACCAAGAAAAAACTGAACTAAGTGTGGACAAAGTTGTCCAGAAATATTCAACAAGCTAACAAATTTGGAAGAAGGGGAATTGTTTAGTGCGATACCTACGGCTATAACAGCAAATAATGGGATGAAATTAGGAGGGAAGATTTAGGCCAGATATCAGCAGAGCATCTCAGCAGAGTTATTGTACTGTGAAATAATCTCCCAAGGGATGTAGCTGAAACCCCATTGTATGGGAAATTGAAAACTAGCTCCAATTAGAGCAAAAAACTTACATGCAGCAAACAATAGTGCCTCAGTGGAACGATGGCCTGGACTGACTTAATAGCTTTTTTCCCAATTTCTATTACATGTCTTCATAGAATGCACAGTGCAAGACAGTTTTAGAGGAAGAATGTTTTTCACAACAAAAGTTATTGTTGTAGCTAAATATGCTTAACACTAAACATCTGCCACCCCACCAGCCATTACGATGGCATGTAAATATGCCATGTGGGCAAGGATATTTTTTAAAAACTGATCCTGGCCTTCAGAATTCTTTTTGATCTCCTATTTTAATAGCTGAAGCAGACCGAGTTAAAAGTCCATCTGAAGTGATGATTAGGAACATTCATAATATAGCAGCAGCACTTCAGGCAGAACAATATTACTGCCAGTTTAAAAACCAGATGCAATGCTCGTTGCACAAAGCGAAAGAAAAGCCATCACCTTTAGAAAGATGGCAAACTACTTGTAGCAGCCCTATAGAGAATACATTTTTTAAACCTATATGTGCATGAACAGTTTGTACAAAACAGCTTGTAGTTTGTTTGTATTTTCTCTCCGGTTGTGTACTTACAATTTCTGCAATGTTTTGCACCTGAACAGAGCTCCTTGGGTGACCCTAGGTGCAATAAAGAAGTGTAGGGTACACTCTAAGGGACACAATCCTTCTGCACGACTCAATGGTACCATTGTTGGAAGCATCAGACTGTATCTTTTCTCAACACGCCAAAACATTTCACTAAGCATGTCCTGAGAAGCAGCAATAAGAAGGCCTGGTACAGTGAAGAATTTTTCCTCCATGTATGCACCTCTGGTAATAGAATTTTCTACAACTGTTCACAGTTACCAGTTCCCAGTTCGACATATTCTGCAGCACTGCCTCTGTTCAAACCCTGATGTGCCTTAAACTTGATAAGATACAGGCGGATGTCAGAAATGACTGGTTGTTTTACACTATGCATGAGCAACTGAAAAAAATAACATGGCAGTTTCATCAAAATTATATCACTTAAATGATATCACAAAATGATATCACTTATGGATCAGTATGAACTACATTGCTTCCTTTCACTTATGGACCGCAGGATCTTCTGTTTGATCTACTGACAGATTCTGAGTCCTGATTATACTGTGATGCTACAGAGCCAGACTAAATCTCCCTGAGAACAGAAAACAGTCTTGTATCTTGACAGCTGGCCACATCCAACAACTGGTATGGTTACAATCTGCACCACAGAAGTGATGAGTTTGAGTAAGTTTTTTTTTAAAAAAAAAAAAAAATAGGTGCTTATCCAGAGAAACACCCTCCCATTTGACAGCACATAAGAGAATTAGATTGCACACATCTAAACAAAATTCAGTGTTAAAAAACTAGAATATTTTCCTTTTATTTTAACAGATTTTCACCTCCTAACACCTCATATATGTTATGTTCCAAAAAACACTAAATGATAACCAAAGACATATTCAAGACCTCAGGTGGATTAGTTTTATCTATTCTAGCCACAGCTGCAGCAAGCTGAAGCATCTGTACAAGAACAAATTTGTCCACCAAAGGAACACAGGACTTACCTGTTCCTGAATGCATTCCAAAAGCTCCAGGCTGAATTAACAGCTGGCCAAACACCATCCAGATTTCAACATCTCTCAAGAAATACGCTCAGTTGCACAATTCACACTTAAAGTATGATTTAACAGCTCCCTTACAACCCACAGGGTGTGATACAGGCAGGAGCTGTTGCAATGCCAGAGATGACACTCTTGGCACAGTTTCTGTGTGTGGCAGCCGTTCAGCCTGGAACAGCATTTGAAGACACAGAATATGGTAACGATACCAAGACCTCAGCTCCCACTAGCCACCTGCGGAGAATCCACAGTGCTGCGTGGACTCACATCTCCAGTCTCCCAGGAAACTTTTCTCTCTCAGCCTGGCACTTCTGAGGTGTCCTGGAAGTGTGCAGCCGCAGAAAGCATTTTGCAGCTACTGAGCTGTGGCTGGTGATGTGTCTCCTCAGAATCTTACCTGCATTTGGAATTACTACTGATTTCACAGGGCATATTCATGATGCCCATCCCAAGTAGACACCGCAGCCTACAAAGTGCACGCAAATTACCTGCAGCAAATATGTGACAGAAGCTTACAGCTGTCTTGGGCCGAAGGTGGGTTTTCACCATCTCCCATAGTTATGGTTTGAGGATACACAGAGACCTGGCAGCAGCCTTATAACACTGGAAGACGAATACATTCTCTGTGGCTTTTAGAAAGTGAATCCCATCACCTTCCCAGAAACAGAGAAGAGTTAACTCCATGGAAACTGCTGACACATACAAGCTTTTGCAGAAGAGTTGCATGCTGTCTGTTTTAATTAGAGAATCACACAGGAAGCCTGAATCCAGCAGGTAAGCAACCATTTTTCAGAATAATGATGCTCTTGCATATACTTAGCAGCTTTCACCCAAACTGAGCTCAAGTTAACAATGTAGTCACATAGATTTACAAAGGTACAGTATGGCGTGCATTTCTTCAGAAATATAGGAGTAGACTTCTAGTTGTACAAGAAAAATTGCAAATAAATTTCTCTTGGACACAGGCAAAAAGAGTTTTGGTTCCATGGAATATCCAAAATGTACAAATTGTAACACAAGGGTATACTAACTCCATGTGGAAAAGGGAGAGTCCCCTTCACAGGGAAAGGCTTCTTGTAATGAACTGTTCTCAACCATTACTTTCCACCGACTGTTATCGTGGCCTATTCCTCCTTAATAGGATTTGCAAAGAAAAATAGGACTATCTACTTTAATTAAGAATTACTTAAAGGCACAGAATGATTAATAGGATTTGAGGTAGCAGTAGCACAGACAAGTTTTGGTATTCATACATATACTCTTTATGTTGCCAATACCGAACATTTATCACATTTATCCCATTTATTCCCAGCAAAACATTTGGGTTCCTACAGTAACAACTGGATACTATCTCAACACTCATTACGTTAATGAACTGCTTTCCTCAGAGCAAACTTCACACCCATTTTCCTGTCATCACACCGCGTGGCACCTTCAGCACAGGGTCTACATACATTTTTTCTACAGAATCACAGGATGGCTGAGGTTGCAAGGGACAACCTTGCAACCTTGAGGTCATCTGGTCCAACCTCCCTTTGATTCTGGCTTCCTCTTCTTCACATCCCGACCTGGTATGTATGCTGATACAACCCCTCTGACCCTTCTCCATGCTGAACAGCCCCGGCTCTTATTCTCTCCTCACATGACAGATGCTCCAGGCCCTTCATCACCATTGTGACCTGCACTGGGCTCACTCCAGTATGTCCATGCCTGTTGTACTGAGGAACCCAAACTGGACCCAGGACCACAGAAGTGTCTCACCAGAGCTAAGCGGAGGGGAAGGATCACATCTCTTGATTTGCTGGCAGCACTTCTCCTCATGCAGCCTTGGAAGCTGTTGACCGTCTTTCTGCCAAGAGCACATTGCTGGCTCATGGTCAACTCGGTGTCCACCAGGACACTAGACCCCCCCAGGCCTTTTCTGCAAAGCTGCTTTCCAACCAGCTGGCACCCAGCACACCGTGGCGCAGGAGGTTGCTCCTCCCAGGTGCAAGACTCTGCACTTTCCTTTGCTGAACTTCATGTGGTCCCTGTTGGCCATTTCTCCAGCCTGATGAGGTCCCTCTGAAAGGCAGCACGCTCTACTGGTGTAGCAGTAATTGCTCCCAGTTTTACATCACCTGCAAACATCTTGAGAAGAAGCTTTGGCTTGCTCTTTTTTATCAAAGTAAAGCCTCATGTTACAGAGGCACAAGCTTCAAATTAATAGTCCGATCCAGATTAAATTTGCCACTGAGCAGTAGACTTTACTTAGAAGCATATGATAGCAAAGAGAATCATTCATTCTTGCATTTGTGGAAAAGACGATTGGTGAATGGTGTTGGCACAGGTCAAAAAGGCATATGAACAAAAGCAGGCAGGGGCATTCCTTAATGCTATTAGCATTCCTCTAGTTCGCAGTCACTTCTGGAAGCAGACAGCTTAAATGCCAAAACGTCTCCTCCTATTGCTTCTGTACTAAGTCTAATCCAGAGGATCATTATTCAAAGACTTCTGAAGAACTGTCTGAAACAATACCCTGGTGTATTTTTTTTTCCAGGTGCACTTATTGGCCCTTTTTTGTGGCCCCCCCCCATATTTCCCAAAATGTCTGACATTTTGGACACACTTTCAAGCTCACAACAGCCACTTATTTTGGGTCCTGTCAGAGATATCAGGCATGCATATAATTGCTTCACAGTCCTGAAATCAGAGCACAAGGCCTACAAGATCCATTACTCAGCCTCAGCATGTGACCCTTCCCTAACTCGCAGGCAAGACAGTTTGAGATGCTTCCAGCCTGAACCGAAATTTACTGTGTAATCCTGGACAGGTCTCATGGAGTCTCAGGGTAATTTAAAACGGGAAAAAAGACAGACTGTAATTTTCAGCAGAAACAAGGGTAAGAGCTATAAAACATAGAGGCACCTAAATTAAATTCAACTGCACATTAGAAACCTAGATCCAGGAACTCAATATACAAAATCCTCATCTAATGCCTGAAGGTTCATCATTTCGGCTGATCGCATCATGAAGGCTCTTACATTTCTGCTGTTGTGTTTGCACACAGATAGCACCACTGTGAAACCTATTACAGACTGCAATTTAAAATCACCGCATCAGGCATGCACACACTTAAGTCTTCCAAAAGGTTGACCTAGATGGTGTACACAGAGAATGACTGCACAGTAGAAAAACTTCACAGGATGGGACAAGAATAATATCTCAGCCTCCCTCTAGCTTTTGAGCATTTAAAATACTTAGAGTTTGAACTGTTCAGCCCTTTAGTATTTCACTTCCTGTTAAGTGCAATTGCCCCTGAAATGCAAAACAATCAATCAAAAAACCAATAAAACTAGGCATCAGCAGTTCCTTCAAAACCTTCTAATCTTCAGCTTTAAATAAAAGTGTCAGACAATCCCCTTACCTAACTCAGGGGACTAATTCCAGGAGGCAATTTCAGGTCTGCACCCCATTAAATTGTGCACCTAAATCAGTGCTACTGAGAGGCATCTGAGAGTAGTGAGACTTCGGACACATCCCACCTCCAGCATCTTCTAGCGCCAAGTAAGCAAATCTTTCAGTAGGCCTGTTCTCTGCTCTGAATACCATTCCTGGGCACAAAATTCTCTCTTGGTTTGTGTTTCTCGTGGACATTCAGCTCACATTTGTGGTTTTTACTCCTGGGAACATGTACGTACATGTGAGGGCGGGCAGAGATCAGTGTCACTCTGCTAAAGTTCACCAGTTTGAACTTCAAAATCTATTATCCCTTCAGAAATTCCCATGGTTTCCATTTTCAAATATTATTTAGATAATTCAGTTTTCTATATTATTGACTGTTTCATTGACTTGCAATCTAGCTGTGCCAATAAATGATTTTTCATAGTTCAGTTCCTACATGCCTCAGTTCTCATTAGAGGTTAACTTATTGGCAGAGGCTGACAGATAAAACCTGACTTGCATCAAATGAAACATTTGATCTAAAACAAATGTTTGTGCTTCAGTTTGGAGCAGTGCTGTTTTTTAAAAACATCATCCTTACTGTCTTTATTCCATGGTTTTTTGGCTTTAAAATGGAGACACAACCACTCCCCACTACTTAAGAACTGTGTTATGAAAAAGAGAGATGTGCTCCAAAGTTTATAAAAAACTAAGCATTGCTTTCACTACTTCCTTAGGAGAAACTTCTCAAAATATAGCAGTAATAATGAATGCACTGTAATTCTTTAAATAGACCTCTCTACATAGGAATCCGCATTCTAATTCCCTGTCACAGACTGCTGAGTACATCAGCATACCCGCTCTTAGCACCAAGGCACTTATTAGCTGCCCTTGATATATCTGCTATCAGAGATATTTGATATCAGAAAAAAGAAAAAGCAGTTTGTCAGACAACAGGGTCACAAACCGAGGGAAAGCGTTATCCAAATGTTTGCTGTAGCTATATTTCCATCTCAGTTAAACTTCCCTAAATACGCTGGGGACATTCAAAAGAGTTTGCAGCGATATAAGTGCGCAGCTCTCACTGACATTTCTGCGAGTCACGACGATACATCCCCCCACATTGCTCTGAAAGTTCCTCAGCATGTTGGAGGCATGCGTCAAAGTCAGGAGAGTTCTCCTAATGAGCCCTGCTCCCTTTGATGTTTCCGCTGGATGGCATTTCTGGCACTGAATATTTTAGATGTCTCATGCAAAAAAAAAATGTCAAGCAGTTTTCACCTTTGATAACCATACATCTTACTTTAAAAGCCTTAACTTCTAAATACTGAGGATAAAAGGTGACTCTTTTATGTCTTTTTTGCCATTTAGAAGAAATGCTTTTGTTATTAAAAACGAATAACGTGTCACATTTTGTAACCTTAGTATATATTAGTCAACCAATGGCAATGAGGCTGGAAATCAGTATAGAAAGTTTAACAGTGTAAATGCATTGGATAGCTCATTTCTCAGAAGTGCTTTAAAACAGAGCACATTAATTTTCAAGCAATAATTCACAAAAGCCTAGGGAGAAAATATCTGGAATTTAAGGAGAGTCACTCAAGATTTTGGTGAGCCAAGCTTCTGAATGCAAAATTCAGTTGACATCTCTGTTTTTAGTACCCTTAAGCACAGTGTTTGCAGTTCACAGCAAAGAGTAAAACTTGAAGAAAGCATTAGCATTACAGAAAACCAGCGTCTAATCGACTCCATCGAGATACACTTGCTAAAATTAGAGCAGAAAATATTCTGCCTCTTTTATGCAGTTAGACAGACATCAGAAATTCATAGCAAGGCAAAAAGTTTGCATATACATAAATTCAAATGGCCTAAAGAAAAGGTAATTTTTTCCCCTATTGTTGGTTTTTGCCCCATACTTGCAAACCTTCTCTTAGTTTTAGGAAAGAATGCAGAAGCTGAGGTTTTAAGACAACCACTTAAAAGCTGTTTGCTGGTCTAAAGCATCTTTGTCTTTCTTCATTCAAGAATGTTCAGAACTTGAACAATTCATCAAATCAGAGTCAGCTTCAGAAAAATCCTAAGCAGGTAATAGGTACGTTTCAGCGCAAGAGTAAAATTTAAGAAATCAGAAAGCACAAAATAAAGCATGTTCTGGGATGATTTTCAGTTAGTACAAGAAGCTGATTGAACACTGATCCTCTAGCTCTAAGGGTAAATCGCCTCTCCCAGCAACAAAGCCAGGGCCTCTGGGGACACAGCTGTGCCCACACAGACCAGCAGAGCAGGGGACTGCACACGTAGTGTCTGACTGTTGTCCGGGTACCTGCATCAGTAAATGACAGCCATGTGTGCATCCTAGCCCTCAGTCCTGATCAACAAACACAGCCACCAACTGAAGAAAGTTTTGATCAAAGACCACATGCAGGATTTGTCCCAGTGCATTACAATGGGATCTCCTGGAGCCTGTACCAAAATCAAGTAGCTACAACACAGACTGTATAAGGAACTCGAAATCTTTCATTGCAACTTCTTCGTATTTTTTGTCCTGCTCCTAGTAGTGCAAAGGTCTCAAAGGTTTTCTTTGCTCACTTTCCATGGGCAGCTGTAAGGACCACTTCACTACGGTACGTTCATGAGAGTTTTTTCCAGTCTCATCACAGAATCACAGAATGTTAGAGATTGGAAGGGACCTCGAAAGATCATCTAGTCCAATCCCCCTGCCGAAGCAGAAACACCTAGAGCAGATTGCACAGGAACGCATCCAGGCGGGTTTTGAATGTCTCCAGAGAAGGAGACTCCACAACCTCTCTGGGCAGCCTGTTCCAGTGCTCTGTCATCCTCACCATGAAGAAATTTCTCTGCATATTTAAAGGGAACCTCCTATGTTCCAGCTTGCACCCATTGCCCCTTGTCCTGTCACTGGATGTCACAGCGAAGAGCCTGGCTCCATCCTCCTGACACCCACCCTTTACATATTTATAAACATTAATTAGGTCACCCCTCAGTCTCCTCTTCTCCAAGCTGAAGAGACCCAGCTCCCTCAGCCTTTCCTCATAAGGGAGATGCTCCACTCCCTTAATCATCTTGGTGGCTCTGCGCTGGACCCTCTCCAGCAGTTCCCTGTCCTTCTTGAACTGAGGGGCCCAGAACTGGACACAATACTCCAGATGCGGTCTCACCAGGGCAGAGTAGAGGGGGAGGAGAACCTCTCTCGACCTACTAACCACACCCCTTCTAATACACCCCAGGATGCCATTGGCCTTCTTGGCCACGAGGGCACAGTGCTGGCTCATGGTCATCCTGCTGTCCACCAGGACCCCCAGGTCCCTTTCCCCTACGCTGCTCTCCAACAAGTCAGAACCCAACTTATACTGCTTCCGGGAGTTATTCCTTCCCAGATGTAAGACTCTACATTGCCCTTGTTAAATTTCATTAAATTTCTCCCTGCCCAACTCTCCAGCCTGTCTAGGTCTCGCTGGATGGCAGCGCACCCTTCTGGCGTGTCAGCCACTCCTGCCAGTTTTGTATCATCAGCAAACTTGCTGAGGGTGCACTCTATCCCCTCATCCAAGTCGTTGATGAATATATTGAACAGCACCGGTCCCAGTACTGAACCCTGGGGGACCCCACTAGATACAGGCCTCCAACTAGACTCCATCCCATTCACCACAACTCTCTGGCTTCTTTCCTCCAGCCAGTTCACAATCCATCTCACTACCCCATCGTCCAGACCACACCTCCCCAGTTTAGCTGCAAGGATACTGTGGGAGACGGTGTCGAATGCTTTGCTGAAATCAAGATAGACCACATCCACTGCTTTACCATCATCTAGCCACCTGGTAATGTCCTCATCAAAGGCTATCAGGTTGGTTAAGCGTGACTTCCCCTTGGTGAAGCCATGTTGGCTGCCTCTAAGGACCCTATTATCCTTGATATGCCTAGAGACAGTGCCAAGGATAAGTTGTTCCATCACCTTCCCAGGGATAGAGGTGAGGCCGACCGGTCTGTAGTTACCAGGGTCCTCCTTCTTGCCCTTTTTGAAGATTGGAGTGACATTTGCTTTCTTCCAGTCCTCAGGCACCTCTCCTGTCCTCCACGACTTACCAAAGATGATGGAGAGTGGCCTAGCAATGACTTCCGCCATCTCCCTCAGCACACACAGGTGCATCCCATCAGGACAGAATCACAGAAAATAGAAATATCTCATATAGAGATAGCTCCCCTTAGACAGCCTGCACAGCTGCAGGTGAGGGCAACAAAACCATGAAGTAAGAGCCGTGTGTACGCTTTGTCATTTTCAGTCCTGCTCTAAGCACTACCAGTCTCACCCCAGCAGCTCACTGGTGGAGGCCAAGCACAGCTGCAGCCATCATCGAGGAAAGGATTCAGCCACTGCTGCTGTTCACATGGCCCATTACAGCTACCGAGGCTCACTGATCGTGCAAACACAGGAGCTCGCTGAGACTCTCCCTCAAGTCTGGAAAGTGCAGGAAGACGTGGGAAGATTTTGATTTTCAATTATAAGGTGAATTATTGACTGTCAAACTATCCTGCATTGATGAGACTGTGAAAGATAGACGTACTGTGAGGTATGCTCTCTGAGTACGTTTGGGTTGTATGTGACAGACAAGCAGAGGGGAAAATTGTTCTTCTCCATCACTGGCAGAGATCAGTGGAAACATCTTTCAAAATTTTAGGTGCCAGCTGAACTAAGTGTCATCAACTATATAAGCAACCTTCTACTTTCCATTTTACATCCCTAAGCTCACGTTACAAAGTGTCCCACTATATCTGCCTACCTAACGAGGAGGAGCAAATGATTCAGAACTCACTTAATGTCTTCCGCTCACTAAGAAACAAAACTGTTTGCAAACACCAATGAAAACTGCATTTTCATTTGGCAAGTTTCCAGTAATGTACAGCACTGCCAAGAAGTTAAAAATGCTTTGCTCATCGGAAAACACAAGCGAGTGTCAATGCAATAACCAACTTACACAATTATCCAAGCCAGAGTTTGACAAAGTCACAGGAATCCAGAATTAGACAGAATTTCAAAGAGGTTCTGGATCATCTGACATCCTAAACAAGAAGCTTGAGCACTGCAGCACCAGCGCAGCACAATCACGAGACCAATGCACTGGGTAGGAATGACTTCTAGAATTTCTGCAGTAACAAACAAGCACTAAACAAACACAGGAGAGAAGGACATTCCCTGCAAGGTATCACAGTGATAGCCTTGGATTCTAATGCATTTCAAGTTATTAGAAATTGAAATGAAATCTGAATAGCCACCTTTTGCAAGACCCCATGTGGAGCCAAACATACATAATTTCCTAATGACAAATTTAGAAGAAATTAGCTTTGAAAGAAAGTAATTGGGAATTCTTTGCATCACAATATCAGTTGTGGGAAAGTCTCCTTACCCTTGACAGTCCTTCAGTATTGTATCAAAAATCTTGGCTTTCTTCGGTATGCTTTATACATAATACACTCAAAAACTGTAAGAACATCCAACTAAACTGGAGCTACGAAGTGAAAACAGTACAATTTTCAGCATACATGAAATGAAATGACTATGATTGCCAGCATATGTTTTATTTGCCACTCATTCCCTCCTTTCAGCCATTCATTCTGATGCAGCCTATAAATAAATGATCTGCTATTTTTCCACAAGATTTTGATTCACTGAATGCACTAACACTTGCTGAAGAAAAAAATCAGCCTCAGCTGTTAACATTTGGTAACATTTTATACAACTGACAGTCGAGCTAAACTCAAAATACCACAGCAGCTCAACCTGAAATCCATTAAAACTTCTATATTGTTTTTAGTATTACGACGGGAAACTTTGAAAAAAAAAGTCTGAGCGATGCTAACAGGTTGCTCTGGGATCCTCAACCTTTCACTTGTAAAGCTGTGCTAATTTCCTTCTCTGCGTTTGTCACTTGTTGGAGCAAAAGGACATTCTGTGAAGCAAATGTGCACAAAGGTCTTGGGCCCTCCTATTTTAATCTTGTTTTGTTTACATGCAATCTTGCATCTCCTCTCAAGGTTTAAGATATTCAAACAATAATCTGGCTTTCTGCAATCCTAAACCAAGGTTACAAAATGGGCGTAAAACCCCAAACTACTATTTTGTGGTCTTTTAAAGAAAGAAAACCATCTGAAAGCTAGTGATCTAAAGAAGAAAATACTCATTTCTATATTTCTGTGAAGATGCTACTAATGAGCTAAATTAGACCAGGAAGTGAAAACTGCCTACACCTGACAGTAAACTCAGAATTGAAATTCTCTGTGATTGTCCAAGATGGAAAAAACAAATTCAAGTAAGCTGTGTGAGTGAGACTGTCAATGGTACAAAATGAAAATAAAAAGGCACGAATTTTTGTAAACACTCAGCTCCTCAGCCTGAAGTGAAGAACTGAGTATATCCAAGTGGTTCTGTACTACCTCTCATCCTCTACTTGACAGACACAACTGATTAAAAAGATCCACTACTTTGTTTTCCCCTTTATTTCTGCAACTTTTGTGGCATGAGAAGAGCAGTGGATGTCGCTGAGCAGTGGACCCTCACTGACAAACTGATTGTGTATGTACCAGACAAACGGAGACTGAGCTGCCCTGAAAACTGGCCAGACCGTGGGCTCAGTGGGTTAGGAGCAGGGGCACGAAGTGTTGACCTAGGCGATGGGATCCAGCACAGCCTCATTTAAATTCTATGACCCCTGTGTAGTGCCTTACTGACCATAGGGCTGAGGGTACTGGTTTAATTTTCAAGGATGTCTTATTCCTACAACATCTACTAAAGCCCACAGAAATTGTCATTGATTTAGCATCAGTGAAAATCATTCTTACAAGTTGACATCACAACAAACATAGCTCACTTTAGGAAATACTTTGCCTATAGACAAGGTAGGGTTTTTGTTTAATTCTCCTTTTTTTTCAAGAAAGAAAAAAAAAAAAAAAAAAAAAAAAAGGAAACTGAGCTGAGAAAATCTCTAGTTATTTAAGCACTTCTCTGCGTTATAAATTTCCTAACTGTTAAAACTGAAAGTCTCTTCTATCATTATTATGCTGTTTGCATCCTTAATGTTTTCAGCAAGAAGTTTAAAACGTCACATGTACATAAATTTTCAGTTCCAGTTTACAGTCACATTTCACTGTAAATCAACTTCTAAACCACTGGTTTTACCTTTGCCTAAAAAGGCGTAGCCAAGTTTTAAATTCCTAATGAATAAGCTCAAATCACATTTAAATTAAACTCAAGATTCTTCCACTGGTTTCACCAAACTCATCTAAAATTGTACTGTCAGTGAAACTGAAGCGGTTCTGAATGCCTGTGACACAATCCAGGAGCCTAAGTCTCAATGAAATCTAAGGGAAGGTAACCCCTCAGTGACACTGCACCTCTGGCAGCTTTATCTCGGACCTCAGCTATGCTTCCGATACATGCTCTCTGCATTCAGCCAGAGTTGTCCCTTCAACAGCCTTTCCCTTTAGTAGGTGTCACTTCCAGTGAATTGCTGTTCTTTAGTCCTCAGCCTATTTTCCCATCTGTTTAATTTGACACAGTAGTCACTGAGTTGGTTTTGGATTGCAGCCTAGTTATCTCCACTGCACAAGAGCATTGGGTTCTTCCCCTTTCTCAATCCATCCTCCTAAATACTTCCAAGAAAAACGAAGTTTTGCAGCAGATGTCTGAGCACCTGGTCAGTGTTCATCAGTTTCAGCAAACCCAAGGGGGAATAAAGGAAAATAAATAAATTAATTAATTAATTAATTAATCTCATATATTACATTCTTAATTTACACAAAGCTCTAGCTAGTTTTGAGTAAATTTTGCTAGTAATTGAGTAAATTTTCAGTGCATTCAAATGTGGCAGCTTTGGCAGGCATGAACTTGACATAGCTTTGAAGATGTAATCTTCAAAGCAAGTATTGTGGGTTTGGAACAGGGCACAACAGAGCTCCAAGTCCTCTGGATTCTCTCTCAGCCACACTTACTAAACACGTCAGCTCGTGGCTAACTTGGAGAGAGGAACAGGCAATAACAATGTTCTGCAAAACCATCTCTGGAAAAGCAGAGATAGCTGAAAAAGTCTTGAAAGTTAATTTAAATAAGACAGTACTTTCTTTGTCCCTTATTCATGTGAACTGAAGGAGGGGAGAGGGTATACTGATGTGTACCGGGGTATACACGTGCACTACCAACAAATACTGCTACACTTGGTGTTAGTATACATGTGTCCAGGTGAGGCATCCCACAAAGATTTTTTTCTAGTCCCAGACAGCGGCTGTCCTGGATTTTATTTTTTTTCCCTGTAGAAAAGGGAAATCAAGTCTTTGTCTCATTCTGGCAACAAATGGAAATGGGAGACTTTCCCCAGCTAATGGAGAAACAAATAAAGTAATTCCTGTAACAAGGCACACAAAAGAATATTGTCTTTGTATCATGTTTCTCTAAAATAGCTTGCTCTCATTCTTTTCACACTAAGTCCACCTATGCCACTTTAAACAGAGAATATGTTTTGGTGTATGATTTAGTGTGACTTACTTGAAGGGAAGGTCTGAGTACATGGCAGGAGTCTGCAAGGCACTAGCAGCTGCTGCTCACCCTTTTAAGTTTCTGATAGTTGTATTACTTATGGTTAAAGCTCCTTAGAAAGTTATTAAATGAATGTAATTATCTACTCCTATTGTATCTCAAGTCTTCCAGAAGAACATTACCACATTTTGGGACAGCACACACCAAGGAAGGAAGGCTGAACTCACTTCCCAAGGAGGACTCGCAGGTGCTATGGACTGCATGCTAAAGATGATGAAGCCTAAATAGTCTACTGTGGCAAGGCAGCTGATTATCACCTGCACTATTTTAATCAAACACAACGGCCTTCACAGCACCCATTACAGCTAATGACCTAGGATAAATACCAAAGAGCATACTTAGACAGATGTCAGACACATGTTACAAGTACCTCAAGGTAACACAAAAGTGGCTATCAGATCCTACTTTAATAGTAACATTGTTTTCTTGGCTGCAAAAAGCATGAGTTTGCATGGAGGGTAACAATTTTCTATTCTAAACCTGATTTGAAAAAGTACTTCACAGCCCCTGCAGAGAGAGAACCTGGAGCTGCAATGCCTTTACAGGATTGTGTAATGATTAAAGCTTTAAAAAAAAA
>VXAV01007373.1:56513-80936 GCA_013399715.1 Alectura lathami | reverse complement strand
TGAGATAGCATTTTCTGCAGGAAGCTACACGAATTGCTAGATTTCAGCTGAGAGTTGGAGATGGCTTTGCTGAACAATTGCTGCTTTTTAGATTTCTGAACTTGTTGGGGTTTTTTGTTTGTTTGTAAGGTGGAAACTTTTGTGCAATTTCCAAATTGATGACGTGAAAAATACCAACCATCGCTTTTCCTTCTGAAGACTCACTTCCTAACTTATGCATTTCTATTTTAGTCTCCTGTCTGTTTGTTTTCTTATTTATTAATAAGGGTGGGCTTTTTTTGTTTCTCATTTTCTATGAAAGAAACAGATAACTAGAAATTCCCAAACCATATTGTTTTAGCTAACAACTATATCCTAGCACAAAGCACTGATAGAGCATAGAGCATATATTCACATAGAGCAGTGATATGTTGCTACTTCTCAGCCTAGAAGTTGATTTAACATGCCCTGTAATGCTGGGATAACCAGGGAATAGCTCCACTTAAGCATTACTCCTTCCTTCTGCTCTCCCCCATTTCTGGCACTCAGGGGGTTCAACGAGTTTGATAAAGCCCTGGCAATTCTCCCATGCCATAATACTCTGCAGAAGGACTTTGCATGAGAAGCTGAGTAGTTCTGCACTATCTTTCCTGTTCTTCAGAGGACAGCACATGGATCTTACTGTGATCTCTGCTATGTCAGACAGATTTATAGAGCACAAGTTGCCACCGCTACCAGAATGGTGTATGTACAAGTGCTGCAGCCAGACATAAACTGAAGTAGTCCTGATTCCTTTTGAAATTGCACAGAGGTTAAAACAATGACAGAACATCAGCAGAGTGCAATGGTATAATGGAGACAGTCTGTTGCTCCTGCTTAACCACCTCTTATAGCTTCATCTGTAGCACAAGTAGCAATTCAAGATTTTTTTTTTTCATGTTTGAACTTCTTTTCTGTAGCTTCAGCAAATTTAATGGTCTGCTGTGGTGCCACATAATATTTTCTCTCCAAGACACGACAGATAATAAAACCAAGAGCCATATTTTGTTCTTCTACAAAACATGGTTGTAATCTGAAAACTAACCGCGCATTTGTTGCTCAAAAACACATTCATTCAAATCAGAGACATAAAACTTGACAACCAAGCTAAGTGACTAATTTAGAAAGACAGAAGGACAGGCTCTATTGGTGGTCTATATTAGAAAAGTGCTAATACTAATGGACACAGAACCATCCATTTTGGTGCAATTTGTCTTCCACTGGTACTCAGATGTGGTGGTGTGTGCTGCAGGCAGCTCTGACCATTTTCCCTGTTGGTGGAGCCCAAGAGGACACACTGGCACACTGAACACTGTGCAGTACATCACAGCTTTCTGAGTCAGCTTACCGGGTAAAATACATGCAGGGATCCAGTGCAGCCTTAAGTGATAAGCCATGTGGAGCATTAACTCCACAGCTCAGTTTTTTAAGAATATGGGACACCAAAATATAGGTGAAATGAATCTCACATGCCCTGTACATGACGGTGGCTTCAGTTACAAAATGTTTACAACATCCTGTCTCCCGCAGGGGACTGGCCAGCAGTGAAAGTCCCAGTCCTCTTTGCTTTTGGAAACTAATGATTTTGCCTCTTCTTTATAGGTCAAAAATTGCTTATGTACCTGTTCACAAAGAATACCAAATCTTAAATGTCTACGTGTCACAATGTACCAAAATCAATCCATTCTGTCTAACTTCAAGTGCCCAAAATTTTCAGCTAGATCCCTTCAATTCTTGCTGAAGAGCAATGGGCAAGGGCAGAGAGTTCTGTAAGAACTTCTGTGGGGTGAATACAGGGCCTTGAGACATGCCTAAGACCACCTCCTGCCCCCAGGCTTCTCCCAGTTCGATGCCAACAGGATCCCCACTTCAGGCAACACGTAGTTACCATACAGCGCAATACAGGCCTGCAGCACAAAGATGAGGCCCCTGCACAACAGTTATAGAGATGAGCCACAGCACCCCTGAGAGTCGGAGGAGCAGAAATTTTAGGCAGATGTCCTCAGGGACAGCCAGACCCCTCTGACCAATAAAGGGAAGAAAACTCTCCCCTTTTCAACCTCGTCCTAGCTTGATGAGATCAGTGGGATCCAAGTAATGAAAATAGCATTTTTCACACCTGTTACTGTCTCAGATCTTTAGAGTCACAAACAGCTCTGGCAAACAGTGGTGGAGCTCTCTACTGCATACGCTAACAAGTTCCAACCACAGGGTGAAAAACCTGCCCACCTATCTAAAGCTGCCATCACATTAAATGTGATGATAATTGGGTTGAGCTGACGTCTAAAACAGGGAAGAATTTGGCCTATCAAACCTCTATTATTTGTGACGTTGTTCACTGCATAAAACTCAAACTGACTTCCAGACTCCAGCTGAAATCTGCCTTTCCACCCCATACAGGAAATAAACAAAACCGTTTTAATTTAACACTGTCCAAAATTTGAATTGGAAAAAAATAAGAAGTAAACACATAGCTCCTAAATTCTCATTTTGTGCCACCAAATGCAAGTGCACACATTGCAAATCCAGGAAGAGAGCAAAAAAACAGCTAAACTTAGGCACACATTGTGAATAAACACTGTTGAAGAAGCAATCTTTAGAGCAGCAACTATTCAAAGATTGTATTAGCACACAGAAAAGAGACAAGGATATCTTGCACATCCTGGTTTTATTCACAGTTAATAATGTTTTCTTATCTAGACAATAGATTTTTAAATCATATTTTCAGTGCTAGAAAATACATGTGTATTATTCTTCTCAGAAACAGTAATTTAATTTCTAGAAGTTCTGAAACATGAGTCTATTTATCACACAATGCACATGCCTCTCAAATCATCTGTTTTGCTCAACATTTGCGAAACAACTTCTGATAAACAGTCAACAAGGACCCGGGGGCACGCTGGCTCCGGCTGCTCCCTGCTGTGGCAGGCCAGCATGTCCATGTGCTGCCAAGCCAGCACGGCAGCACTGCTACCTCCGGGAGGCAGAGCTACCTCGTGCTTTGTTTTTCCCCACTCAACAGACGAAATGTGTGCAGTTCCTATTTATAGAGAAGACAAGTCACATGTTTTTGACTGCCTCTCCACAGGCAAATGACAAAATACATTGCTATTGCTGAAAAATAATAGCATTTACCCCATCTGCACTGCGAATCCTGCTGGAGCTTGCTAGGTAGAGCTCCTGCACGGCCCTGCGGGTGGTCTGCCCAAACACACTGACACTTCACCTGGAAAGCAATGCAGCTTTCAGCGTGGAACCCCAAAAGCAAGAATAGCACTTCTCAGCCTTTCCTACAGCCAGAAAGCCTATCCCTGCTCTCCACCAGTTCCCTTCCTGAACTCCTAACTATCACATCGGGTGTACTAAACAGCTCAGTTTAGGAATGGCGATGCTGTCCACAGTCTATGAAATCAGTTGTTCCAGACCAGAGGGATTTGCCTCCAAACTGTTCTGAGGGCCAAGGGCATCCCTGCCTGAATGCAGCAGCCTCCTGTGAAACACTTCTTTCCCTCACTTTCAGTCCCCACCTCTCCCATCACCAGACACACACCTCACCGTGCTGTTGCCCAGGAGCTGCCCTGTGAACTAACATCTCCCGAGTTGACTCCAGCCAGCTCCAGCTCTGACAGCACCAGAGCAGTACAAGCAGTTGGCAAATCCAGTCACACAGGTATTGCTTGCAGCGCTTCAACGGGGTGCAACAAATCCGACCAACGCACGCCAGTCTAGAGCAATTGCTGTTTATGTCAGTCACCACTACACCAGTCATCTGCATAATTTAAACCACGCTGGAGACTGAAATCCCAGAGGAGACAATTTATGTCTCCCATCTATATACTGAAAATTACACCGTTCTATTTTAATTCCATGTATCAAATTGTCACTTGGGATCTAGAGAGCACAATTTTAAGAACAAGAAAGTGGTTGGTGAAAAACTGCAAAGCCACAGAAAACCAGGTCTTCAGTAGAGTATTTTTCTCATCTGATTGGATGACTGAATGTCCTTTGAAATGCTCTTGCATAAAATATTACTTGATGATTAATTAGTAGTTACCATGCATTGTTACCAAACCAGACTGTCTTACGTCTGTTAAGCGGACATATAATGGGCTGATTAACAAAGTCCTTCTTTATATTGATTTTACGTGAATTATTTGTCCAAGCTCCTTAAAATGAAATTGGTCATTACTAGCACTGTGTTTCTTTTTCTTTCTTTAAATGTCATAATTGGATAAAATAAAGAGAAAAGAAACTACACAAAAGATGAAAAATCAAAATTCAGATGAATTCATGCATTTGTTGTTTCGCTCTAACAAATTAAATTAGTCACAGTGGAACTACAGCGTCAGGCACATTCAAGTTGGAAAAGAACTACTAAATTATTTACTATACCCTCCAAGCCCCTAATCATCAAAAAATATCTACGCTTACCTGTTGTTTTATTTTTCACACTCATGCTCTTTGCATTCTGCTTATTTCATGAAATACTTGCTTTCTTGCAGACCTTCAAATGTGTTTTTTTCAGTGCTGAAGAGACATATCAAGAGTTGCAGTCCAGAAACTGTATTCTGCTGGCAAAATGCTTACTTCAATTTTTTTCCTTACTTCTAAGCAAAAGTTGTTTAAATTATTAGTGCTATTTTTCTCTGGTGCTCAAGAATAACTGTTTTTATCCTCTAGTGATTAAATATAATGACTTTTATTCTAGAACATGGAGGTGTGAGGAATGGGTGGACTCACTTAGTAAAAATAAGGATCTTGCCTTTTGGTTCCCAAGATTTCAATAATTCTGGAGCTGAGTTACAAATCATTATTTTAGTGGATGTCCTCAGTAATTGATCTCACTGCAGCCAAAGTGATTATGTAAGATCAGAAATCTGTTCTTCAGTCATCTGTAAAGGAATTTATTTTTTTTAATTTAGGTTGTTATATTCATAAATAAGCTTACCCTTCTGAGCTCCACAGGCTAGCATTTCCTTACATTTTGATTTTGTTTTAATATTTATACTTTCCAAAAATATTAGGGCCTGTGGTCAAATCAAATCGTGTCAAGCTCAATAAATTAAGATTTAGAATTCTTGCCAATTCCCGAAATATCTTTAATCTTTAATTCACAATTTAAGGTTAACATTCAAAGAAAAGAAACTATTGAAAAGGAGTACTACTAAGAAAAGTATCAACTCTTGGAAGACAGAGATTTATTAATGTCATTTATAACTATTTTGAAACAAATCTTCAAAGCTAGATATGTAAGTCATACATAGAAATGCAGGCTTCTGAACAAAGGAGGAGAAAAATAACTTTCAAAGCAAAGCAGAGATAAGCAGGCGTTGCCGTAGTGTGCACATCAGCCTTTACAACAGCAGTATATTTCCTTTACGTAATATATAAAAGCTCTGTAAATGCACTTAAGTTATTAGCGTTTTAGCATCACAGAATATCCCGAGTTGGAAGGGACCCACAAGGATCACTGAGTCCAACTCCTGGCTCCACACAGCACCTCCCAAACCCCGTGTCTGAGAGTGATGTCCAAACGCTCCTTGAGCTCTGGCAGCTCAGGGCCGTGCCCACTGCCCTGGGGAGCCTGTTCCATGCTCACCACCCTCTGGGGCAGAACCATTTCCTAACCCCCAGCCGGACCCTCCCCTGACGCATCTCCATGCTGTTCCCCTGCCTGGCTGGCAGTGCTGGGCCTGAGGCACCCCAGGGTACGGTTGGCCCTTTGGGCTGCCAGGGCACACTGCTGACTCATGTTCATCTTGCCATGAGCCAGAGCCCCCAGATCCCTTTCCATGGGGCCGCTCTCCAGCCTCTCGTCCCCCAGTCTGTGCG
Source organism: Alectura lathami (assembly GCA_013399715.1). Taxonomy (NCBI): domain Eukaryota; kingdom Metazoa; phylum Chordata; class Aves; order Galliformes; family Megapodiidae; genus Alectura; species Alectura lathami. The sequence goes on along the minus strand of VXAV01007373.1, from coordinate 75,086 downwards.
TACAGCCAGGGCTGCCCCATCCCAGGCGCAGATTCCAGTATATTACATCAGCTGGCTTCCCTTGGTCAGCTAGCTGAGGACTTTTTTTCCCATGGTTGAAATCAGCTGTCATTATATGTTAGTACACACTTACACAGTATGGTGGGAGTTTACTATTTTGTTTGTTTCCCTGGAAGGAAGGAAGGAATTACTTGGCACGAGACAGCAGAGTTATGCCCTTTATTTACTTTGAAAAGTGTCTCAAATGCCCCAGTTCACTCTAGGTAACTGCCTGTTGAGTTAGTACTTCACTGTTAATTGGAAATGCTTCTAGTTAAAACAATGCAGTTAGAGAGGAATAACGATGGAGTCAGTGAAATCAGACAGAGCCATCATCTTAAAATCTGTCCTTCCTGTTCAACTGGAATAGAAACAATATAAAAATCAGATATTTTCAGGAGAAATTTGCTCCTCTATCATACAAAAATCAGATACTTTCAGGAGAAATTTTCTCCTTTCTGCGTATCAGAAGCATTGCTTCTAGGATCCATTTTTTCCCTGACCTGTTTTGATAGTTCAAAACACTTCAATAGTTCAATAGTTTAAAACATGAAGGAAGACAGAGATCCAAAGGAGTTAAGCAAGCAACTCGGATCATAAAAGAGAGTCAGCCTGGCTCACTCCAGATCACGTACATTGGTCTGTTCTATTCCCATGTTAGTATACAGCCGCGTGTTTTTCGCCTAAGATTGCTGAAATAGTTCTGCATATCACACACTCTTCTTCAGGAGGTGTGAGCTTCTGTCACAAGTGGGTGGCGAAGGACAAAAATCATATGCAGAACTTCCAGTTTAAGCAAAGAGTCGCAACAATACTCCACGTACAGCTATCGAGAAATGCCAGCACCCCTTACCTCGCCTGTCTATCAGCTCATTGCAGTCCCTCAGTCCCTTCTGGCAGTCCCAAGACCCAAAGCAGAAAAGGACCCCAGCATGCCCTGCCTCACAGGGCACAGCTCTGGAGGCAAGTGCCCACAACTCACCTCTTCCCTGAGCAGCACTACACATTTGAACAAAAACTCCTTTAATCAGTGTCCAAGTTAGAATATTATTCCTTAAGAGTGGCACAGAGAAAACTTCCTACTGACCCCCACAGCATGAAGCAACCTGAACAGACAGCACACCCATAGCACAATGGATACCCGGTGCAAACCATTAACCGAGCTCTATAGTCATTGCCAAAAAAAAAAAAAAAAAAAAGTATCTAGAAAATTAACTCCTTGCCCAGAAGAAGTAGGCATGCTTCCTGTCATTGACAAGGTGGGAGGGTAGTGCTGATGAACTTGCTGGCAGGCAGTGTGTATGATGTAGATGGATCAAATATGAAGAAAAAAAAAAAAGTCATGTGTTAACAATTAATGCATCTGTGGCAAAGTCTCAAGTAAATGGGTTTGTCTGCCTTCTGGTGCTTAATTAGTACACTCTGTTCAGTACATACTGTGTCCCCAGTAAGCAGTGCCTCCAAAGCAAATTAAAATGAGCACAATAAATCTTCCTTTCTCTCTGAACACACAAATCTCTCTCTATATTTATGTACACAAATATATGTATGCGTATGCAGGAAAAGACTGAAGAAAGAAAAGTTGCAGGAGGAAAACATAGCAGCAGACATCATGCTCATTTCATGTCTCTCCAAGAAATTAGCTTAGCTGGGCTGTAGAGCTGACGATAGCCTGCAGAAGGACAGAGCTTGGTGAACAAGTCCGACGCAGGAAATTTTTTCAGACATCTCACAACTTCATCCTTTCGCAGGTCAGTTAAATGTACTTTTATGTTTGAGAAAAAGGCAGCAAAATGAAAACCAAGTGTCACAGAAGTTAAAACACAATTCTGTATGTAGCAACATGTCTATTTTATCATATCAATAATTTTATAACAATTAAAATACATTTCACAAGTAAAGCTACACCTTCGACTTACAAGTGTTTTAGGGGAGGTTTCTCTGTTTGACTCTAGTGGCAGCAGGCTGCAACACCTGAATGTTTTCTTAGAAGTCATCACAGAAAGAGCGAGAAGTTTGGACTTCCCAGCGTCAGCATCCTTGCGCTTTTCAAGATGGCCACGCTGTAAAGATGGTGCTCCCCCAGCAAGGGAGAATGAACGACACTGGGCTAAGGCAGAACAGTTTACGAAAGCAGAATAGTTTACAAAAGCAGTGAGAGACTAAGTGTGACACACAGCTTGTGTTTATAAAAATTCATAAGCATTTCAAGTGTACTCCTAAAGGAATTATGTAGACTCTGCAACAAATTATTATATAATATAATTAAACACAAAAACCTGCAATAGTAAAATAGCATTAAGGGACAAATTTTCACTGCTGTAGTAGTGGCAGATTGCAAGCAAAGATCCCATTAGAGGTAATGGGAGCTGAAGTTATAATCCGCTGTGCAGAGTGTTGAAAATAATATCCCTGTGGCTTTGGCTTACACTAGCAGAGTTAAGGCAGCAACTTGATTTCTAATTCCCCCCATTGTGTGGAGACAGCAGCCCTCACAACACCCGTGCCCGCCTCCTCCCTCTCCAACATATTTTCCACAAATCCACAATGCTTAAGCACAAGGGAGGGAGGGAGGATCAGCCACGCTATATATAATCTGCATTTCCTTTGCCTTTGTTGGTTTAAATCAAGCTTTTAATTTCTTTTAGTGTAGTTAATGGTTAGAGCAAAGGAGTAGAACTGGGAAGTCTGATGTCTTTCACTTCACAGGCATGGGTAAATCACCTTTGGACTGGTGTAGCCAGGCTGTTCGCACAGTGAAGCAAGCTGCATTGCCCCTCTATAAAATTATCCCTCACCTCTTCCAGGAACAATATGCACCAGCCTGTGGCCAGTAGAAACCATCAGGGACTCCAGAATGCTATGCCCATGCTAACCTCTTGCTTTTTTGGTAAGGCAGTGTTTCTTAAATGAAGGGGTCTCATACCTGCCATCTCTTGTTTCCAGCTGTAACAGGTTTTGCTCTGTCAGTTCAGCTCTTTCAGAAGATGGTCAGCTTTAACACATTTTTAACACATTATTTAACACAGCAGATGCCCACAAGGAAATACTGCAACCCTGCTCCAGTCCAAACCTACAGACTGGGGCTGTCTCCCACCTTCAAATTAGAGCTGAAAGTGCTGAAATAAAAGCAGTGCACGTGTAATTTGTACAGCCATGCATAAGATTCTTTTTTAATTAATTTTAATTTGAAGGTAATGTCTACATGCTGCTGGAAATGAGCCTCATCCATGCTGAGACAGGAGATGGGCTTTCAAACCTCCATGTGGTTGATGGGATGGACTGTGCCTCCTGCTAGCATGCAAATGGTGCCAAATGAGGGGGAATTGGAAGGCAGGGCTAGCGTTCTGAGAGACCTCAGCAAGCTGGAGGCTAGGCCATCAAAAACTTTGTGAAGTTCAGAAAAGACAGGTGCAAAGCCCTGAACAGGGGATTGACCAGTTCTGTGAATCCCTACACAGAGAGGACTGACTAGCTGGGCAGCAGCTCCACAGAAAATAACCTTGGGGTCCCAGTGGACAAGGAATTGAACAAAAGCCTACAGTGCAACATCACGAAAGGAAAACTAATTGCATACTGGTCTGCACCAGAAAGGTGCAGCCAGCAGGATGAAATTATGATGTGCCTCCCCAGGCTCACAAGGCCACAGCTGGACTACCCTTTCACTGCTTAAGGGGGGCACAGACACTTTCCAGAGGGTCCCAGTGAATCAACAAGGGGAGTCACTAACCTCAGAAGGGGAAAACCTGACTGGACACTACAACTTCATCATGAAGTGTTGCCCGGAGAGTTTGTGGAAAACCCATTCCCCAGGATTTCAAAACGTGGTTCAACAGGGCCCTGAACAAGCTGACCTAACACTGGAGCAAGCCCCACTCTGAGCAGCAGCTGGAGTCAATGGCCTCTTGTTCGACCCTCCCAGCCTCAATTTCGTGTCATTGTGTCAACAGCAGTCACCTGCTTGCAGCCAAGCAGCTTATACTTATAACACATTACTTGCCCTTCTTCCTCTTCCAAACATGGCAGGGAATGAATCCCATTTTACCTCAGTGAAAACAGACAAGTGCAGACATCTGTGAGCTTGTGCCTGGCTCAGTGGTAGCTGCTTGCACAAGCCATCTAGTGAACTGGTAGCTCCCGGTTCTGTGTGTTACCCATACAGCCATCATGCTCTTACATGAAAACCTCTTCTTGCCTGGGACTGCTTTCTTGACCTGTTTTAATGGCACAAAACATTACAGCTTTCTGGCCTTCAACTGATAATTCTTGGCATTCCTGTAACACAGATTATGATGATAATTAATAAGGTGCTAAGGTCCGAATAAATTGCTTTGAATATATAAAATAATTCTGGTGCAGAAGAGTAAGCTCTAACACAACAGAAACAATAACTCAAGGCAGAGTACATGGAACTACATAACCATTGTCACGCAAGTGACAATCACCGAAGCAAGTTTTTTACGTGTGTTTCATGTATGTGGGACTGATGCACAGCCAGGCAAGCTGCATACCATTATGATCCCAAACAAATGGGGGGAGGGGGGGAATGAAAAAGGAAAGCAGGCAGTACAGGTGAGTAGTTAGAATGAAAATTTCTGAACCATTACCAATAAAGCCGACAAACTCAGTTTTCAATGCAAGACATTTTTGGATTTGCCACAGTGTTCAAGTCACTTTTATACTCCCTCTATCACAAAATAATTGCAAATAGAAAGGAAACATCAGTGTGAGTCTGACTAGGACAATAGAAGGTTTTTAAGTCATTGTCTTGGCCTCTGTCATTTCTAAAATTTCAGAGCCCTTTTTGTCCGGGAGATTCAAAAGCTCACTCAAAACACAGATATATGTGACTAGGGCTCATTTCCCAGGGAGAATACTAGGAACACACCAAACCTGTTAATTCTCTGTAGTGAAAGGGTCAAGTACAAAGCCGTGTTTTACTTGAAGTGTGTTCCCTCCTGGAAAAAAAGGGTTTTCAGATGAACTGAAAAAGGAGGAAAAAAAACAGTACCATGTGCACTAAGTCAGAAACAAAGACTATAAATATCACCATGAAAGGATGAGAGAGTTCTCTGATCTTTTCCAAGATACCTGGGATGATTATTCCACTTCCTGCATTGCTTCTGTCACTGTTTGCTAATTGATTGTTCTCTGCTGCTGCCTTTTGAAATCCCTTATTATGCTCTGTTCTTAATATTATAGCATGAAAACATGAATTACAGACGAAGCAGCAAAAAGAAGAGTTGATGGCACAAGCCAAACAAAAATTATGTTTTGTTTTTTTTATATATAATTAATACTTCTACCTATTTATAAATCCAAGGTTCAGACCCTGTCTCCAGTAAAGCAAATGGCAGCACAAGGCATTTCATCCCAGGTATAGCTTCACCAGTGTGCTTCAAAAATGACCAAGAAAACCAAGAAATAGATCAGTATAACTCCTATGATCTTTTGGTGGCTCTTGCTAGAACAGGTGCAGTAACTACAGAGTATGTAACTGCCCATGATTATATGGCAGTAAGGCTGCCTCACAACTGATGTCATATAGGCAACTGGAAAGAAAATAATTTTCAGGTCTTCCCCCTGTTTTAAGCATTTCTAAAGCGTTATTCACCATAGCATCAATGAAGAGGCTAGAGTCTAAAACTGAAAGTCTTCATAGGCTACCATTAATCCCCTGGGAGATTTGTTCACAGAACAACATTCATGGTATCTCCTTTAGGGTGTGCAAATGGGTATGGGTTCAAATCTCCGTGTTCAAATGGAGCACTTCCTATCTGAGAGTGCAGTACATGTCCAAAAAGAGCATTGATCTCTTGGGTCTTTACCCTTAAACTCTTTAGTTTAAGTAACTAATTTTGGCACCAAATACGATTGTTTCATTTTTTAATTAAGCAGAGACCTGTTTCAAAATTAATCACGACTATCTCTATTAAATTGGGAGAACCCACACAGATTGATAAAGTCCTAGACACTGCAGGTCTAAGGCTATGTCATCAGTATTGCAATAGTATGCTTTACCAAATTTTTAGATAAATCTAGAGTCATTAAGTGGATGATGGCAATTCTGTGCCCTGGAATTTTTAATAACACAATATAAAATGTCTTGAGACGTTTGCTTATCTGAGAATAAATAAAACAGTGTCTTTAAACAGAAGGATTTGATTCTCGTACATTGCCTTCTTGAACATGGTATTATAGTCAATTATAAATGCTGTGATCCTACTCTGATACCAAGGTCAGTTTGTGCTAGATACTGCAAAAACACAGAGACTACAAGAATTACCAGTCTGAAGAGCTGAATTAACAAATGGAGAAGGAAATGTGTAAGGTGATTTGTCTCACACATCACTAGCAAAGCCTGAAGCAGACCTGCTCTGCAGAGCAGTACTTCATTCAGGAGCCTACACTGCCTTGCAGAGAAATCTGTGCACCATCAGAAGCTGGACTTCTACCACCACAGTGTAATTAAACAGCGACTTTGGCACTAGTCCATAAAACAAATACAGAATGCATAGGGAGGAGTTCTAAGCTCTAAAATGGCAAGCACTTCAATGTCATAAATATCTGTGCAACAGCAGCTTCTGCGAGTACTGCAAGAAAAGACACCATTTGGTAAACCTCCACAAAGAAAAGCTCACACTTAAAATTTATTAGCATTTCCACTGTTTTAGAACAAAAGCATTCTGGGGGCATGTCCCCTTCTTCACCCTACACTGAGTACACGCTAGTGACAATAAACCTGACTGTAACAACCAGCACAACTCTAACACAGCCCAGTGCCCACCTTCCATGTTTTGTTATATTAAAAGCAGCAAGAGGCAGAGGAAAAGACTAGAATAACAGTAAACCTCACCGTGCTTAGTATCACCAAAGCAAAGGGAGACAGGCAATCACACAATAAACACTAAATTAAAGAGCAGAGATTCATTCTCTACACTCAAAAGGGTTCCTTCTAAAAATGAAACTGTCAGCATTGACTATAAATGTTTATTATTGATCTTTTGGGACCTGCAGTTCTTATAAAGTACTAGAGACTGCAAAGTCTCTGTTTTGGAAATCAGGCATTGAGCATTTTGACAGCAGAAGACAAGGGAAATAAGTAATCTCTTTATTTTTTTTTTTAAAAAAAAAAAAAAACATACCCTTACTTTATAGCTTTCCTTTCATCAGAGTTTCATTTGAAGTTTCAGTCTCCCTTGTATTAAAGAGTTCTGATTCTGCAGGAAACACTCTCAGTGGGAGGTATCTTATAAATTAATACAAAAAAAAAAAAAATCAGGGCACCTCTTACAGTGCTAGAGTATAATCTAGAAATAATTCATGGAAACATAAATTAAAGAAGGCCAGGGAAAAAACCCTGATAGTTCTCAAAACCGGAGAATTAAGTTAGGCACCAGAACAAGAAATACTGGCTGAAAAGCTGTGATCCTGCAAAACACTGGTTCTAGTCTCAAACCCAGACAGAAGGTAACCAAGCTAGCTTGCAAGACTTCCACAGAGCTAGAAGAAAACGTCTTGTTTAACGTGTACAGAAATAGATCTTCCAAACTGATTTTCAAGTGTTTGCTGTAAAATTTCATCCAATTCCTTTAAACAAATTACAGGATTAAGCCTTCTTGCTATGACAGCCTGGGAAGAGAAGCAGCTCCACCACCTTGGGTACACCTATGCTGCACATGGGCTGTGACAGAGGCACGACCTCCCAGCTGGAAGCCATTTGCTGGGCTGTGAGAGTTACTTCTTCTAAAATATATGCAGGACTTTTTAAAGCCGGTGACGCACTGTTCTGACATTACTGTCATGCATCATACATGGCAAGCTGGAACAGAAAGCCAGGCAGGTGCCTAAGTTCCTGTGTTCCAGCACAGCACATAACCTCGCTGAGCTGAGCTGCAGTCAATTATTCCAGAACTTCCTTGGCACCTGAAGGCACTCCAGGCAAAGAAAAACTTTGACAAGGAGAGGGCAGGACAGCACTGCAGAACGGAAACCAAACTGCAGGGAGGTCAGACGGGGTTACTCTCCATGCTCATCAGAGTCTTCCCCCGCGAATCAGAGACACTTTTTGCACGAGTGGGCTGGAAGTGTGACAGTGATCTCCTGTTGCAACGGCAGGCCAGCAGCCCATCCTGAAGGCGAGCTGGTTAATGAAGGCAGTGTCTTCCTTGAACCCAAGGCAATCCTCAAAACATGCAAAAGGGTCCTAACACGTCTGTAATTTGGGCTGCAGGCCATTCCCAGCTCTGCAGCAGAATTTCAGCCACTGTGCTGACGGGGATCTGCTTCCACACACTTAAGGGCTGTGACCCCGGGGCCATGGCTGGGACAGCAGACAAAGGGCATCTGTGGTCCCCAGCGCAGGGACCAATGTTGTTCCCCTCAGGATGTCAATTGGGGCTCAGTTCTCAGCGGGAAGAAACAAGCCATGCTTGAGGAAAGGACGAACCTCGGTGACAATGGCCGCATTCTGCGTTTTGGGACGTAAATTATTGACATTCAGCTGAAACAAAGGGGTGTACGAAGGTTGTAGCAGAGTAAAAGGGAGGCTAGATAGCACAGGCCAGGAATTTGTTCTCCTTCAGATTTGTCTTTCACTGCAGATTTATATGGCATGCTTTTCAGACAGGAAGCAGGAGCTGCTGCCGGCCTGTTTTCTGCTTTTGATTCTTGTAAATTCCTACTAGGTTAAAATCTGATTCAGCATTTGACGTACTGTGAAATGACTACAGATTCCAGCTCTAGCCAGGCAAGAAGCCAAGGTAGCTGGGTTGTGAGAAGTATGGGTCTTGACTCTGCTCTTGAAAATTTAACACGTGTTCACAGTGGACTTTCAAATAAAATACACTCACGTCACATCATAACAGAGCAACATTAGGCTTCCTCCACAACTGCGCTGCAGAATTCAAATGCCTGACTTGATCCTGATCGCATTAGAAAAAAAAAGATAAATGGCTCCTCACATTAGTAATACTCAAAACAAGGTAACTGCTTAAATTGCATCTAGCAACTCCCTGGGCGCCAGCACGATCCGTTCAAACTGACTGTAGTGTAAGTGAAGCAACAATGAGCCAGGCTCTTGTACTGGGTGTCTCTGAAGATTTTAAGCCATCTCTGAGCAGAGCATTGCTAAGCACAGAAGTAAAATTTTGCCGCGATGAAGGTTAACTGTGGCAAAACTGGACCATGAAAGCTGTAACAAAACACGGCCCTTCTTCACCTCTAGATGTTCTGGAGCACGTTAAAATACAGCAGAACAGAAAGCTCCAAATTTGAATCACAATTCCTGTATTTCAAGGCTATTTCCATCATGTCTTAATGCTCTTTAGAAAAAGTAAGATTATTTCTTCCTTATCTTGGGCAGCTCTGTCTAATCCAGCCCTGCCTGAAGGAACAGATCAAGCAGGCAGGCCTGTTTCCCATCCACATACCTTCAAATCAAACAGCTCCCACTGCTTCGTCAGCTTTTCTTCAATGCTTTCAAAAATATGCAATGACTTTTGCTATGGTCTGGATATTTCCAGAAGGGAAAACACAGGAATAACTACATGGACCTCTTTTTTTTTTTTTTTCTGAAAAGACCTCATTACAACTGCTATGCCTTTTTGCATGAGAAGCAACATCTTAAAAATACATTTCCCTGTAGAATACCTAATTATAACTACTAAAATAACCATCTTGTTTGGTTTGATCTTCCTAAGAGCTGCAAATTCTAAGCATTGTATTAATTGTATATTCAAGCACCATTAGCAAGTGTGTTTATTGCTACCACTTTTAAATTACTAAATCAATGTTCATAGTCATCTTAAACAAATGTTTCTAACAAGAAGGTTTTGGTATTTTAGCCCACAAATGACAAAAAAAAAAAAAAAATCAGATGAATAATACTGAAGTAGGATAACTTGTGACTGCAGTAAGTAATAGCTAACTTTTGCAGAAGGATTAGGACAACGGTTATTGGAATACCGTAGCACTTGATGCTTGTATACACTGGCAAAAGTCATATTAAAATAATATAATGGTCCACAGGTCCACTACAAGACACTGAAAAACTCAGAGATCAGTGGTGCTCTTACACATACCCTGTCACTTCTCCATGATTAAATAGCTCTGTAATGCTATATCCATAAAGCAAGAGGGACTGCTTGTACCCCTCGTTTTTCTCTGCCACTTGAATTCAAACTCCCATCCATCAGAAACAGACGACTTTTTCAGTATGAAATTAGCAGTCATCGAAACATCCAAACAGTCAAGACTGTGAGTAGATTATTCTTTACACGTTGAGTCTAAAATACTTACTAAGGGTCATAATAGTACTTAGGGAATAGTTTGGATGACTGCAAGGCAATGGCAGCAACGGCAGCGAGTATCCCCCACTACACAGGCCCTCCAGCTCCAGCACATCAGCTCAGACCTATCGGGTACGCACCAGGAGGCCACTCAGAAGATGGCTGTGCAGTACCAGGGGTGTGGAACAACAGAAACACAAAAACTTGCTTTAGCCCATTACCAGCAACCAGAGACTCTGAGCATTGCTAACTTTGCTAACTGCAGTTCTGTTAGCAATCATAATTTCGTTGACCATCCATGTTTCAAAGCCCAGACATGTTAATGTTGTGACCAGCAATTTAACCAAATTCCTATCAGCAATTACTTATCCTATCAGCAAGTCAGGATTTTGTGCAATATCCCCTATATCCATACAAGTGGAGTAAGGTCTGACCAGCTGTACAGAAATACAGCTTCCAGGAAAATAATTTATGTTAATCTAGAGAGAGATGTTCCACTGTTTCCAGGAATACACAGAGTACGAGGCGGTGGCAGGACAGCAGCCCTAAGCAGCCTCTCTTCAAGGTTAAAATTACAAGGAAAACTCCATTTGCAAAGCCAGCTAGGAAAACGGACGCCCATTTTGCATTTGTTTTAAAGATAATTTGCCATCCAGGTGTTTTTCTTCTGTCCGCATATATGGAAATCTGAACTCATATAATTGCAGCTTATAGGCTTGGAAATAAGACTTTTTTTCCTCTTCTTTGTTGCAAAGTTATCAAGGGCCTCTTTATTCTTATGCTGTGTGCTTCATTAAAAAAGGAGAACTTCACTTTTCCTTCAGTGGAAGTGGTGCCCTCAGATACTACACATATCCCTGAAGCAACCCCACGTGGAATCTGTTGATATCAGGTACATATTTTCCACAGAAACACTCCCAGAATGAAAGAGAAATAGCTTTTCATAAAATAAGCTAAAAGAACTTGAGGAGTAATACAAAAGACAATAAAAGAATTTATTTCTACAGTGCATTTCTGAAGTATCTATCCCTTTGGAGATGCACCACAGTTTCCTAAAGCATTTGTATTAAAAAAGCCTAAAAATACACAGCATGCTTCTTCAGGGCTTCTGTCAGACTTCATTTCTAACTGATTTTCCATAAGTGCATATTTTAATAGAAAAAAATCTTGCTACAGGAAACATTAGTGCCAGGTAGCAGCCTACATCTGCCGCCCTAGCACTCCACTCATGTTGCACCTGAAGAGCATTCAGAGGAGAAAATGGCTTGGCTTTCCTGTTAGATTAATCTCTGTCCTCGCAGCCTTCTCTCATCTCAATCATGACTGAGAGCTGCATGTAAAACATGTTGGTATTTCAGTGACATGTATTTTTAAGGTACTAATGCTGCATATGCTTGTTTAGATACAACCTCTCCACCTACATTATGTACAAACCTGGAACCTTTCCCTGTCTCATTTTCAGCACTCAGTAAATAACCCCTTCCATTTCTGAAGTTTCCGACCCTTCTTGTGAACCTTCGCCTAGGGACCAGGCTGGTGCACCAGGCTGTGCTACTAAGGAGAAAGTCCTTAGTCAACCCATGTCTGCTTCTCTCCTCATATTCAGAGCACTCCTTTTGCAACATATACTAATCAATTAATCACCACATTTATGTGCCAAACTGTGTTCCATGAACCCCCACCGTGACTTACTTCTCTGTGAACTTCCAGTACATGCCCACTCCTTTTGAGCACACCGAAGTTTCTGCCATCCAACACAGCAGCTGGTATTTCAACCACATTACATCTTTGACCTGTCCCTCTACAAGACAACTTCCACTCCTCAGCCTTGCTTTCATACTTTCAGCATCTCATCACCACCCAGTTTCTGCCCCCAGCTTCCAAAGGCTGGACCTCTTTGGCAGCCAGCCTGTTCCTTACAGCAGCGGCTGCCCTCTGTCAGGCTTTCCCCTTGCTGTGCACTGGACGTTCTCAAACTCCATGTTGCTTGAGCTCCCTCTCAAATTTCACCTTCTCATTCAAAATCTTCCATCAGTATCAGTAAGGTAAAACACCTCTATTCAGACTACTTCCTTATTTCGTCTCAGAACGTGAATTAGATAGTAGGATCTAAAACAGCACTTGAGTAATTCCATGACTATACCAAACAAACAAACAAAAAAAAAGTTCTCTACACTTCAGATAGATCTTTTTTGTTTGTTTATTCAAGCTTTGTCTGAGCCCTCACTTTTTTATAATGTTCCTCACCAGTAAGATCAAACAAGGTATTTTTTAAATCGCCTTTCCTGCAGTGCAGCATTCCATTATTATTTTTTATGGAACTGAAACACATTTTGATGACATTTGTGCACATTCATTCCTGGATACCATTCCCTCAATATATTTCCAGTCTTCTGTGTGCAAAGCCACACTGCTGCGCAGAGAAGAGAATTTCAGTTAACTGGGAACCAGCCAGAACGAGGCACTTTACAGCTGCGCGACCTACCCGAGGACCTCACACCAGTTAAGCTCGTCAATCGTCCTGCCCTGCAGCGTTCAAGAGAGACATCTGCTGGCAACAGAGGGAAAGAGCACTCACCGCGAACTACCACGAAGCACTACGCATTTAATTATGCGGGTGTATACTTAACCATGAAAACGAACTAGTCAGGGCTAATTAGAAATATCCAATCTGCTGAAATCATACATTTACTTTCATTACACCATTTTCCAGATGCATCCTGTTTCATTTATGATGCCTATCATCTGTTTATGTTGGAGATGATTTGTTACATTACACTGCTTCACAAATGTTTTCGGTGAGATGCAGCTTAATGCAAGAGGCATTTATTTACCAGAAGGACCGTACATCTGTCTTGAAGTCTGAACATGCAGTCTGAGTGCAAGGTATTTCATAGGTGAGGATCCTATAATTCTAGTAAATCAATGCCAGCAAATAACCAATGAATATATGTCATTTGATAGTAAAGGATCGAGCTTGGATGATATGTTACAAAACATCAGCCACAGCAATCACAGTGAAGCCAGAGGCAATAGGATCACTAGTGAGACACGGCTGCAGCCAGCACTGCAGTGCTGAAGCTATTTCACTAAAACTGAGCCAAAGATTATTTATAGACAGCTTTCATGTGGGCTATAAAGGAAAACAATTCCTTAGCCAATGTCTTAAAATGATACTTAGCCACAATCTTGTTAGGTTGGTTTGTTTCAGCATTCTCATTTTGAACTTCGTCAAGAGCCAAGGAGAAAAATGAGCCATAGGTGTCAAAACATTTATGACTGCCTGGGAGAGGGCATTTCAAAGAAAAGCACAGAATTAGTTCTTGCTAGTTCAATATTGCCAATACAGCTGTCTCACATTTTATTCCACACAATTTTCAAATTTCCCAGCCATGAAACTATTTCTTTCGGCCCTGCTCAGGAAGGAGCCTGTTGTCCCACTGCCCCACTGCAAGACAGGGTAAGGTGCCTGGGAGCGAGAGCCATGACTGATCCCAGGGTCTTGGGAAAAAACATGTAGAAAAAAATCATAGACACTATGCTCCATTATTCATATGCTTCTCCCTCCTTGTCCCCTTCCCCAGTTATTTCCATACAGGTCATTTTCACAGACAACCGCCTTTTTTTCTTTTTCTTTTTCTTTTTTTTTTTTTTTTTGTGGGTTGGTGGCTGTAGCATTAGTCTTCACTTTTTTCCCCCCGCATTCCCCCACAAGTGTGCCTAAGTTAGAAACTCTTTTCCCATTCTTGCTACAATTCAATCTTTAAAGTAAGAAAACATCAGAAGGCCCCAGAAGTAATTGAAAGCTCATCTTTCATTGCACCAGAGTGTTTGAACAAGAGAATGCACTGAGATGGGAAAACAATTGCTTTTCCAAGAAGCAGTAGAAAACAGCGAGTAAGAGACCTGCCCATATAAAAAGCCCCAGAAAGAATATTAACACTTTAAGGAAAGTATATTTTAACTAAAGATAGAGTAAGGAGAAAAAAAAAAAAAAATCCCAACCATTTCCCTTAAGGAGCTTTAAACTTTTCAAATTAATTTAACTATTTCATCTAGAAAACCTTTTTAAAAAAAATCCCTTCAATGTACATAACTCAAAGATTCCTTCAAGGCTTCCTTCCTAATTCAGTCTTGTTCCAAAAAGCCTGGCCCTCCCTCTCTCCATCTCTCCCCCAGGTTAGGGGCTGCATGAACTCTGGCTCCACCCTACTGACGGGCAGAGCTGTATCCCAGCACTTTCCATCCACCATGCGCACATCGCCAACATTAACTTGTGGCAGCGCCTGCCGAGAAGTTGTTTGTCAGAAGTGCTCATTTCACAAGACAACAGCCTGCCCACCAGCACTGCTAATTTGTGAGACGAATGCTTATCACGTAGTCTGTTGGTCTGAGCGAGACAATGCCTAGAAATGCAGGGGCTGTCTGAAAGGCACTCCCTAAGTGCCGGCATTTAAAGTAACCAGCACCGAGAGACTAAAGTTTCAGTCGAAGGATATGTTGTTATTGATGTAGCGTTCTCCCTTACCTCCTTCAGAGTGTTTAGGCACTGGGCTAACCTCTCCGCTGGATCATTTGCTTTTCATGATAAACTACAGAAAGAAATATACAGGAACAACTGCCAAAAACATTGCTTTGGCAACCAGCTAGCCACAAGCCCTCTTCCAGCAGAGGGAACGTGGTCACAGCAGCCACAGGTAGAAGCGCACAAAACCCACTGAAGCCGTGATACACTGTCGATAGAGTCTATAAGCCTTTCAAATACTTAAACTGGCGCACCTTGCAATGAAATAATACATAACTTCAACAACAGGTTATGGTCTTCCCAAAAGTCGAAGACACAGCTAAAACATAAGGTCAGGTGTTTTGCCCAAGGTGAATAATGGCCTGTTTCTCTCTTCAACATTTACTTTAAACAGCTTAAACTAGATGAAAGAGGAAAGTTGAATATTCAGCCGAAATACGCCGGTTGCTATTCCTGTTTATAAAGTACAGGCCTTCTTTGCACACTTAAGAAACCAGCCTTAAATAGCTTCAGAGAAAACGCTACCTTTCTCGTCATCTCTGTTCACCCGTGCGCCGTGCTGGCAGTGCTGTGCAGAGGCATATGGGCCTGGAATACTTGAATGACATCTCTGCTCTGAACCACCCAAGCTGTATGATGAAAATGCTTCTTAATGAAACTCAATGTTCCATTATAATACAGTTTCACTGCCATCATTGTACTTCCATGTTTGGCATGAGCCAGGCTCCATTATTCTAAGCAGTTAATGTAAGTAGAGCAGATTGTACTCACTGATATGATTTCACATGCCTTGATAGGATGGGCTGCAGCTCTGAAGAAAATTATTAGTGAGTCGGAGACCATTCGCATCCCAATGCTGCTATAATTAGAAGCCATCTACATCTCCAAACTGCAGCAATCCTGATCCCGAGGATAGCTGAAGCCTGTCTTTTACAGGAACTGTTGGCAAGCATGGCAAATACGAATAAAATCTCACATTATATGCCAATAATATTTACACAGCTCTGAAAACGCATCTCACACAACACTAATCCTTAAAGACATAACAGGTTTTTAGCACAGACCATAGCCCCCAAGTATAACGTTAATTGATAAAGAAAAACCTTAGAGACCCATACAAAGGCCTTTTCTATTACTGGACATTTAAACTAAGTTGTGAGTATAGCCATACTCAAAGTAAAATCCACCTGAATTTGAGAGGATTTGCATAACATCTCCCAAATAAATTTTGAGATCTACACACTGAATCATCATCTGAAAATGTACTAACTTACGATGGTATCACCTCCTAATACATCAAAAATATATTTAAGTGGCATAGAGATCCTCTTCCAATCTCTATCATTTAATGACAGGAAAAACAAAATACGCAAATCCATACTTTATGTTGTTGTAAAATTAACAAAAAGCTTTAAAATTTGACTGAAGATTTCTTCCAGCACTAAAGAATGACAAGATGTTTGCTGGTGATAAGTCAGAGAAACCTTGGCTTTCTACACAAACTCACCTTCTGTTTATAGATCCCACTTAGGTGATTCCACCTTCCAGAGGAAGTTTCAGCCCTTTTAAAGAAAGGGCTGACACTTCTCTGGGGCTCTAGGTTAAACCATGTTATGTCCTCTAGCCAGCTAATACCACAGGGCAGTAAAAAGGCATGGGAAAACAAGTGGGAGAGATCTTAGTACACAACACAGTTGTATTTCCCAAATATCTGAGGCCTTGTGGTTTACAGCAAACATGAATGTGCCCGCACTGCTTGGCCCTTTATTCAGAATAAGGAGCACTGTAAGATTTCTCTTGAGCTTCTGTAGTATGCACACACTTAGTACGCAATGGAGGATTTCGTTGTGCTGCAGTCTATATATCAGTTCAGACGCTGCTTTTATCATCATGGAGCAGAGCAGATTTTGTGCACTCCTACAGTGGGTCTTCCAGTTCAGCCTTCTCTGAAAGAAATCTATTTTGCATGGACAAAGTCATTTTTCTTTTGAAACCAAAATGTCAAAACTTGGGATGAACATAGGAGCTTGTTCTAAAACAAACAAAATACAGAGGTAAACTCAGCCAACATCCAGGTCAGCCTATATGCAAACAGTCAATAGCAAAAACCAGAATCAACATGCCTCACTATATTGCACTCCAAATAGCTTCTTTAGGGCAGCTTTGGGGTTTGTGCTTTCTGCTGTTTTGTTTTTCACATCAGCAGCTAAGACACGAATTTCCCTGAGGACTGTATATTCAGCACCTAGTAACCAAACTTTCAAACAGAAAAAAAGTAGTGGTACTGTTTAATAATTTTAAGTATCATACTTGCATGGTTTATGTGATTCAGTAATCCAGAAACAGGTTAGTCCTGGGCTTTCACAATGCATAGTTCTACAAATGATAGATTTGTGTAACCACTTGTGTTCAAAATTCATAAATATGTGACCCCCACAAAAAGAAAACTCTCCTTTTATCCAGAACATATTGTCAGAGGTCTCTTCCTTAATTTCAGTTTGGAAGGATAAAGCAAATAGCAAAAAATAAATCTGGAATATAAAGCAACTGTAACGCCTTGACCCAAATCACAAATGTATTTTGCATCAAAACCAAAAATTAGAAGATATGAATAAAAAGTTTCATCTTCAGTTTCTATAAAAAGACATTTATATGTACACATTCAAACGCTGCTTAAATTTCAACTTAAATAGTTGTCGCAATTGTACCAAGTAGTTCTTACCTATACGCATCCAATTGTATAATCTCTTCATATTTTCACATCTACATAATACAATTTGTTGCAACACCTTTACTAGTAAGTACTCTTTATTATTGCTGAACCTATTAGTGTTTATTGAGCCACAATGAAACAGCACTGCAACATGCATTTTAAAAAGAATTTGGAGTACAGCGCACAAACAGCATGGAGCAAGGTGCAAGACTGCCTTCAGGATTATTCATGAGTTCTAGTATCTCAAAGCTGGCATGGGATGGGCTCTCTTAAGGTTTCCATATGGTGAACCATGCCTTTTTTCCTGCAGCCTCAGCTGCTGTGATGACTCATGTCATGTATGAGTGAGGTGGCACCGAACCCAGATCTCCAGTCTAATCCTCAGTAGAACTCAGCTTTATTTCATGACAGGAAAAATAAAATATTCAATCCATCCTTTACCTTGCTGTAGAATCAACCAAAACTTTAAAAACCCACCAAAGCTTACCTCCAGCATTTCAGAATGACAATACAGTTGTTGCTGACTAGTGAAAATGAAATCCAGCTACTCCCTTAGATGGCCATGTGTACTCCTCAGACAACATGATTTCCAGAAAAGAGAGACTATTAGAACTAACGTTTCAAAAAAGAGCTCATCCTAGAGATATACTTGGTGACAAGAAGCAGGGTTTGACGAAGGCTTGTGTTTAAAGGAAAAGCACCCATCAGCGCTCAAAGGCAAAAACAGGTTACCAAGGCACAGCCTACTGAATGAACATGCAGCCGCCGCTCTGCTGTACCAAAACAATCTCATTCCTTCTCCATCATCCCACACATACACGAGGTGCATGAAAAGAGACACCAACAGATCTTTTCAGAGAGTCAGCAGACAGATTATTTTTTAGTACTGCTTTACTCAATGTATGCGCCTTCACAACTCTATGTCTTGTAAAAATGTAGCTTCTAAACCACGTCGGAATCCACTGAACTCCAATTCCTGAAGACCAGGATATAATGGCAAAAAAAAA
>VXAV01007373.1:31968-50259 GCA_013399715.1 Alectura lathami | reverse complement strand
CCCCTACGAGCCGCTGCGCTTCTTCTGCCCCCCGGCGGCCGAGGAGAACGCGGGCGCGGCGCGGCGGCCCGGGGAGCAGCCGCAGCTGGAGGGCGAGATCTGCGAGCTGGGCATCCGCCTGAAGGAGCTGGAGCTGCAGGCCCTGGTCGGCGAGAGCTTCGACCCGCAGCAGTGTGCGTCGGGGCAGCGGGCGGGCGCGGGGTCCAGGCGAAACAGCTCAGCAGTGGCTAGGGAGGGTCTGAGTAAGGACGTGGTTTTCACCAGCTCCCCCAAGCCCACTTACAGGAGTGCAAAGACTACAAGAACACAGGTAGCATTCATCAGATGGACGCTGGAAGGAAGATCTCGAAGGAGCTGTGATACTTAATTTGCATGCACTGCTTTTCAGAACAGGAAACTGTTTTTTTCCTTTGTCATAGAAACACATACCCTTTTCCAGTGTAATACCTATTATTCTCAATACATGGGAGAAACTTTAGTTTTCAGATATTTGCTGGACAAGAAATGCTATGGAAGGATACTAATTTGCTTAACAAATTACTTATTTTTCTTAAAAGTC
Organism: Alectura lathami; assembly: GCA_013399715.1. Classification (NCBI taxonomy): domain Eukaryota; kingdom Metazoa; phylum Chordata; class Aves; order Galliformes; family Megapodiidae; genus Alectura; species Alectura lathami. Next base: position 49,700 of record VXAV01007373.1, on the reverse strand, counting down.
TTGTAAATTATTAACGGCAAATTGTATTTCATTCCTATTTAGATAAACTTCTCAAGGCGCTGAAAGAAGAAAAGATACAAGGCATGAAAGCAAGGCAGAAACTGAAGAAACAGACACCAACATGAAGATTATTCTCGCTGGATGCTATGTCACTACAGAGTATTTTAATGGATCTTCCATATTATTTTTCTACTTACTACATGCTATTCTCTCACTAAATTAAAAAAAAAAAAAAACAGCACATTTTCTTGAATGTTTTGTATGGCATTTCTGTAGTTCTAGATATCAGTAACACTGGCACATGTTTGAACATTTCTTTCTCAAACAGAGTGAAGGGTATTTTCATCACAAACACTAAGAAATTAACACTGCTGATGTCAGGATTCCAGTGATGAGGTTCAAGGTACAGGCAGCAGAAAAACAGTTATTCTAATATAAAACACAGTTTGCTTTTGTTTTTAATTCCAAGTACAGTAAGCGCAGCTGAGAGTAAATAGATACGATTAGAAGTCCTCTGCCTCTAAGGGAACTTTAGGAAACTACTTTCATGGTAGCATAAAAATCTGTTACAAACAATCATAGTTTATTGTCTTAAGTGTACCACCAAACCGTGGAAGTTACGGCTTAAGCTAGTTTTTAACAGAACAGCTGTACAATATAGATTTACAATTAAAATCTATTATTTTAGTACTAATGGTGCTTAGGCTAAAGCCTGGGCCAGTTTCAGGAATGACAACATCCCTATGTTTGGAAGGACTGAGAAAAATAGGCAGAGACAGCAATAACAGACTAAAGATGTGGAGAACATCTGCCATCAAAAAAGAAATGCCATACTTGGCATTGAGAATAACTTAACTGAGAAGGAAAACAGGCTCGTCAGACTGACAGGGCTTTGGTAGGTAAGATACCAACAGCTTTTTCTTGTTATAATTCAAGAGCAGTAGATGGCAGTATGAAGTAATAGTGGATAGTTCCAATCCCTGAAGCAACTGTATTTTGACAAAAAGCTTTTTTTTTTTTTTTTTTTTTTAATATTTTAATGTTTTTTAAGCTGCATTAAAGCTGCTCAGCTGTGAAGCATTTTAGCACAATACGATATCCAAATCTTATTTCCTATTGCTGTTTATTCCAGCATTGACTCTTTTACTACCTCATTCTTTCCAGCCAGATTTCGATCTATACTACAGACAGTTAATATTAAACCAAATAAATAAATAAATCTGCCTTATAACTTTCATATGTCAATCACCAAGGTATAATAATATTTATCAGAAAAGCTAGGAAATCTTAAACAGAATCTTACCGTCTGCAATTGGCATCGTCATCCTGGGATCTCCACCAACACAGCACTTCACAGTTCCACCTGCTAATCAATGTGCTTTTTAAAGAAACAAAGCAGCAGTTATCGGACCCATCAGCCTTTACTCCATCCAGGGTCTGCATGCTGCCTTTGAAACTGTGCTGGCTGGAGCACAGCCTGCCCATGGCACAGACAGGCCATGGTGCCTGAGCAGGGCTGGACCAGCATGATAGGGATGGGTCTGGGGCAACGATGGGCATCAGGCAGGGCCGGGTGAGGAAACACGTCCAGGAGCCACATCGGAAGCCCAGTGACAGGATCACCGAGGGTCTCTTGCCAGCGGCCTGCAACCTAAAAGCCCTGCCACAGGCACACCTGCAAGGTAGCACAGGCCAGGACAAGAGCCATGGTCTGAGGGGCTTCCAGACCAACAGAGAAGAAGGTGGAGGTCCCCAGGGAGATTGGTCAGGGCACTTAATGCCTCCTGGTGCCCCCAAGGGCCTGGCGGGCTAACGGACACTGGTAGCTGTACACCAAAAGTAAAATTCCCCCTTTATACTACAGATGCGTGGTTTACTCTCTCCTTCTCTGGGCTTATTAAGCTAGGCCTTTACATCCAATTTGCTTTAGGTCTGGTCATCACACAGCTAACCTGGACGGAGCCCACAGAAGACAGCTGGTATGTGTTTGGTTACTGTTTGTTTTTTACATCCCAGGACATCACACTCTCAAAAATCAAGACCCACAGGCAACCTAAAGGGCAAACTTTCCTCAGCATTTGAGTTAATCTGCTCCCTGTGTTTGATAACTGCAGATTGGAGAAATTCTTATATTCCACAGAAGCAACATAACCACAGATGATTTATCTCCCTCTCCAGCCATGTCTGAGAGGCTGAGTCAGTAAATACATAAAAGGGAGACCTAGGTGCCTCAAGAACCAGATAGGTACAAAAACACCTTGAGAATCTGGGCCTAGGGGTTTTACAATTCCATCTGCAGAATGAGGATAAAAAGTCTCATAAAGAGTTTTAGGGGTAAACGTACAAAGAGATACTGCAGTGGTTGATGGCAATGAAAACAGGATCCACGTTAGTCCTGAACCTAAATACCACAGCACAAACTCACAGAGGGCCAACATGTGGGAGTCTTCAAAGGTTTTGCACAGAAGAGTTTTTCATATCAGGTTAGATTGCAGAGGAGCTATCTTCATCTTTCCAAATCTCCAGAATAATTTCACTCCTAAACCACTCTCTGTTTCCCACAATTATTACAAGGGGCTAAACAGACTTCCATTCCATATTACCACTGATCCCTATTATATCCCCTCACCTTTTAAACATTCTCACTTTTCATACAGTCCTTGTCAGCCACTATTCACACTGAATGTCTTGACTTAGACAGAACTATTTTCCCCAGAACTCAATCTAAATCTTTGTCCATCAATTGCTCAGTTTCTGTCACACAGCCACTACGTAAAAAAAAAAAAAAAAAAAGCTTCATGTTTAATCACTGAGGGACAACACAAGGAATAACGGCAGTTAATACGTAATCTCAATTAAAGTTGCCTGGGGACACCTATCTGGTGAAACTTGTTTGCTTCATGTGCCGAAACAAGGCAGAAGGGTTTACCTTGGCCAGCTTCAGCCCCAGCAGCGTGCTACCAGGGTGCTTTGGTCAAAGCCCTTTCATTGAAGCTTCTCAGCATTCCAAGGTCATCGAAGGATGGTGGCTGTCTTCCCTGGAAAGCCAGTTTGGCCTTCTCTTTGTGAAGTAGCACGTACAAAAACAACTTAGAGAAACACAGAAAATTCTATAAAAAGCTTCTGCCTGAAATTCATCACTGTCTGTACTTTCAGCTGGAAATATTTAATGTATACATACGTACATATGTATGAATTTAGAAAGTAGTAAGCTTTATTAATAGCCTGAGCAAACAACCGGTTATACATAAGGAAGCCTACATTGATCGTCTTTTGGCCGTGAACGTTTTATTTACCTTTATTTTTGTTCTGTTTCCACTCGACCTTGTTCCATCCAGTAATTTGCTCTCATCTCTGCATGCATCGTTTTGTTTTTCTTTTTTTTTTTCCTTTCAAATCAGCGCATCTGAAAGCTGCTTTATAGTTTCCTTTATAAAAATAAACATATATTAACAGAAATAGAATGAGCATTCCTATGCATACCTTTTATTCACAAAGCATATGTCATTGTTTTCCAGTTGTTTCTGTTCTCTCAGACTGTTTAAGGAAGGTTAAACCTGACATTTCGATACTGACACAGCTCGGATCTCTTTCATAGAGCTGATTCTGACTCAACAAAAAAAATCCCTCCTGCATTCAGGAAAGAAACATTTGGCTACGGTTTGGATTCATGGGCAAAGACCTCAAAACATCAGTAGGTTGTTCCATTTCATCTCCAGTTCGTAACAAAGGAAGTTTCTCAGAAAGCATCTTCTCAGCCAAGCTGAGGGCTGAGCAATGCCAGCTATCCAGCTGGTAGCACAGTGCCTACAGCTGCAGTGATGCTCGTGTGCCCTCCCTTGGAGCACCCTCAGGCCTTCCCCTTGGAAACCTGAAGTGGCCTTGGCTGCTTTATGACAGCAAGTAGGAGACAGAAGGCCATTGGAAGACAAGAACGCATTTAAGCTTTGGTATAAAACACTTTAAATTAAACAGTTGGGCCCATCAGATTTCAGGTTGTTTCTTTATTTTAGAATTTGGCATGTTAAAATTCTCCAAATAGATGCTCTGCCTTATTACAATGGATCATTAGGATGCAAATTAAGCTTGAAGCAAAGCTTCCTCAAATAGTTCTGGGACTAATTACAGAGGAAATGCAAAAGCACAAACTATCATAAAATGACTTTCCTGTTTTCAGTAGTGAATGCTGCATAGCAGATTTGCCCGTCCTGAAAATTCAGGGCTAATGTCTACACAAAGCAGGGGGAAATAAAGAGTAGCACTCAACTCTAGAAATCCTGGCCTCTCTTGTTTGCTTGGGTAGTTGGTTTTCTTTAGGTTTTGACATGTAGATACTGAATGTAAGTTAATTGGAGGTGCTAAGCAGGAAGGGTTTTAGCAGTCGATGAGTGGAGCACTTGACCTAAGGAAACACAAAATTATTAACAACACTAGTCAGTTGTTTAACATAAATTTGCAAAATGGGATGAGATTTCAGTGTATCTTAAGAAAAGTCAAAACAACCTCTTCAGCCAATTTAAGCAGTCACAGTGACAATGTAATACATATAACAGCATCTCGTGTACACCATCTGTCCAGAACCTTAGCGGTGATATGTGTGCGAGGAACTTCATTTATCCTCTGTTTTGGGAAGATGCTTTTCTGCCTCTTTTTTTTTTCCTCTGGAACTACAAAAAGAAGGAAGGGGAAGATGTATTCCTTGTAGTAAAATGAACTTTTTATTCAAAATTTCTTGCATCACAAATTACACAAAAGCAATACTGCCAAAAACACATACCTGCATTTTCCTTTTTCATTTTGCTTCAGGCTGACAGCAGGAAACTTAGGCCTGCATAAATACTGATAAAAATAACATAAACTGAATATAAATCAGGGAAGGCATAGAAGAAATGAAGGCGAGGACAAAAATTTACAAAGGAAACCCAGGACCACAAGACATCCTCGAAATCATCATGCTTGCTGATCGCTCTTCTGCTCACCTCTGGAAGGCAGGCAAATGCCTCTCTTCAGAGGGAGCACCACTGCTGCAATTCGCCATTTTATCTTGTGGAGTTCTTAAAATTCCTTCCCTATGCTTTGCCAGGTTTTTCCTTGAGAGCGTGAGCGACAGGATCTAGGCCTAGGAGTCTGGCAACTCCAAACGAAAGGCATGCTCCTGCTTAAAAGCAGCTGATCTACAGAAAAGGACACGTCAGGAAAAATCAATAAGTAGCAACATAGATTTTAAGACATATTTTATTTAATGTGCAAAATTGCCAAGAAAGAACACGTACAACTTCAACTAACCTATAGCAACTAACATTAAAATACTATGCTACACACTGGTAAGCTTCATTTCTAGAATCACCCCACAGTTCAGAGTAAAAACACAGCCATTTGGTAATGACCCAGCACATCTTAAATGTCTCCTTTTGAGTGATGTGTAAAATTCAGCCTCTGGTATGGACAACATTGGTAACTGCAAAAGGAACCACCTCTTCGAGATTTCCTTTCCAATTGCATAGTGTAACATACTGATTATCTTCCTTCCTCTTTCAGTTTAGCCCTTAGACTTGGCTTTACAAATCACTCTCAGTTTTGCAGCTCTGCCTTCAGAAAACTGACACACAAAATTTTTCTGTTATTTTCAGACATGGCCATTACAGTTCAGCTGAATCAAGCTGTGATCAACAAAGTTAACATGGATAACTGCAATAATGCAGAGCTGGTCCTTTCCATAACTCAAAGATTCAAGCGATGTGTTGCATGGGAAGTGACACAATTTATATATCTGATATAGCATCTCTGTTAAAGAAACCTGTAGGAGCTCTTACTTTAACAGCTTCCTAGAATGTACAGAAATAGTATCAGGAAGGCTTTATTCCCTTGTAAATTCATCTATATTTTCATGGTACCAGAGGACTGGTAGCCCCGAGCAATTACCAGGCTCCTTGAAATAACAAACAATGTTTCGTATGGAAGTATCAGCTTCCACTCCAGGGTTTCATAGTTCCTAGCCTTGCCTCATCAGCTAGTTGAGTCCCTCACCAGTGGGGTGAGGAGGGGCAGCACCTTCACCTCGCTGTACAGGCAGTGATGCTAAAGCAGAGCCAGGTTAAGCACCTTGCCCAGGTCCAAGCTAAAGCTGAAAAAAATGACAACTGACCTCCAATCTCCTAGCTTCCAGCTATCCATAGCCAGCTACCATCCTGTCTTTGCACAGTTACAAGATATGATGGTTAAGTCACTGAGAGAATACTGGATCAATCCCACTCTCCTTGAAGTCAGCAAGGATTTTGTCAGTAACTTCAGTGGAACACTACCAACACTCACGTCACCTTAATACTAACACGACACTGTCAGTATCACGCAGTAGAACATGGGCCAAAGCCACGCAGTGCCATAGCAAATTAAAAACCACATCACGTTAGTCACTACCTTTGTCATGCCTGCAGTACATCAGTGAGCTGAAGGGTGCAGCTGTTTGAGTACACTAATGCAAAAGCAAAATTCAAAACACATAGCTGCAGCAAAAGAAAGGTGTTAAATAAAAATGAAAAGTCAAACAGGGCAGGCAAATCCGTGCTGTGCACATTTCCTTCTTAACAAGACCCAAAGAGCTCCCCAGAACAGCCCCTTCACTGGGTCTGAGCAGATACTGCTGGTTTGCTCAATCCTAAACCAACATTCAAGCCTCAGCCAGTTGGGCTCCATTTAATTTTCTCTATCCAATATGACCTTGAGTGCAGTTTGAAGAACCCAGTAACCATACAAAATTTAAAAAAGCCTTGTCAATCTCTCCATCATAGGAAGTAATATTAAATTTAATTTGCAGGAGAGTGAAGTGTTTTTTTTTTTTTCTTACTGCTTGCAATGTTGAAAGTAGGAGATAAAGGCAAGGACAAAGAATAAACCACAATTTCCCTCCCATTCATATCTCCCTCATTTATAGTTCTGAAATACAATACACACTCAATGTTGCTATATTTGAGCTGTCTTAACAAATACAGAAATCAAAAGCTAACAAAATACAGAAAATCGATTCCAAGCAGTTAATTTCAGAGTTGTTCTACCATAGTTATCAGCTCCTAAGTACTTGGTGCCCATCCACTGCTGAAACAGAAGGTTTAGCACCAATTCTTCCACTACAGCCACTTGTTTTCAGATCTTAGTAAATGCCTGGCATAGGCTGCTGTATCCTGCTGCATCACGTCTCGAAGTATATATTGGTCAAATATCCTGGAGATGCAGGACATAAAAACCACTGATTCCTTGTAAAAATCCAGCCTCAAATTTTGTTTTCATAGTTTAAAAATGTTAATCATGTATACAGGCATTCTTTACAAGGTGACACTGGAGCCTGCAAAAAGTCAGTCCAGATATACTTTAACTAATGCCAGCATGTTATGGTGTTCAGACACCGGTTTACAAAGCACAGAAATGCACTGAGCTGCAGCCAAAGGACATACTTCGGAAGAAAAAAAATCACCTCCCCCCTAAACATTGTACTCAGTGGAATCCACTTTCTGTATCATTTGCAGTCCTTTGGACGCTTTATTGCCTAGAATGTGTATTTACAAAGTTAAAAAATTATTTACAGATTATAATATAGGTTCAAGGTACTCCTTGAGAATGCCTATTTATGAGTTTGGAAATTCATGAAAAGTCAGGCACTTAAAACAAGAAGTTATTTTTAACAAATGCAAAAAAAAAATAAATTACTGAAACATCTTTGTAGTATTTGTAATTATTTTCAACACATCTGCTAGGATTTGACCATCTAACAATTTCAAACCCATTTCTTATCTTTCATAGGCTTCATAATAGGAAAACTGTGCATTAGTGTCTCTGGACAGCTTAAGGAACCTAAAATGCATGGGCAAAAACAGATAGATCTAAGAGCTAGCTTTCAAAAAACTGTAGTTTTTACATCTGTGTGTATTAAGGGCTGCCCAAAGTGAAAATGCACTGCATGTGGCAATTTATCTGCCCCATAGCTCCACTGAAATCCCTGTCCCATCTCCCAAGTGCCATATACAGCCCTGACAAAAATGTTCCTGGATAACAGCAGTCCCCAGGAGTGCAGCCTTCTGACTGCTTCTCACTTACCGGGCAGTACCAAACATTTTTGACCAACATGCAGGATATGACCAATACTTCTGACGAAATAACAATCAGTGTGCAATGCAATTATTCTCAACCAAGATACTGCAGCATTAACCAGGTAGGCCTTTATGTCCTGGCCATCTTGAAACTTCCTTCTAAAGAGCAAGTCTTTTACTGGCCTATACGAATCTCATTCCCACGAGTAAACTTTTGCATTATTTATTTACAAGACAAAGGCAACAGTTCATAAAAGCATTCTCAATGAGTGCTCACCTTCATTTTGCATTCCCACACTTTAAAAATGGAAAAAAAAAATAATTTTGAAGTATTCTAATAAGCAAAGAAATCTTACACAGTCCTGGAGTTATGGCCAAAAAATTAACAAATGAGAAGAAAGTCTAGCACAGAAAGCCGAAGTAATCACTCAACATACTGATTCCATGTAGCCCTGTTACAAAATCTCCAGTGTACTTATAAATAACATTATAGCAAAGAGACTTGAGCTGATTCATTTCTCTTTCAACTTACATTGTTTTGAAGAAATTGCTCAGTAGACCAGTAACACATCTGGAGAGATCACAGAGAACTCGGCAGATGTTATTTACCCCCATATACTTATTTTCAAAATTACACATCACTTACTCAAAAAAGCTGTGTGTTTGCATCCTTTCAGAAGAGGAGCTGAATGCAGAGAGGAAATACGTGATCCACCAGATATAATAATAGCACACTGAGAAGAAGACTGCTGTTCCTTGCACACACAGTGACAACTGAGCAGTCCTATCTTAGCAGTCCAAACTTTTCTCTTTTTCACAAAGCCCTTAAAAAGATAAAAGGCTAATAATAGTATTAATACACTAACCTACTGTTTGAGCCTACTGGTTTTTTTTTTCTTCCCCAATGGTGTCGTAAATCTATATAAGATGACATACAACTTGGTGTTTAAAGAGGTTACTCTAACTAACTGGAAAGCTCTCGTGCTAATTCTGCCACTTTCTCAGGTGGAGCTACACGGAGCATGCTCGTACAAAGGAGTGGAAGCATTGATTGATGCACTCTCTTGTGTTAGGACTGTTAATTTATATTTATTGACCATGAGCAGTGAAAGTAATGCACCTTTCCAAGGAAAACTGCTTTAAAAAGAAAAAAAAAAAAAACACACAAAAAAAAACCATTTTCCAGCAGGCACAACGTCTCAGGCATCAGAAGATGTATGGCTTCCAGACTGTTACTGTTAGAGGAGTAGTCCTGACCTGTTAATGTCCGTCAAACTATCCCACACTTGTTCTCTTTTTATCCAAGTGCATGCCAGTGAGGTATGGGAACCAACTGAGATTTATTTACACACAAGAAACACAAGGTCAGGACCGCCACTGATTTACAGTAACCTTGGACACCGTGCTCAGAGCTGCTCACACGTGGACAGGACGTGCAAGGTCAGCAAAATGAAGCAACTTCTCGTGCTAGCTCAGAAAACTCTCAGTGCTTTTAAGTTCTGTCAGACTTCTAGAAGTAGGCATTTAGCTCCTATATTTACAATGCAGGCCTGAAAAAATACATTCAAATGTAATTCATTGTTTTCAGACATCTTGAAAAGTACCCCAAAAATTGCAGTTAGTTTTGTGCGTATCACCCCTTAAATGAGTCAGAGGCCTCACTTCAGTTCTGCCACTGAGTCCCATGCTGCTTTCTCTACCTGCTTCACATTTTTATCCCACATTTTCTTTCCCCCACGCCTCCCCTTTTCAAAGTTAGTCTGAAAATGAAACGATCATTACTTCTGAGAATTTTCGCATTTCTGTATAGGATTTCCATGCACTTCTATCAAGTTCTATCCAGAATATTAATAGATACAAAAATTGTTCATATTTCTACAGCATTCCAGCTCCTCACAAAACCATATCTATTTTTCTTCAAAAATGACTGCCAAATAATGCCCTCTTATCCTCCTAAAGTTACTCTTCTACTAATGTTAATAGAACATAACATACAGTACATACACCTACAGAGAGGGGTCATTACACACCTATCGAGAAATAATTTTACGGGCATTTCATTTGCAGATGTTTCTACTAAAGATGTACAAATCTGAAGACAATTATTGGTTCGAACATCAACATTTCTGTACATAGGATATAGTATTTTCACCTTAACATTTAGCAACATTTTAAAGAAAATTGGGGCATTTAGTAGAAAAGTCTTAATGACTAAGTTGTCATTGGTGAAAGTAACATGAATATATTCTGATGGTGTCAGAACATTAAACAGGTACTCTTTCTTCTTTGAAATCAATATTGAAAAACTATACTGTAATCGTAACCATACAAAATGTTTATTATGTTACAAATCATTTGTACACTATATTTTCACTTTATCATTGCTTTGTGCTCAGACAGTATAAATATTACAACACGTTTTTTTTTCTTTCACAGGAATGTCCTTACTGTCTTGATATTATCTTACTTTGTACTTTAAAAAAAATACAGAAACATAGTACAAACGAGATAAAAAGCCATTATGAATAAAGAATGTAAAATGCCTTTGTGAATAAAGTGTACCACAATGGTTTCTGAATTATGATTCAGGGGATATTCAGTAGACCGCACACCATCAATACAATACCAAACAAAATTAATTTTGGAAGTCTAACAGGTCTTCCTCAGTTGTATGAAGAGTACTTTGTTTAACTTTACTGAAATGGTTTGTCTTTCCAGAAGGCTATTTAAATGGTTCTTTTATTTTTTTGTTTGTTTGTTCATTTTTTCACACTTACTTTTCTATTTTGTTCATTTTGTTTGCATATATATGAATTCAAACCCTGTACCATGTATGTAATTTCCAAACTTTTTTAATTTTCAGTATGGCAGATATATGCTTGGCTTTACCCTCACTTATTTTTTGATAGAACGTAAGTTGAGGAACGGTAACAGATCTACAAGCAGAGCTCAGTGTCCCAAAGATGCTGTTTAAATGTGGTACATCCTACCTCCTGTGACTCTTCTGGGGATACATGGTAACGTGACCCTTTTTCAGCTATATTGCTTCGGCACTCCTGTCTGCATGACTGCTGCTGCTTCCACAGGTGCAGCTTTAGGATAACCCTGCAAAACTTGAGTCTAAGATACAGAAATTTACTTCACAGGGCATTTCAGTCCCATTGCATAGAAGAGCCCATCTACACACAAAATTTCACTGGAATAACTAGAAGAATCGTTTGAAAAGTAAGCTAATAAAGCTGATGCAAAAGGCAGCTGGCACAATTTAACGCAGATTTTACTTACCGAGTTAGCTTAATCCGGTTGTGAACCAGCTTAGGCTAAATAAATATAAGCTACTCTTAAATTACATCTACACTTATGTTACAGTGATTTAAATACATCAAATGAAAATTAAGCACAACAGTGTTCAAGTCATTCTAGTGAAACTTGCATGTATGGGCAAAACTGAACAGAGAAACCCAGCCTCGCCTTCAGTGCAGTGAGCTCCCACTGAACCACGCAGAACTTATCTTTTTATGGAAAGGTGAGTTTGGCCCCATAATTTTAAGTAGTTATTTTTAAATGCAACATTTTTAGGCAGTTCTTTACACAAAAAGACATTTGGATGTATTGTATTACACTGATAAGAAGATCGGTATTAGTTAGCTGACAGGTAACTGAGACCGCAGCCTATCTTCAGTAGACATATTTACATGAAAAATCCAGTTTCTTTGGTTGCTTAGTATCCAAGCCACCCAAATGTGAAGTTGTGTATTCCAGACACAGCATGTTAATTTTGATAATTAAAATTACTCATTTTTTTTCTTTTTTTGTACTTGGTTTATGGAAACTTTCTGACTATAGCAGACTAGTCACTTATATAAATATACAGCATGTATATACATGGAGATTATAAAAATACATTTTATTTATATTGGATTTTTAAATAATAAAAATGAATTTTCACATTTGTTTAAAGATCAACTAACATTCCAAAAGCTTCTGCAATATCTAAGGTCTCAGAGCAGAAGACATCTACATATTCTAGGACAACTATGTATCACAATCTCAAACAGGGTTTATAATATAATTATCTGGGGAAAAAAATAGGTCTGTTTTAAAAATTTGTGCTTCATCAATTTCTTCTTCCCCCTCTTCTAGCCTCCTCTCTTCTCTCATTTTACTGATGGCCAAAAAGCTAAACCAAGTTCTCTTTCTCACCCCAGTAAAGACCAAACGAACTCTAGAAAATGAAATGATCAAACAAAATAGCATAAGCAATTGAGGATAACTAGATAACTTACTGAAATGAAGGACATTACCTTTAACTCCAGATGACATCAAACATGCCCAACACAATGTATTCTGCAACAACTTCAGTTCCCAAAGCTAACTGCCAAAGGTACTGAAAACAATTGTTCACGATCTCCAACTATTCTGTACAACTGCAAAAGACAAATTAGCATCCCATTCAACTGGTTTGATTTTCTTTTGGGATTGGATTCATTCAATAATGCAGTTTAACAATTAGTGACCTTTATCTTGAACAATATACAGTCAGCATCATTTCTGGAAATGCTCTCTTTTTTGAAAGCACACTAATATTTTCGTTAATCCATTTAACTGTTTAGTTATTTACATGTTAATACAATAACCAGGTCCTCTACATTCAGAACTTCCTTCGTGCGTATTCACTGTTTCAGTGTGATCAAGATCAACTGCGGCTTCAGGCAGCACTTCAGTAGATATCGTTGTTTAAGAAAGAGAAAAAAGCACTGTGTTAAACAGAGGTTGTCTTGTACAAGCAGGTGTATTCATTATTCCATGTTGGAAAGACTTGCTCAAAGGTCTCAGGTTTACCAGCTTCACATGCATTCACAGTGAGAAGCCTGAATATGGAGCAAACACAAATAACCGCTTTTCATTTCTCCTGGAAGCTTCTAGCACCAATTTCCTTTTTAGCAGTTCATGCATTGTGCTCTCTCACATTGAAAAAATCTCCCCCATAACACGTCAGTGGCATTCATGGACAAGGTAGCCACCAATTATCAAAATATCATTAACCTCCTTCACAGTCTTCTCTTCTTTCACTTCTTTGTACTGTAAATAGGATGAGAAGAATCAGCGATATTTACAGGGCATTTACTTGTATGACTTACTCATCTCAGATTCTTCTGGTTTGAATCAGGTCTCTAGAATGAAAAGCAATCCACATTCCTTGTACAATGTCCTGCAACAAGAAATTAACATGGCCACCAACCGCCACACCTACCATGGCCTTTAGCTTGCTGTTTTCTACTCACTTTCTTCTTTAATCAAAGAAATAAAGTTTTGACATGCAGAAGTTATTTTCAGCAGCTATGCCCCTGGGCCTGCAAATGAAACACTGCACGTCACAGACATGTTCAGCAGCATCTCTACTGATGATGGGTCATAGTATGAGTGCTAAGTGACAAACAACTGCACATGATCAATACTGTCCATATTAAAGAGTTACCTGGCAGCATTTCCTTAGCTGGCAAGCACAACACAGATCTTCAGAGTCCTGTTGCTCTACTTTAAGTCATTTCATAGCGCTGACTTCTCAGATGGAGAAAAATGCCATCACTTTGGCACAATTCACAGCAAGTGTGTAAGTGAAAATTAAAGGGGTTGCTTTCTTGGCTACTCCAAGTTACATGATACAAATACTGTGCACAAAAGATGCTAAACCTGGAACTCAAACATATCTGTTTGCTTCTTGGCCAGTTTAGCAACTTCTTCTCTTATTGCCTTTACTAGGGCAGCCGTAGAAATGTTGGTGAGAGGAGCATCGGACGGGTCGTTTTCTGTCAGGCTCTGCTGAGAAGCTGTGGCAGATGGCAAAGGAGCTTGCTCCAGGCTGGGATGCATGCTCGAGGACTGGCTGTACTGGCGAGGCAGCCGTGAAGGAGAATTGTGTTGGTAGCGGGGCCTTGGATAAGCCTCGATGTATCCGGGGAGCGGGACCTGTAGAGCATCGTAATTACACCAAATTATACAGAACAATTGATCCTTTGTGCCACCTGGCAGGTAACACTAACATCCCGGGCAGAGTGAGATGCGACAGATAGGATCCAGTGACGAGAACACAAACTCCGTGTTCTGAAGTGTCAGCCAACAAATTTGTATCTTTGCCTGTGCCATTTATGCACATACATCAATAAGACAGGTGCTCAACCCTCCAGACTGCAAAAATACCTTGCAGCTTATTAGGACATGCATTGCACATCCAAATCTATCACCACTGTAAAAAAAAAAAAAAAAAAAAAAAAAAAAAAAAGGAGGAGGCTTTTCTGAAAGTGTGTCCTCTGACTACAATTCCTCCTAAGCATTTCTGTTCTAAATAGCCAGCACTACTATATTTCAGGACACTGAGAATCCAGAACAGAAGAATTTGCTGATCTGCAGCAACAGAGTGGGCTGTTTAGTCCTTGTGACTATTAAATTTCCTTCAGGAATCCATAAACTCTGATACTAGTTTTTACATTAGAACTAAAGTTCTCAGGGGATTTTTAATGCATTAGATAAAAACAGTGTTTATTTATGCTTTGCAAAATTCTAGAAAGCAGCTATCTACAGCCCTCCATGTCGAAGGGCCATATGCTGTTGCAGAAGGCAACCCATATCACTATGGTGCATATCACTAGGATAATTTCTCCTTGAGGAAAAACCTCACCAACTGATCATTGTAATTCATTCTAATGGAAAGGAATGGAAGTTCAATGATGCTTTTTATGAACAGGATAGCTCAGAATATTACACTTACTGTAAGGTAACCAATAAACTACCACAGCATTTAAGCACTGAAGAGCTAACCACAGAATTCTCATCACACTAACTGGGAAGAATACATGTTTTTAGCTTTCCAATTACATTAAAGTCTCGCCAATTTCTTGGATTTCTATCAGGCTGTCAGATGTGTTAGGTACCTGACCCACCAAGGCAAAGGCTTTGGTGCATATGCCAGAAGCAGAACTTCAGAACTGTAGGTGTCTACGAACAGACTCAAATGTCAAGATGTGAACACCTGCCAATTTTAAATACCTTGTGTGGCATACGGGACTGAAGCATGAACTTCAGAATGAGAACTTCGGAATTTTATATAAATCTTATCACTTCAGGCATCTAGGAACCTATGAAAATCCGACCACTAGGACTTGCACCTGCTTTATGGGATCTTGGACATCCATCAAGTGATGCACAGCGTGTCACGTACATTCAGTACGGTGCAATGACACAAACAGGAAACCGGCATGATATGAAAGCAATCACTACATGCAGTTACCTCTGTTTAGTTTTCACAATAGCAATAGATTATTCAGAAGACAAACATTTCACTAGCACAACATGTGAACGCGCCACTAGAGGCCACCAGGTTCCTATTTTCACTAAGCAGCATCTATCCATCTGGAAAATAAACACATTTCCTTCCTCCCATGAACCACAGTGCTTCAATACCTTTTAATTGAGAAAATAATGTTACACTAAATTAAGCTCACAAAATAACTCCTTGTTGCCAAAAGTCCTGTTTCATATGCCTACTTGGTGTTTTATTTACAGTTCAGTTAGTGGAAATGCATGAAAAGTAAGGAATCTGAAACTGAAGTGTTTCGTTTTTACATTTTTTCCTGTTCTGCTAAATCACAGAAGGGCTTAAAGCCTGAGTAACAAGAAGCCGCTTAAAGCTCTCTAACAGGTAAGTGAAGTTGAAAGGAATATTCATTTCCTTTGAATTCTGTATTGTCAGTTATTTTTCAGATGGCCTCTCGCCTCCCTCTCCATCCCTTTGCAGAAAGGAATGGTCCACT
Organism: Alectura lathami; assembly: GCA_013399715.1. Lineage (NCBI taxonomy): Eukaryota > Metazoa > Chordata > Aves > Galliformes > Megapodiidae > Alectura > Alectura lathami. Next base: position 33,808 of record VXAV01007373.1, on the reverse strand, counting down.
GGCACTAACTGCTCTTCCAACCTCCTTCCCTGAAGGATATCCTAAGAGAGTTAAACTTCACCTTCCAAAGGAAGGAACCGGGGGTTGGAGCCTTGCCTTCCAGTTTTGTCTGGTTTGTTCTTAGTCTCCACTTTTGACTCTTATTTCATGGGACTGCAGCCAAGAAGTAGGGGTGCAAAAGTGAAAAAGAATGGAAGACAAATAAAATATTTTCCTGTTTTTTTTTCTTGTTAATGAAAAAGTTTTAAACGATTGCTCAAATGTAGTGAGCCTCCTGAAATTAAAGGGTCAGCAGGATTACAAGTAAAAATAAATTTTTAAAAGCAATTGAAAAAAAAAAAAAAAAAGTGTTCTATGTTTTAATGGGCAGTTCTCTTCTGGGAAGCGAATCTGTATGATATTCAAGGTCAGGCTGGACAGGGCTCTGGGCAACCTGACCCAGCTGTAGGTGTCCCCGTGCCCTGCAGGGGAGCTGGACTAGATGGCCCTTAAAGGTCCCTTCCAACACAAATGATTCTACAATTCTATGACCTTCACAAGCCTGCAGGTGTCAGGGGCACATCAACAGATGTGCTCAGTTTCCATATGAACATACTTTTTTTCTTCTTTACAGTTCAGCCTACAAATTCATACTTGTATTTGAGAGTCAAACTAAATTCTTTCCCTCTCAGACATCAAGAGCAATAACAAGGATTTGGCAAAAAATAGCTGTCCTCACAAACATTTATATGACCTTATTGTCTCTTGCTTAGCTGCTCAGAGGCAACTATTAGACTCCAACTGCTATTCACTGAAATATTCTGTTGATGATGCACACAAAGTAATAGAATCCACCTCCCAGTTTGTTTAGTTGAATTAGTTCTGCATAAACGTTAGATGTGAGCTCAAGCAGCAGTCAATATTTTGTTGTTGTTGCTGTTGTTTTTCCTTAATAGCATTAGTGTTAAGTGTCTAAAAAAAAAAAGCCCTAAGTGTTAGAAACTGTTTCAAACATGACAAGCTACTGCAATTAATTTTAGGCTCTCAGTTTCATGTTTTTGAAATGCAGGTATACTTCAGACTAAAAATGAGATCTGTCCCAGAGTAGGATTGTACAATTAATTATTTAGTTTAAGATCTGTCACTCCCTGCAGGAGGATTTGAAATGCTGTGCAGCAGCACTGCAGCAGAGCTAGGAGCTAGAATCTGCGAGCAGGGCTGTCTTAAGAGAAGCCTCCAGGATGGAATGATACTCCACAGCTTCCAAACACCAGAAAGTCACTTTGAGAGGCAGCCAAATATTTAAGCTCTGTCTTGGGGAAGAAAAATGGTATCTGACACACCAGCTTTGAATGGGTGCCAAGCTCTATCCCAGTGAAATACGCTTAGAGTTCATGGGACGGATAACTAAATATCTGCACCCTCTCTCACAGATTTTCACTGCTAGAGATTATTCCCATTCAGGAAGAATTACCCTGCTCAGATTCGTTGCCGATCACTTAGCATCACTTAAAACTTCTCTTGAGATAATCAGAGAAAATGTATGTAGTTAGAAAAACAAGGATACTTACAGATACCTGTAGATATCAGTATCAGATACCTTACTGATATCTGATACTTGGTGAACAAAGATACTTACTGAGTCTGCCCACTGCCCTGGTAATTCATTCTCTCCAGCATATGGCATCCAGGCTTGGTTCCTGTATGCGCTGGGTGGCGTTGGGATAAAATAGCCTGTGAAGCCAGGTCGGTTTGCTGCTGGTATGGCAAACACTGCTGGTACTGTATTTCCTATTAAAAAATGAGATTAGATACAATTGCTACTATTATAAATTACAAATTAGGACATCTTACTTACGAA